>WHVC01000096.1:0-99183 GCA_015178925.1 Russula emetica | reverse complement strand
GTCCACACGTCTGGTTATCGCTTTCCAAAGGGACGAGAGGCCAACCAAAACATCAAGCTCGTGGTAGGCCCAGGAATCATATGGGCTCACGGTACGTGGATCCTAGTGCTTCCCCGCTTCCATTACAACCACTCATTCGCTGTAGGCACGGACCATCGACGCCAGAGGAAAATTATGACTCCGGCATTCCATGCTCCTCAGCTCAGAACCTTCCTTCCCTTGTTCCTGAATATGGCGTTGAAGGTAGGACATCCGCGTTGACTTGGACATACTGTACACGTACTAAAGAAGTGATCTGCGGCTCTCCAAAGCTGACCCAGAAGTGGAAGGAGGAAGTTATTTCGTTGGACCCCACGGGACAGCCTGTCATCAACATGACCACGTGGCTCTCACGCACAACCCTGGACGTCATCGGCGAAGGTGAGTGCCCTGCTTCTGTGACAACGGTTTTTACATGATTCCATGCGTAGCCGGTTTTGACTTCCACTTCGGCTCCCTTGACAATGAGAAGACCCAGCTGGAAAGCCAATATGAGAACCTGCTGTAGGTTGATGCGTTTTGCGTCTACATTTAAAGGAATGACAATACTGGACAGCCTCGACTCGACACTCTATCCTTCGCGCTTCGACCTAGTTTTCAAGGCACTGTGGTACTATATCCCAGAGCCCTTGCTTCACTATGTCCGCTACCTCCCTTTACGCGAGTAGTACCGGTTTCCGTACATTTTTAGACTTTTCGGAAAGCTTCTCGCGCGGCATTATCAGTGAAAGTAAAAGAAAAGAGATGGAAAGGACATGATAAGCGTCCTTCTACGCGCGAACGCGTCTGAAAACCCCGACGAAAAGATGACTGACATTGAGGTCGTATCCCAGATAACGTGCGTTATTACCTTTTTCCTTAGGGTGATTAAAGTCGTTGCTTGCTCACGCCTTCCCCGTATACAGTACACTGCTCTTTGCAGGGCATGAGACCACCGCAACCTCCTTAACTTGGTTCTTTTGGGAGGTTGCAAAACATCCAGAGTCTCAGGATCGTATCCGGAAGAGATCGCTGATTTCCGTAGGCGGAGAGGAGAAAAACCGTTCTCCGCTGTGGATCTTGACAATATGACATACACCCAAGCTGCTTTGAAGGTAATGCTATGCCGTTTCATGGAACTCGCTGATGATCGATCCTTCCTACTCCAAGGAGTCAATGAGCTGCACCCCATCGTTTGGTTACTTCGAAGAGTTGCGGGAGACGACGACGTGATCCCTTTGGACTTCCCTATCACAACTAAGTCAGGCGAACAAATAACGTCTATCCCGATCAGAAAAGGTACCCCCATTGATATTCACATTGACGTATATAATCGGTGAGCTCTAATGGCGGCACGATATATGAATCACTCACGCAGTCTGGGCAGCTTGCCCCAGATTTGGGGACCAGACAGTGAGGAATGGAACCCTGAACGTTTCCTCGATTCCGAAAAGAAAGCAAGCTCCGTGGGCGTGTTCGCTAACTTGTAAGTGATATTCTGTATCAGTGTATACCGATCTGACAAACCTACAACTTCCCAAAGGTTGACCTTTTGTAAGTTTTATATACAATACTCTTCCTTATCGCCCTCGTCTGACGTATCGAACAGCTGGAGGCCTTCGCGGTTGCATCGGTTGGCGATTCTCGTGAGTCCACCTGGCCAAATACCCTATCTCCTGAGGTATGTGGAGCGGACTGACGAAATAATGACTGCAGGGTACTTGAATTGGCTGTCCTTGCGACGACCCTGCTCGAGAACTTTGAATTTTCCCTTCCGCCTCAGACCGAGAGGACACGGATCTATCGCAAGCCAAGCTTAATTATGTACCCTATGATAGAAAACCAGCCAGGATCTTGGATGGGATTAGTTGTCAAGGCACTGAAATGAATGAACCAATTCGATGTCGGTGCACAGGGGGTTGATATATACGCTTCTTCGTTTTTGCTTACTACTATGTCTTCTTCTACAAACGCTGCCAGTGGAAATGAGAACGCCGAATGATTTTGCTGTGATTCTCAATCAGCTTGTCCGGGGAACAGTACTAGATGCCGTCTTTAAAGGTTGATTCATAGACGGCAATTTGGTTGAAACATGCCATACGCAAATCTGTCTGTCAAAAGCCGCAAGTACTGCAATGGTGATTCCGATGACTTCTTTTCGAGGTTCCTCAACACGTGTGTGTTCCTTCCTATTCACCAATATAGTTTATACTGTATGCCGCCTTCCCATTGATCAGTAGTGTAGTCTGATCACCAGTCAGGCGGATCGCTGCAGCCGTCGCATGCAAATAGAGTAGGCCCTGACATGTCATGCCAGTGATGCTCCCCCATCCCTTGATAAGCAGCGGCATTTACCTACATTATATTTATATAATACTATTCGCCAAAAAATCGCCGCAGGGGGAAGGGAGGGAAACGTTCATCCCGAACAAGTTAGCCTAATCAGAAAAAAGAACTCATTTTAAGAAAGGAAACGGGATTCTGACGACGACCCCGCATACCCGCATACCTTCTTTTGACGTGAAATACGACGTCAAAGAAGGTAACGTATTGCGGCGGGCCTGAGCGTGATTACAGTACCACCTCCCCGCCCCAAAGGTCCGAGTCGGGGACTCCCGGACTTGAGGAACTTTGAAGTTGAAGTTTCGGACCCGATACGTCCCATAGTGACTGCTACGCCGCCGGGCGGGCGTAGCCTGAGTCTTAGGCTAGCCCAAATGTCGTATTTAGTTAGTCTACTGGCAGACCGCCCGCAACCCCTTCCTGAGAAGACAATAACAGAAGAAGGACGCCCAATGTAAGTTACTGTATTATTTTGAAAGGGTTCATTCACGTTTTCACCCATAACGATATGCATGTATGCAACAGATCAACGGAGAGTTGATGCTGCTTTGACGCCAGAGAGCTGCGGGCCCCTAACAGGCGTGTTAACGGAGAAGTCTCTCCCATATTTTGGCAGTGATAGGGACAGGGACAGTAATACGGACGGCGGGAAGCACCGTCCCCCTTTTCCTGCGAATTCTCCCATTGCCAGAGAACCGTGTGATAGAGGCTGTGCCGCCCTGGTCTTCGATATTAAGAGAAGGTTCACCAGCGTCTCGTCTCACATGAGCAAGCCAGGGGCGAAAAAAAATAGTAATGCAATCTAGAAAAACGCGTAAGAAATACAAGAAAAGGAAAGAAAAGTGGGGCGATGAGCGGGATGCGCGGGGGTACGATATAACTTATTGGCAAATCGCACTAACTTGTCATTGTCGACTGTCAAGTTTGTATATAAATCGCAAAAGTCATTGAAAATGTTTGGGGCCCGGATTCGGACGTGTTTCGTTCAGTTCGGGGATTTACACAAGCGAACGCCGAAACCGTGACGCGTGGCGGTTGAGAATACCGTATGTCGCGGGCCGCGTGTTCGTGAGATTTGTAAATTGTCATGTACGTTACTATTGTTGTACAGTAGCGCTAGCACAGGTCCAGGGGGTAGAAAAAAAATAAAAATACGAAAGGAGTGATATGGAGCAGATAGTGAATAGTCTTGATGGAGGGGAGGAAACCCACGCCGCCGGTCAAGTCCTTCGCTGCTCCAAGTCTTCTAATGGGACGGTTGGGCTCGGGCTCGACGGCTGCGCTGGTGCGACACCCCATTCCGGTAACCCTTTTGGTCTCTCGATGCGTTTCGGTTCCCATTCCTCTTGACTCGTCGCACTCAGCTTCTACATAAAATAAAATACATAAATTAAGAATCACACATTCACAAGGTAAAAAAAAAGGGAAAGAGAGAATAAGAAAATGAGGAGAAGAGAGACGGAAGAAGGAAGACTGACGAAATATTCCTCACGAGCGTCAAACTTCTTTCGATTTCGATCCAGCCCAAGCTCCTGTTCGCGACTCATCTGCAAAATATGAATGACGAACATGAACAAAGATATATACAGCGAAGAGGGGAGTGAGGGGTCCGAACCTGAGTAACCTTCTGGCTGTGTAAATCGTATCGCGTTTGTGTGAACGCCTGCAATCCAAAAGATGCACCGACCATGACGAGAAGGAATGGAACCCCAAACAGCGCGGGGTGTTTCTTCAGCCGCAGATGGAGAGGCGATTTGCTCAATGGCCTTGAAGGAAACGTTGGCATTGGATGTAAAGCTTTGCTGCCTTCGACGTGCAGTACTGCTGTACACAGTCGACTCCGACGGAGCCTGCCCGTCGCACGGAACGACGGACCGGCAGTGCGGTCTCCACCATTATATTTTTGACCGTTTATTAACCAGGGTAAAGATCCAAACGTCCATTATAAGAACCGTGTACATATAAAACGTATAGCTAGAAGTGTGGTGTGAGGTTGCGCGTAATCGTAATAGGTCAGTCATGCCCAAAGGACAGCCACAACAACAAAAAATAACAACAACAAAACAACAATATCAAGACGGAAAAAGAACATCGCGTGAATATGAGCACTCCAGTCAAATCTAATCGCCCTCCTGCTATCCCCGCTCCAACCGTCCAACAACCTCAGCCTCACTTCGCGCCTGCCCAAGTTCAGGATCAATCGCAGCCGCCGCCGCCGCCGCCGCCACAGCGGCAGCCACCTTGGGCGACTGCTCAGTAGTGCCCAGATGTGGATCGATCCCGTCCGCGGGCGCAGGTGGTGGAGGGGGTGGTGGTGCGAACGTGCCGAATGGGGACGGTGCGATGAGTGAACGGTGGAAGCGTGCGCGGAAATCGTTCGCCTGTGGAGGCGGTGGCTGTGGAGGTCGCTGTTGCTGTGGTTGTTGTTGGTGGTTTGGGTCTGCCGTGGGATAAGGGTGTCCTGCTGCTTGGGCATCGCTCAGTTCGACGGCTGCTGCGAACGTGGCAGGTGGAGGAGGTGGAGGTGGAGCACCCCCGAGCGGGTGGCCGTCCGGGGGTTTTCCTGCGCTTGCAGCGACTTGCGCCTGTTGCGCATAGTGTATCCGACGCTGCAGTTGAATTGATAGAGAGTAGAGTGAGAAAAGGTTTGTTGAGTGGGAAAAGTGTGGCGGAAGAAAAGAGGAAAAGTACCTGGTGATCCCATTGATCCCAAGCCTGCGCGATGATTGGTTCGAGAGAGGCGAGCTCCTCGTTGGTCATGGATAACGTGCGAAGGATATGCTGTTTGAGCAACGGCGCGCACGAAAACGAAAGCAATAGCGTCGACGCGAATGTCTGACCGCCATTATGACCCGGCGTAAAAGCCGGATCAGGTTGACCGGGTATATGCGGAGGTTGCTGTTCCAACTCGTGTTGCAACGCACCGAATGGCGCGCCATCTGCGGCAGCGGCAGCGGCAGCAAGACGATATTGAATGTCTTCCAACTCTTGCACGCCGCCGAGCTCGTTTCCCATGTCGAGCCCTAGCTCGCGGAGTTTCTTCTGTTTTACCAACGCGCGGTGTTTACGTTGTCGTTCCCGAGCGGCTGTCCGTACACGCTCGCGGCGCGAAAGCTCTGCGGGGGAGAGCTCCGTTGGGGGTGGGACGAAGGTCGGCTCCGTGGTCGGTACGATGGCCGATTGAGGGGGGGCTGTATTGAGAGGCTGTTGAGGGTGCGTGACGGCAATGACCGACGGTTGTTGTTGTTGTTGTTGTTGTTGTTGCTGCTGCTGCTGCTGTTGTTGTTGTTGTTGCTGGGCGGCGGCCATACCTGCTATACCATTTTGTAAACTAGCGTTGCGATCACGCTCTCGTTTTCGTCTTTGCCGCTCGGCTGCCTTTTCCCGCTTATGTCGCTGGCTGGGTGACTCATTTTCGCGAGAGCGCTTTGCCGAGGATGTGGGCATGGTTGGAAGGGTGTTCTGGGGGGCTGAGGGCTGCAATGCGGGATCCATGGACAGTGGCAAGTCAATTTATTGAGAAAAGCCGGGCGGAGAATAGCCAAGAGGACTACTAATGATCAGGACAATCACTGCACCGTGCTTTAACTTTGCTCCTTTTCGGATTGATTGAGAGGCGTCGAATTGGTGACAAGTTCGTGACGGTTGAGTGACGGTAAGAGGTGTGTTCGCTGTCACATCGCTTTATATACCCCAATCATGCCGTAAGCCGTAAGCACAGCCACACTCTATGATGATATCCCGCTATCCTTCTTTATCATACTCTCTCGTCCAGGTCCCACTCCAATCCATTCTATCGGTATCCCTAGATACTCTTCGATGAAACTTACATACTTTTTACAGTTCTCGGGCAACTCTCCGTATGATGAAGTGGCACCAATCGACGTCTTCCAACCAGGCAAGGTAACGTATGACACCTCTGCCGTCTTCAGCGTTTCCAAATTCGCTGCAGCCGAGCAAGATTAGCTTAAAGCAAAGCCAAAGCAGTAGAACTAACCGGGGAAACCAAGGAGTTCCTTCCCATCAACGAGGTATTTCACGGCGACTTTGATCTCGTCAAGGTCATCGAGAATGTCAAGCTTCGTCAGATTGAGTGTATCATAGCCATTGATTTGAGATGAATGCTTCATCACGACAAGGTCCAGCCAACCACAACGCCTCCGACGACCAGTGGTCGTGCCGAATTCGCGCCCGATCTCCTGGAAGTGTACCCCGATGTCCTACTCCGCGGTTATATACATGAGTGCATATCGTTGATTGTCACATGAATTACGTACATTGAGTTGTTCCGTAGGGAATGGCCCACCACCAACGCGGGTCGTGTACGCTTTCATTACGCCGATGACCTTTCCGATCCGACGTGGCGGAATGCCGAGGCCGGTGCAGATACCACCGACGGTCGTAGAACTGCTTGTCACGAATGGATACGTCCCAAAGTCGATGTCAAGCATCAACGCGTTCGCGCCCTCGACGAGGATGCGCTTGCCTGTGGTCAGCGCCTGATGCATATATACGACGCTGTCAATGACGAAAGGACGTAGCCTCTCCGCCAACACCTGTGAGGCTTTGAATTAAAACAATGGTGTCTGATTGGGGGAGGAGAATGTGCGTCTGTGCAGGCGCGCGCACGCGACGGATTCGAGAATTTCACCTGGTAGCGTTTAATTTCGCCTTCGGTGTCATATTCAAAGTATCCGTAGCGCTTGTACCGTCCTTCCACGATCTTGCGGAACTTGTCTGCGAAAGAGGTGTCGAAGAGGTGGTGGACGCGTAGGCCCGAGCGCGACGCTTTCGCAGAGTAGGCGGGGCCGATACCTTTCTTGGTAGTGCCGATGCTGTTTTTAGATTGTTAGCTACGCGAGTACGCGAGAAAGAAGAACCCAAGCCGACGCACGATGATAGACCCAGCTCGACCTCTTTCAGCCCGTCGACGATCTGGTGGAAGTCAAAGACGAGATGCGCTCGATCTGAAATGAAAAGTCTGCCAGTGGAATCCAGTCCTGCTCGGCCGTCAGCTAGGTGAGAAACGAGTGTGCGAAAAAAAAAGACGGCTGTTACCTTTCTCGCGGAGATTGTCAACCTCGTCGAAGAAAGATGGGATATGCACAACGACGCCAGAGCCAATGATGCCCGTGACAGCAGGATTAATCAATCCTGTACAACGAAGAAAGGGAAGGAGTTGTCGATCGCCCGGCCACGAGGGGAGGGTAGAATGACAGCGCACCGCTTGGTAGGAGATGGAACGCAAAGGTCGTTTTCACGCGTTCGGGTCCGATAGGCACGATGATGGTGTGGCCGGCGTTATTCCCACCCGCGAATCTTGCGCAGATGTCGATATCAGCAGATAGTATGTCCACGAGTTTGCCCTTGCCCTCGTCACCCCATTGAGCTCCGAGGACGGCGGTCACTTGCGTATCGGGGGTTGTTCGATTATGCGTAGAGAAACCGGTGGTACGAGCACGGCAGTGCATGAGATAACATCCGAAGGTGGAAAAGGGAAAAGAAAATGGCTCACCGCTCATAGTTACCAGTGAGTAGGTATACGTGTATCTGGGTTGTACAGTGAAATATTGGCAGACTTGAACGGTAGTAGGACTAATAAAGTGGGGGAGACTGTCTCTCGGACAGTTATCGGTACGCAGGCACCGACCAAATCTCGGGTTTTCCACTGGCACTCACACAATTCTCGGTGGATTGCCGGGCCGCCCCCCATTGGTTTGGGCTATGGGCGACAGCGATCCAGCCGTGGACTACACTTACGCGGGGACGAGGGCAAAGGTGTCTGGGGCTCGAGTAGATCGAGTAGCACCAACGACCGACTTCCTCGGGCTGTACCGTAATGATTTCGTCTTGAGAGAGGGGTGCTTAGATTTATGGGGGATTCCACTACGACATATAGTATAGGCAGTTCTTTTGCACTACTCTCTTCATACAGCTGCCCGTTTCAATTGCAGTGATGTGATGCATGTTACACAATCGCAATTGCACAAGCACGCGCACGTACGTACGTACGAGTCCGCAACGGTCAATGATCCGCAAAAGGCGATACGGGCCTCGACCCACGGGCGCGGCCTTACACGAGCTATGTCTTTTCTCGACCTTAGCTTAGATAAACTGTCCTCCAAGTCGACAGGTTAACGGATCCTCGCACACCGCGCGCGCATAACTATATCCGGGCAGACAAAAGGGTGCGCTCCGCCTAGACTTTATCTCGTAGAAGATCTGGAACTCTTCCATGCCAATTGGAGCTACGGGCAGGCAGGGCTGAACACGAACGAAACTCTATTTTTTTTTTTCTTTTTTCTTTTATTGCTTTTCGCATTACTGACCATTCGCTGGCGCCCGCGCACTTACCCCTATCCCACCGCGGCCGTGCGTGTCCATTCATTCTCTTCTTGTTGTCGTGTTGTGTTGTGTCGTGTATAGTAGTATCCGTAGATACAGACACCGTTCGCGCAGCCGCGAATGTCCCGCATCGCTTGCGCAAAATCCGTCCATTTTGTCGAACTCCTCTCGTCCGTTGATGCGTCCGTCCTTTTACTCCACGGACATTATCGTGGGGTTTCTCCGAGTGACCCAAATTGTTCTTTTGTCTGCCGGTGTCTGATCGTTCATTCACGATGGGGTGGAGTGGGAGAGAGAGAGAGAACGGGGCAGCCGATATGCCGCTACTTTCCGTGTGTACGAGAGTGTCCGGCCCTTGTGTTAGATATTGTCGGAACAAGAAATGAACCGTATGGACACGCTAAGGGGTAGGAGTCATACGGTCATCGATTGACTCATTATGAGCGCACAGTTGTTCTGGCCCACCGGGGAACGATCGCGGCCAATTTGTGGTGCACCGGGTTGTGTGTGTGAGAAGGTGCGGCGCGGTGTGGGAACAGTACGGACAGGGAAGGGTGGCCGTGGACCGTAAGATGAACAAGGCGGGTACGTTCTCGCCGAAAGAGGATATAAGATGACCGGTAAGCTGTCGGAAGTTGGACGGGAATGGGATGGAAGTTGTGATCATGGGCGGCCAAGATCTCCCCAATGGCACGTACTTGCTCTTGTTCTCTGCGTAATCGCCCATGCCCTGTGTGACCCCCTTTCCTGCAAGATTAGGCGCGCGCACCGATAAGCTCACCATAATATAAATAATAAACCCTTGCGAGCAGCACACTCACGCTGGTGACGTGAGAATGGTACTGTATGTAAAAAAGCTTAACGCCCAATTCCCAACAGGTGTTGGGCAGTGTGATCCCGAAAAGGGTCGGCCCTCCTCTCCCCCTTCTATTTAGTCGCCTACTACCTGCATCGGGCAAGCCGATGTTCGTCTTGTGATTGCTGATTGCGTATTGGGCCGGGACACCCCCTTTCCCCTCGTACTGCCCCCAGGCCAAGCACACAACAGGCCGCACCTTCGCCGATTCTGTTTTTTCGTCAGGCGGTGTTTTCCCTCTGGATGATTCCTAATATCCCGGACTGCAGCGGTTTGACACACCGGACCTTATAATTACAATCGTACCTGCTTCTCAGGTGCCATACTCGCTGGGTATATATAAACCACACTCCCATCCTTCCCAGGGCACCGCAATCCAGACCCCGGTCCTCCTCCTATACCATACCCCCCCTCCCCCGGACGGTATCGATCAACCCCGCACTCATGAGCGACTCAAAGTCAGCCACCGCCGTCATGCAGAAGAACCCAAATGGGACGAATGATGGCTCCAAAGGCACGGTGAGCGTCTGAACCATCATCGTGGCTCTTTGTCTCTCTTTCTGACGCGTACTTGTGGCACCAGCCCGGCAGTGGAACATCGACGGCGACGGACGGCACCGCGAATGGCACTGGGTCTGACCAGACCACGCCGTACATGATGCCGCCTCCCACCCCTGGAGGTCTCAGCCCTCCGCCATACCACTACAAGCGACGAAAGTAGACTGTAAGTGAATGGCAGTGCTTGCATGTATTGAGGCGTTTACCTGACCGATCGTGCAGCACAGTTACCACCATCATCCACACACACTACATGAAAACGGTTGAACGACTGCTCGTAGGGGGGCGGACTCATCGCCCTCAAACGACATGACATGACAATGGTTGTATCATCACATCTGATACCTGGCTTCGGGCGTTTTGTTTGTTGTACGCATTAAAAGATGATACCAATGTTGGATACCCTTTTTGTTTTTTTGTTGCAAATAATATGCGCTGCGCTGCGCATGACCCCCATGTTGTCGGAGCTTGAAAATACCGCAAGTGCTGCTCCCCGGTCGCGCCTGACATTCTGTTCCATAACCTCTGCCCTAATTTTTTCTCTTTCCTCTTTTTCCTCCAATTCAAAGATAACAATGGCCCTTTCTTTCATCGGGTGTGTACTTCTCCCGGATGTCATTCAAGCATGACTGACAGTTACCCCATCCCTGGACAGGAAACCGATCTCCCTCATTTCCCATTCTGATGTACGCTACCGCGGCATTCTCGCAGGTATCGACCCGGGAGCATCAACCATTCAGCTTTCAAGTGGTATGGAACCCGAATTGAGCACAAATGTCCCTTCTAACACCCAAGAAATTCAGTCTATTCTATGGGAACCGAAATGCGTCGGTATGTTATACCCGCCTCGCAGCTCTTGAACTTCGATGCCCCACTGGGCTATACGAGAAAGCTGGCCTCGTGGACTCTCTCCTCTTTACTTTCACACCTTATAGATGGGAATCTAACGCGTTTCACCACATTGCAGGCCGCCGTCTGAGTTCATTCCACCCGTTCAAGAACCATACCAATATATCATCTTCCGTGCCTCAGAAGTAAAAGATCTCTCGGTCGATGAGCCCGCACCTCTTAGGAGTGTCCATGATGACCCGGCGGTACTCGGGGTATGTCAATGACATTCACGACATCACGTTAATTTCCATATTCTTTCGTCTTCCATTCCCCTACTATTCCCCATTGAAAAAACACAATAACGATTCCTGGGGAAACGTGCCCTCGCGGCGCAACACGGCTAATTTTTCCCGTTTTCTCTTCGCACCTCTTCTTAATTGTACCTTTCGTACTAATGAGCTCCTGTGATATAGGCGTCTGCACCCACCGCGGCCAATGGCTATCCACAGTACCCGCCAACGATTGCCCAGCCTGTGCCCCAACAGCAACCGCAGCAGCAGCCTTATGTCCCACAACAACCGCAGCAGTCGCAGTCGCAGCCGCAGCAACAACAACAACCTCACCCCCCACCTGGACCAACGCGCTCGGCCGGTAGTGATGGACGACACACGGCCAATTTGAACGGCGGTGGCTCAGTGCAGACCGCGGCAGCGTCACTCGAAACGGTTGAACGCGCGCTGGGTGACTTGCGCAACTCTACCTCTAACGCCGACGTTACTACTAATGCGAACAACCGTGGAGGAGGTGGCCGGCGAGGAGGCAGCAACGCTACACGAGATGTCAAAGTAGGGGACATACGAGTTCCAACGACGGACTTTGACTTTGAGGGTTCAAACGCGCTTTTCGATAAAACAGCCGTTGCACCTCCACTCAGCGCGAAGACAGAGGGCTCAGTCACAGAGGATGGTGAAGTACAGGAAGATGATGTCCGGGCGTACAACCCTGGCAAAAGCTTCTTTGACTCGCTGTCATCTTCGACACAAGCGCAACCTCCGGCGCAGCGCGGTACCGGGCGTGGCGGACGCGGCGGCGCACGCCATCGACGGGAAGAAGAACGTGAGAGGAACGTTGCCACATTTGGTGAGCCAGGTGGTGTCGGCTTGATGGGTCCTGGTGCATACGTTGGTGGCTGGGGAGGTTACGGGCGGCGTGGAGGTGGTCGGGGGAGGAGAGCTCCACAGGTGCAGACGGGGACGCGGTGAGTCGGGGGGTCGCGCGTTGTAGGTTTTCAAAAAAGTTGGAGTGCGTCCTTTGGTTCTGTTCAGTCCTTCCCAATTCCACACAGAAAATCTTGGCCGGAGGCTTCTCCGGCTTAGTCCGGACCAGTCATACCAGAACAAAACGCGCGAGCGCTCCGAGAAAGGGCCCCTGTAAGAATCATTCATTCCCACATGGTCAAGGAGTTGCGAAAGATAGAGTATTGGCGTAATGGATCCCCCGTACTGTTCCGAGCGATTATGGCCACGGGATGCCAATTAAGTTATCACGCGGGGCTTTACCACATGCGTTGCAGCCGAGGACTGCACGTACGTTCTTCACTCTCGCGTAACTACGCTCTTGGTTCGCCAGTGGTGAAGAACAGTGACCGCGTGGTGACGTCGTCGATGCACACATATTGTCGCGGGTAAGTTGGCTAGGCGAACGGCGCAGCTACACGGGAAAGGGAAAGCGTATGTCACAGCAATCAATCCGATTTGCTTGGTACCGCCCGTGCCAAGTCGCTTGGGAGGTCACGTGGATTGCTATAGTTCGCGTTCAGTTTGCGTTCGTTGGAGTTCGTTCGGGCTCGGTTGGAAGAATATATTACCGAGCCAAGTTGAAGGTAAGATATACGCGAGAGCACAGGTTCCTGACTGGAATCTGTGCGAGAGTTTTTATACTGTAGTTACAGTAGGGATGCTCGCATCGGCATTGACGGCGATTTGGCGGGCTGCGGGCGGTTCAAGTTGTGCCAGTGAGCGTCGTCAGCGGCCGAACGAACCGGCCGGTCTGGACTTGGGTGCATCACCAGATATACTGTAACTGTATAACCGCAGTCAGCCGGGCTCATTTTTAGCCGTGCTTCAAGTTTCCAGTTTCGTCCGCCTAACTTACCCTGCAATGCGCGCTAACCACCAGTATTCACGTGTCAAGTCAAGTAACGGGTTGTACCCCCAATATGATGCCGTGATCTTCCTCTGAGCTCCGCTCCGAGTCATCCCTGGACCCTGATCACCCCCGATGTTTGCGATGGGCAGTACCAGATGACCCTATGACACTTTCCTGGGAGAGTTTGTGTGACAGACTGGGATTACAGGCCAGGCTTGACGGGATGGTGTATGGTACCTGTTGAAGGTGCGGGCAAGGGCCGCAAGATATGTAAGCAAAAACCACGGTTGGGCCATAAAAGCACCATGAACGGGCTTATAATGTATTACTTTTTGGAGAGATATGTGTATTCGGTCACAAGCTATATACATGCGAAGTTGTGGAGAGATTGAGGTACTATACTTCTGCACGAGTTGCGGTCGATTTATATATATATGAGTCTTTTATGAAAAGGTGGCGAAAATTTGTACCTGTTTGTTTGGGGAGAATTAATTATAGTAAGCCCTTTAGTAGCCGATAATAATTGCCTCGCTCTGCTCGCATATCGCAATCACATCACCCGACCACGCTTTCGAGCATGAGTTGAGGAATGGACTCAAGACAAAGAGATCCAGCCGAGCTACGCGGAACGTTCTTCAACGGACATCAATTCGCGGCGTCGGCCGCCTCGTGCTCCTCCGAGTGACCGAGTCGCGCTAAGACTTTGCCGAGCCCTTGCAGTGCGGCCCTTGCCAATGCGCACGCCATGTACACGTCACGAGCAGATGCGAAGATGCGGCACCACGAATATCCATGGGTGTCTATATTGCCACGCACGGATATTCTTGGTGCCGCATCATTAACGATGAGCGAGGCGTTGCGGAACAAGTTGGAACGGACTTCAATGTTTGAAAAATATTATTATAGCTTAACGACGGACCCAGGGGCTCAAGCTCAAGGGCCGACGGACCTTCAGGAGACAGCGCTCTACAGTCACTGTATAATCCAATACCCAAGCCAGAGCATCGACAACACCTTTTTTAACCACTGTAGCGTCTGCGTGCACCGGTTACCCTTGCACCCGCTGCCTACTAGTATCGTCGTATCCTAACAAACCTACGGACAGTTGCAGCTACTACCTTATCCCAGTCAGAGTACTCTCTAACTCCTTCAAGGTATCTGAACCCGGACTCGAGAACCTCCTTGTAAATATCCTTACAATACGATTCAAGCTCGTCGCATGCATCATCCCATTCTTGGCTACCTAAATCCATGATAGACATGTCCTCGGTGACTCGCTTGTTTTCTCGACTCGCTTGTCGGAATGTATTGAACCATTCCTGGATGAGATCTCCAAAGACAGCATCCTCCCAACTCTCTACGGTTGAGTATTTGGTCCTATTGTAGATCACGTCACCCGACCACGCGTCGAGCATGAGTTGGATTCCTCCGTTAGCAGTCTTTGCCCCCTCTATGTCCTTGGAAGCGTAGACAATACCCCACATGAGAACCCAAAGGAACGACTCAAGATCGTCCAGGGCAGTGTGAATAACTGTCTGCCGCCCTTGCCAGGCACTCAGAAGACGTATGGACATGAAGGGCATCGTGCCTCAAGAAGCATACCGTGAGTCCGGGGGGTTCGAGGACACAGGGCAATTCCAACCACATACCGTGATTGACTGTGAGCTGGATAATTCGCGCCATTTGATTGCATGATCCCCATCAATCAGAAATCCCCGACAATAATTCACGTTCCTTGTGCATTCAAACCTAGAGAACAGATCAATACTTAGACTGACTGGCAAAAGGAATAAACGAGGAGCCATTACTTGTCTAATGCGGGGCGCCAGACTGGCTCTGAATAGCGTAAAATGTTTCCTGAGCTGATGTCCCGGTGCAGGATCCCCTTATCGAATAGGTTGTAATGACCTAGATCGGCAAACGTGAGTAGAAACCGAGGCGTAGAGAGCACATTACTTGCCGATAATAGCATGGAGAATGGTCTCCAAAAGTTCGCCCGGAGATGGCGTACCTCCATCTGTATGGAGATCTATGAGGTCCTTTCCCTCCCCGGAGAGCGCGATGCATTGTAGCCCTCTCTCTTCAGGTTCATGACGTCTACCTTCAGGGCAGTCTTGTTGTCCAAAGACTCTCCAAAACACGGCATCATTCGAAAGGCGCCTCGTGGAACCATGAGGATCTTCAGTCCCACACTCGTGGTAGCCAATGACATCTACAATCCCAAATTGGCCATTAAACTGGGAAAGTAGTAGGCCCTCATGAGAATGTCCTTTGATCTGATACGTCTGCTTATACGTTAGCTTATCCGGAAGGTCATCTACTCCGGACAACGTTAGCATCCTAGATTCCAGGTCACGCTGAGGGATGTCTTTGGCGGCTAGGTATGCGATAAATAAGAGAAGTCCTGCACTCAGAATCCGCATGTGTGTACATACCCTGCAAGCTGTATACAATAGTGGAACGACCCCGCAAGCTGCCGTGCATGTAAAGCAAACGGACAATTTCATAGTAGCGATTGTTGATGCGAAACATATTTTGAAAGCGTGTGGTATCCAAGCCGTAAGCGGCCTCATCTTTGAAGGATAGGATGCCGACAATGTGGCCCACAAGACCCCTGAAACCTTCGCCTGTCGTGACTTTGAGCGGACGGGATGATGAAAGCCCGGATCGATGGAAAACAAAGACGTATGCTTCCAATTTTATATAGTGGAATCCTATGCAAAGGGCGAAGAAGCGCCTTTGGTTGCTTAAGAGACAACAGCGGGCGCAGGTCGCAGATTTCCGGACCATCTTTCTAACTGAGGCCTTGGATTCGACGATAACCTCGATTCGTTCCCAAGATAACACTGGCACGGGCTCTTCGGCAGGCTCCTCCATTTCAGTTGAAAGCTCGCCAATGATGCCAACTCCGCCGGGCTTTAAGCCTTTTTGATTGTCGAATGTTTCTTTGACTTCGCTCCCGAAAGGGTGAAAGCGGAGTTCACTGAGCTGAGATCGTGGCGTGTATCGATTGACAGTATCGATGATCTTGTTTAGTAAGTGTACTAAAGGGTCGTACGATTGAGGTTCGTGAGGAAATCCATCTACAGGGAACCGAGGATTGGTTGGGGACGAATCGCCCCCAGAGGTTAGTGCGTGAAAGGTGGTCCCCAAGCTGTCGACCACGGCTTCCACGGTTCTGGGGTCAGCGTAAAGGATGCCATCCTCGGTGGTCAAGTCAACATAGTATGTTACGTCCTTTAGTTCGTTCTCGATCAGAGCCTTCATTTCAGACTGAAGTCGTCGAGACTGAGTCGGAGACTCCTGGCTTCCTTGAGAAGAGGAAGGTGTTTCCGATACATTTGCGCTGGAGTTATGATAGGAGGTTGGGCCGGGCATCACCAGTTGAGAGGCCATAATGGAGTAGTGTCGAAGAGGAGGATGAGAAGTGCAGGAGGGCGACTGAGCGCGTTCAGCCTGCCGCTCGGCTAATTAGTCGATTGGTCGATTACCACGATGGGGGGACACATCGTATTGCATTCACGATATTCCTTGGCCTCAGACGCCCATAAGCGTCTCCCTGAGGGCATTTCACCTCAGCTTCAAAAAGTGAAGATTGGAGTAGTGTCACTGCTGACTCGGAGGTCTCCTAAAACTGGTTTGGTGGCGCGCGTAAGAGTCAGCTAGGGCACGTGCCAACTGGCCACTGGCAATTGAAACTAATTAATTGATTACTGCTGTCCGTAGACTGTAGTCATGCCGAAATCCCAGACTGGGCACTATTTTCCAGACACATCAGTATCTAGGGCATCCTATCACCTAGATCACGCACGCCTGTATTTACATGGGATCTGTCACGGTAAAGATGGATGACGTCACGGTATTGAGTGTGTCTCTCTCCAAGTCTAGTTCTGCATCGTGTCTTATCAATCGATTTATCAATCTTGTCGTGTCGCCGCTTCGTTGCACCTCGTCGGGTCTCTCCCTGCCACGCATCATTGGCATTCATTGCTATCTCGCTTGTAACCAACCCACCGGTACTAGTAGTAGCTACTATGACCTTCCGATGTACGACACAGTCGACACTCGCAGCCCGCATGAAACGCAGTGCCATTCAGAGATACCAAGCTTACTACGTAGCCCCGCTCCTAGATCTACTCAGCGCTGCCCATGAGAAAAATGGGAAAAAAAATATTATGATGATGAAACTTTTGCACTCGTCACGGGATTCCTCATGCAGTGAACCGGGCGACAATTGCCTCGACTTGGAGGACCGCCCTTGAGCGCCACAGTCCATCGACAAGCCACCCATTATATACCCCACACACCATTAACTGCCTTTACTCCCCGATCTACGCTGCGCATCCGGAAACACCCGCAGAAGTTGCTGACGAGGATATGCTGCAACTGGCCAGTGCGCGCAGAAACGACCGGGGCTATCTATGTGCCACCGAGTGCAGGCACTGCACGTGATGGGGAGTAGCTTCCCGCCATTCCGTCAAAGGTAGTCGTGTGATTTCCGCTAGCTTCCGCCACCGGCAACAACTCTAGGGGCAGATGGGGACCATGCCATCTTTCGTGTGCCACGCTTGCAGACACATGGCGCTAGGCGTCGGTCTTGTATTCGGGGGTCGTGGCGCCTGGGGGTATGTTATGGGCTTATGGATACGTGATTGTTGATGCTGCTGCTGGCATTGTTACTGAAGTAACACCCAGAAAGGTAGCGCTACACTCCGCCAGCGGGTCAGTCTCCGGGTCAGCAGCACCGCGCGGTGTGTGCTCAAGGCGCTCACAGCGCGGCCAGTAGTGATGCACGCATAATTCGTACAGTAGTACTCACAGACGGTGCAATGAGGTCTCTGAGGCCAACCGGCAGCGGCGTTCGACTCGGAACGTATTCCATAACCTGAGCATGTCCGTATTCTTCTCTCGTCCTCAAGAAGTCAACGACGAGATTGTTTATCGATGCCGTTGCGTCGAGATCAAAGTTGAGCGTGTTTCAGACCGTAGAGATGGGAACGCGAGCGCCGGATTGAGAAATTTGAGACACAGTATAGCCGCGTAAAGCGAGCTCGATGCCTCCGACTTTGTTGATAGGGCACGCTGTGAGAGTGCACAGGCGCCTAATATCGCCCTGCAACGTCTTGGAAAAGAAGTCAGCTTCGGCACGCGCAGGTGTGGGTAGAAAGAGACGTCGTACTCGGCAGAAACAGGTCCATGTGAAAACGCCTGCTGGTCTTACAGTAAACGAACCATTCTTCGCGTCTCGTCCAGGAAAATTGAGCACCAAGAAGGCCAACAGCTGCCAGACCCCGCCTCGACGCCGTTAGAACTCGAGAAGGCTTCGTCGAACTCGAACCAGTTTGCGTTCTCCAAAACAGCTGACTGATGAGTGACCGGATTCTATACGGTCAAGGGTAGATATTGAGATACTAGGAAGGCTGACGGCGAGTACGCTAAGGCTAGAATTGACTCAACTGAGCTGATTTTGTGTCTGGACGGATCAGACTGTTGCTAAGCAGTGGCAGTGTAGTAGTAAGGTTGGACCTGACTCCGACCTGGGCGCTTGCCCGAGCCAGTCAGGCCAGTAGCGCACAGGTTTTCCATCCCTCGTTCGTTTTACAAAACCAGCGCGAGCCAAAATAAATAAATATCTGTACTATGATGTACGTTTCGTGCAAAGGCCCATTCCTGCGCTTAAATAAACCCGGTGAAAATACTCGTGAAAATCAAGTTGAAGGCAGCATCGATAACCTTGTTTAGCAAGTGCACCAAAGGCTCATACGAATCATCTTCGTCCTCAAAGCCATCGGAAGGGAGCCGAGGGTTAGTCGCTGACGACTTGTTCCTCGGGTTGGCGATACCCGGAGGCAACTTGAGCGTCCCGTGGGTGAGCCTTATGATGGCTCTCCAACTCCAAGTGGTCGATCACGGCTTTTACGATGTTCGGATCCGCGTGAAGGATGGCACCCTCGGCGGTCAGGTCAACCTTGTATGTTGCATTCTTCAGCTCGTCCGCGACTTGAGCTATCATTTGCCAGTGGTACACAGGTTGAGGTAGACGGAGACACTGGCAGGCAGTCAGATTCGTTGTCAGGCGCTTGCGGGCCTTGGCGGACCGGAGTGGGTCAACGTCGCCGGAGCGCGCCCGCCGTCGTGGCTTCCTGTCAACTTTTCACTGGCAAGCTTTCCAAGGATCCTTCTCTCATAGCCTCGCGTCCGACAGCAAGCACATAGTCCTTGACTGCCAACACAAGACGACATATGGATGTGTCCCAATCCAACTCCCTTCCCGCCCTCACCGGTTTCCTTTTTCTTTACCACTCGATGATTCCACTGCCGCTAATAGTACATAGTACAGTAATCGGACCTCCAGGAGACAGCGAATTTCATTGTCCAGCAACAGATTGCGCCCAGCGTCTTAAGTGTGCTCTATGGGCTTGAGACTTTTTGAGCCTTCTCGCGTTTCTCTCCAGTTACTGTATAGTTCAACACCCAAGCCTAAGGCATCGACAACATCTATTTAACCACTGTAGCGTTTGCGAGCACCGGTTCTCCTTCTTCCCCTCTCGCACCCGCTGCATACGAGTATCGTCGTACCCTAAGAGACCTACGGACATTGGCAGCTACCACCCTATCCCAGTCAGAATACCCCTTAACGTCTTCAAGGTATCTGAACCCGGACTCGAGAACCTCCCTGTAGATATCCTTACAATACGATTCAAACGCGTTGCATGCGTCATCCCAATCTCGGCTACCCATATGCATGGTAGACATGGCCCCGTTGAATCGCCTGCTTTCTTTACGCGCTTGTCGGAATGTATCCAGCCATTCTTGGATGAGATCTCCAAAGACAGCGTCCGTCCAACTGTCCTCTGCGACTATTGATTTGGACAGATTATGCGCCACATCACCCGACCACGCGATGAGCATGGCTTGGATTCCTCGGTTAGCAGTCTTTGCCCCCTCTATGTCCTTGGAAGCGTAGACAATACCCCAGATGAGAACCCAAAGGAACGACTCAAGATCGTCCAGGGCTGTGTGAATAGTTGC
This sequence comes from Russula emetica, assembly GCA_015178925.1. NCBI lineage: Eukaryota > Fungi > Basidiomycota > Agaricomycetes > Russulales > Russulaceae > Russula > Russula emetica. The sequence continues at coordinate 79,052 of WHVC01000096.1, read as the reverse complement.
ATCGTCCCCTTGCCAGGTACCCAGAAGACGCATGGACATGAAGGGCATCGTGCCCTAAGAAGCATGGCGTAAGTCCGGGGGGTTCGAAGACACAAGGCAATTCCAGCCACATACCGTGATTGACTGTGAGCCGGAGAATTCGCGCCATTTGATTGCATGATCCCCATCAATCAGAAATCCCCGACAGTCATTCACGTTCTTTGTGCACTCGAACCTAGTGAACATATCAATATTTAGACTGGCAAAAGCAATAAACGAGGAGCCATTACTTGTCCAATGCGGGGCGCCGGACTGGGACTGAGTTCCGTAAAATGTTTCCTGAGCTGATGTCCCGGTGCAAGATCCCCTTATCGAATAGGTTGTAATGACCTAGATCGGCAAACGTGAGTAGAAAGCAAGGCGTAGAGAGCACATTACTTGCCGATAATGGCATGGAGAATGGACTCCAAAAGCTCGCCCGGAGATGGCGTACCTCCATCTGTATGGAGATCCATGAGGTCCTTTCCCTCCCCGGAGAGCGCGATGCATTGCAGCCCTCTCTCTTCAGGTTCATGACGTCTACCTTCAGGGAGGTCTTGTTGTCCAAAGACTCTCCAAAACACGGCATCATTCAAAAGGCGCCTCGTAGAACCATGGGGGTCTTCAGTCCCACAGTCGTGGTAGCCAATGACATCTACAATCCCAAATTGGCCATTAAACTGGGAAAGTAGTAGGCCCTCATGAGAATGTCCTTTGATCTGATACGTCTGCTTATACGTTAGCTTATCCGGAAGGTCATCTACTCCGGACAACGTTAGCATCCTAGATTCCAGGTCACGCTGAGGGATGTCTTTGGCGGCTAGGTATGCGATAAATAAGAGAAGTCCTGCACTCAGAATCCGCATGTGTGTACATACCCTGCAAGCTGTATACAATAGTGGAACGACCCCGCAAGCTGCCGTGCATGTAAAGCAAACGGACAATTTCATAGTAGCGATTGTTGATGCGAAACATATTTTGAAAGCGTGTGGTATCCAAGCCGTAAGCGGCCTCATCTTTGAAGGATAGGATGCCGACAATGTGGCCCACAAGACCCCTGAAACCTTCGCCTGTCGTGACTTTGAGCGGACGGGATGATGAAAGCCCGGATCGATGGAAAACAAAGACGTATGCTTCCAATTTTATATAGTGGAATCCTATGCAAAGGGCGAAGAAGCGCCTTTGGTTGCTTAAGAGACAACAGCGGGCGCAGGTCGCAGATTTCCGGACCATCTTTCTAACTGAGGCCTTGGATTCGACGATAACCTCGATTCGTTCCCAAGATAACACTGGCACGGGCTCTTCGGCAGGCTCCTCCATTTCAGTTGAAAGCTCGCCAATGATGCCAACTCCGCCCGGCTTTAAGCCTTTTTGATTGTCATATGTTTCTTTGACTTCGCTCCCGAAAGGGTTAAAGCGGAGTTCACTGAGCTGAGATCGTGTCGTGTATCGATTGACAGTATCGATGATCTTGTTTAGTAAGTGTACTAAAGGCTCGTATGATTGAGTTTCGTGAGGAAATCCATCTACAGGGAACCGAGGATTGGTTGGGGACGAATCGCCCCCAGAGGTTAGTGCGTGAAAGGTGGTCCCCAAGCTGTCGACCACGGCTTCCACGGTTCTGGGGTCAGCGTAAAGGATGCCATCCTCGGTGGTCAAGTCAACAAAGTATGTTACGTCCTTTAGTTCGTTCTCGATCAGAGCCTTCATTTCAGACTGAAGTCGTCGAGACTGAGTCGGAGACTCCTGGCTTCCTTGCGGCGACTCGGAGGAAGGTGTTGCCGATACATTTGCGCTGGAGTTATGATAGGAGGTTGAGCCGGGCATCACCAGTTGAGAGGCCATAATAGAGTAGTGTCGAAGAGGAGGATGAGAAGTGCTGGAGGGCGACTGAGCGCGTTCAGCCTGCCGCTCGGCTAATTAGTCGATTGGTCGATTACTACGATGGGGGGACACATCGTATTGCAGTCACGATATTCCTTGACCTCAGACGCCCATAAGCGTCTCCCTGAGGGCATTTCACCTCACTATTGCTTCAAAAAGTGGAGATTGGAGTAGTGTTACTACTGAGGCATGGGGTTTAAGAGGTGGCGAATGTTATCTCCGAGTCCTAACTGCTACAAAAGTGATCACATGACCGTGGAATCTGTTTTTCGTGGCGGGACAGGCAGTCATGCCAGTAACGCACAGGTTTTCCATCCTCGAGCCAAAAGTAAACAAATGCCTGTACCATGATGTACGTCTCATCTTAAAACTGGTGAAAATACTCAGGCTCGTGAAAATCAACACGGCTGGTTTCAACTTGCTCGGGGATCACTCAGAAGATGTGAGGACGTCGCCTGTTCTATATCACTAACTCTAGATTTGAGCCTGGAATTGTACCCGGCAGTTCGCTAGGTGCAGATGGGGCGGGTGAGTGTTCAACGTTCAACGTTCATCAACGATCGACAGCCCGTGATCCACTCAAGCGCCGAACATCCAATGCTTTCTCACAAGAATTGCCGTCGCATCACACGATGTAAATGAGCTTTCTTGTAAGTTTGTCTTCCTCGTTCCGACATGCAGATGGAAGGATAATCTCTGACACGCAGTCCCTTATAGACATCGGTGGCAACGTCGTCCTCGCATTACAATAAGGTTGTGTGTAGCTCTGGATGAACATGTATACGGTCAAGATTGCACTCGCCCAGCTACTTCTATTTGCGTGACTCCTTTCCTTCCCTCTGCAACGTCCGCAAGCCTAACCTCATCCTCGCACTATGAGTCGTATCCTAGTGGTAAACCTGTTGTGACACGTTGGCATCGATCACCGTCTCCCAGTTAGGGTACCTCTTAATTTCTTCGAGGTGCTTGAATCCGGACTTGAAGATTTCCTCGTAAATATTCTTACAAAATGTTTCGAGCTCGTCACATGCTCTTTTCCACCCCGAACTTCCCATAGGCTGTGCGGCCATAGCTTGCGTGCGTGTGTCAATCTCTTCATAGGCATCGTAGAAAATTTTCGACCATTCACAAATGACCTTCCCAAAGACAGTATCCTTCCACTTCATCTCCGCGATTTCCCTTTTGGAAATATATGTCGGTTCGCCTGACCAGTTGTGGAGAATGAGTCTGATTCCCGGGTTAATTTTGGTTGCCCTCTCTTTATCCTTCAACACATGAGCAATGACCCAAATCAGGAGCCAAAGAAATGACTCGAGATCATCAACGGCAGTATGAATAACTATTCCTTGCCCTTGGTTAATCTGCTCTGTCCAGGCAGCCAGAAGACGCAGAGAAATAAAGGGCATCGTGCCCTAAGAAGCATGGCGTAAAGTTGGGTAATTCGAAGAGACAAGGTAATTCTGGCCACCTACCGAAACAGACGATCTGCTAGAGCCTTCGCGCCATTAAATCACGTGATCACCGTCAATCAAAAATCCCCGGCAATAATTCACGTTTCTTGTGCACCCGAACCTAGAGAACAGATCAATATTTAGACTTGCAAAAACATTAAACGAGAAGCCGTCACTTGTCCAATGCGGGCCGCCAGACTGGCTTTGAGTAGCGTAAAATGTTTCCTGAGCTGATGTCCCGGTGCAAGATACCCTTATCAAATAGGTTGTAATGACCTAGATAGATCGGCAAACGTGAGTAAAAAATGAGATGCAGAGGGGACACAACGCGCCAATAATAGCGTGGAGAATGGTCTCCAATAATTCGCCCGGAGATGGTGTCCCCCCATTCTCATTACGGTGATCTAGGAGGGCTTGCCCCTCCGTGGAGAGCGCGATGCATTGCAGCCCTCTCTCTTCAGGTTTATGATGTTGCGGAGTCAGTCCATCTTCAACGAGGTCCTGTTCATTTGCCTCTTCGTCGATCTGATCTTTAAAAACGTCCCAAACCTTCGCATCGACAAGAAACGGCCCCGTGGAGCCATGAGGCTCTTCAGTCCCACAGATGTAGTAGCCGATGACATCTGCGATTCCAAATTGGCCAATAAGCTGGGAAAATAGTGGGCCCTCTTGAGAACGCCCCTTGATCGGGTATGTCTGTTTATACGCTAGCCGGTCTGGCATGTGAGTTACCCCTTTGGACAAAGATAGCATCCGAGATTCAAGTTGCAAGTCAAGGGGAGGGGGTTCGTTGGTGTATGCTGGGCACCTGATACATAAGAGACGTTCTACACTCAGAATCTGCATGGATACATACCACTTAAGCTGTGTACAACGGTGGAACGACCCCGCGGGCTGCCACAGATGTAAAGGGGACGGAGAATCTCATAATAGCGGTTGTTGATGGAAAACATGTTTTGAGTGCGTGTGGTGTCCAGACCGTAAGCGGCCTCCCCTTGAATGATAGCATGCCGACAACATGCCTCACAAGATCCCTGAAACCTTCCTCTGTGGTAAGTTTAAGTGGACGAGATGATGAGAACCCGGATCGATGAAAAGCGAAGACATAGACATCCAGGGTTGTAAAATGGAGACCAATCCCAAGGGCGAAGAAGCGCCTCAGGTTGTTCAAGAGACAAAACCGGGTGTACATCCCAGATTGCTGAGCCATCTGCCGGACTGTTCTCTTAGATTCGACGATGACCTCGATGTCTTCCCAAGATAACTCCGAACTTTCCGTTCCGGTTGGCAGTTCGCCAATAATTCCGACGCCGTCCAGCTTCAGGCCTTTGGCAAAGCCATATCTTCCTTTGACTTCATTCCCAAAATGATGAAATCGAAGGCCACTGAGATGGGATGCCGACATGCATTGATTGGCAGCATCGATGACCTTGTTTAGCAGGTGCACCAAAGCCTCATATGATTATATGAATCATCTTCGTCCTCAAAGCCATCGGAAGGGAGCCGAGGGTCGGTCGCTGACGACTTGCTCCTCGGGTTGGCGGTGCCCGGAGGCAACTTGAGTGTTCCGTGGGTGAGCTTATGACGGCTCTCCAAGTGGTCGATCACGGCTTTTACGATGTTCGGATCCGCGTGAAGGATGGCACCCTCGGCGGTCAGATCAACCCTGTATGTTGCATTCTTCAGCTCGTCCGTGACTTGAGCTATCATTTGGTACACAGGCTGTGGTAGACGTTCCTGGCTGCCTGACATCGAAGAAGGTGATGGCGATTCAGCAGCGCCGGTGTCATGGTAGAAGTTTGAGCCAGGGATACGAATGTAGGGTTCACTGTCCGGTTGAGAGGGCGGCATAATAAAATAATGTTTAAGTTAGGGGGGATTGAAAGGTGAGGATCGGAGAGTGGAAAGCGAAGGCCACTCAAGCTAAACCACCTGGCACCGGCGAGTTTTGAATACAGTAGAGAGACAATGATCATAATGAGGAAATACCTTGAAATTTAAAAGAGTGCTAGACTCGGAGCCCCTTACCGGACCGGGTCAACGTCGCCGGAGCGCGCCCGGGCCCGCCGTCGTGGCTTCCTGTCAACTTTTCACTAGCAAGCTCTCTAAACAACCTGGCATGAAAATTTTTTCACATATGTGCAGTCACATGCATCATGCATCACGCGCCTTTTTTTTTTTTGAAATCCGAATTTATATTCTGCATGCGTACAACTAGGCACAGAAGCGATCACGTATGCTACGTATTATGTTTAGGAGTGTACATTTTTTTGGAAAGAAGCCAGTAAAGGAACTGGCTAAGGGCAGCGTGTGGTCATAGGGTGAGGTGGTCGTGTTGTGGTCTCCAGAAAGTTGGGAAAGTTGTGTCTCTCATCCCGGTTCCCATTGTGCCCGCAGTTTAGCGCAGGCGCCTGTCTCCTCCAAGAATCGAAGTATTTCTTGGATGCGCTTCGAGTTGGCGAAGAGTTGGGGGAGTGTTCGGGGTCTGCCATTGGTAGTGAGGTACCTACGGCGTGCAGCTGTGTAGAGTTGACAATGGTTGAGCACGTGCTCGACTGTTTGTAGGGGTTCGCCGCAAGGGCAGGCAATTTGTTCTTGCGTGTGGGGGGGGGTAGAAACGTTGGGTGTATTCCCCGATGAAAGCATGTCCCGTTATGAGGTGTAAAAGTGTTGAGTGGGTGCGTCTAGAGAATTTAAGTTGGTTGTGTTGGTTGGGCTCGGGGCCCCCACGTTCTTTGAGGGGGCTTGGTGTGATGTTGAAAGTGTGGTGTAGTGTTTCGGCAGCTCCAGCTAAAGCTCGGCTAAAGCCGGCGCCTGAGTCGGCTAAAATGCTAGCCGAGCCGCGCCGCATGTCACCGAGCTGACCTTTTTAGTCGACTTGGGAAAATCGGCGCAAGCCATTGAAAGCCGGCGCAAGCCGGCTCCACGTCACCCGTTGCCATTATGAGCACCCCCCCCCCTCAAATGCTTCTCTACCGCCTGGGACTCCTGTTCACACACGGAGCACCACCACTGACAGGTATATCGACAGATATGAAGATAGAACTTCAATTTTTTCCCGTCTTGCAACTGAAATGAACCCTTTTTTCGTTGGACCGATAAGCGTGGAAGCCTTTTTGAATCGTTTCCTACCCCCTCCCTCGGATCCCTCCTCTGTTCCCCAATTCCCCACGGGATTGTTCGACAATTTCATTAAATCACTCTCACAAACGGAGAGTGCATGGTATGATAAATTTGTGAGTTCTGACCCACGTCGCCCACCGCACTTGTTCTGTGACTAATCCTACCCTTTTAGATTGAAGCCATTTCTCCGCATGTCCCAAGTTTAATCATAGTCAACACATCCCATTCCTCAGACAAAGCACCGTGTGGCAAATTCCATCTCAAACTGAAGCCCGACTGCTCGGTATATATGCATGGGAAAAGGACAAAAGATGATCTCGACCTCTCTCGCGTGGATTTTGTCATCGAGATGAAATCGGAGGCGGACCCATTTGTCCTCAAAGTTCTGTCTAACCCCAGGGACCACACTTCCAACAGCAGCGACAACTTAAACTCCTTCCTACACCTGACATCTGGTTCACGATCAAATCCATCAGGAAAAGTGTCAGTACTTTTTCTTGTCTTTCTGTGCTTTTTTCATGACTTTTTTGTCTTTCTTGTCTTTTTTAAAAGACAAAAGACAAAAAAGACATGAAAAAGTACTAAAAGACAAGAAAAAGTACTGACACTTTTCCTGATGCTCTAGGCCAGATCACGGCGTATGCCACGGTGATAATGAGCGCTCAGTATCGCACACATACATTCTCGGTTCTCATTATGAAAGACTATGCAAGACTCATTCGATGGGACCGTAGTGGTGCAGTCGTCACCGAACCCATATATTACAATTTGCAACCACACCTTTTCGACTTTCTCGTCCGCTATGGTATCGCAGATTCCGAAGTTCGCGGCCATGATTCTACGGTTCACTCATCATCCACCCCGGAAGAAATTGCACTTGCCAGAGCCATCGTCCCTGAACTGAAAGACGTGGAGTCGTTTCTAGTCCTAACCATACCAGATGATTCAGATCGACCGTCAGAGTGCCGATATATCATCTCCAGCCCAGAACCTCGACCGGATATCCCCGTAGGTCGGTGGACTCGGTTGTTATTCGCCTTGGATGTCAAAGAAAGGGGTCGTGCCCTCGTCAAGGACTCTTGGTGTGTCCTTTTGAAGGACATCAAACCAGAAGGGGAGCTCTATGATCTGCTCCATCGGGGAAAAGTTGACAACATTCCTTCCTGCTTATCGGCTGGTGATGTTGGCGCCGACATCTATCACCAAACTCAAACTCACAAAGTCGGCAACGACATGAATTATAAACTAACTCCTCATCGGCACTACCATATTGTCCTAGGTACCATAGGGAGGAAGTTGGAGGAATTCAAATGTACTCGGGAGTTTGTAAATGCAATGTATGCTGCCCTGAAAGGTGACATCAGGAAAACGTCAATTTACTTAAGTCTGCTTAGATGCACTTATGTTTCTTAAACATGCATTAAGACAATTAAGAGAACTAAGAACTCTTAGTTTGACTTAATATTTTTAACATCAAAGTGATTTTAAGGTAATCAAGTCATAAAAACTCATTAAGATGCACTAACTGCTGTAAGTAAAATTAAGCAAACCAAAGATACCTTCCCTACTTTATGTTTGCTAACCGCCATTCCCTAATCCAGTACCCGGCCCGTCACCGTGCGCAGGACTGATGGGCCGCCTGATGCTAGGCTCCAGCTGAGCTGTTGTATACAGTTGAAAGTTGATTCGAACTATGCCTTGTCGATGTCCATCAGCACAGTTTCCCAAGGCAAAAAGAACGGTTACTCACCGAGCCGGAACGAACGCGGCCAGACATAACATGCTCTGAAAGGTCCATAGTGTTGGCTACAGCAAGTACGACTAGTTTGCGTAACCAAGGGTCCGTCTCTGTCGACTCTTCAATGGCTTTGTTGATGTTGCCAAATCTCGCATACATCCCGATGAGTTCCCGCGTGGCCTCATGCCCATTCACATCGGCGAGGATAGACCCCCAATTCTCACGTGGATAGGGTTGCCGCAGTTCGGTTCAGAACCAAAGTTCGAACCTGAACTTTTCCGAACCTGACCGAAGTTCGGTCCAAGGTTCGATGGCTGTGCCGAACCGGACCACAAGTCCGGTTCTGCGTTCGAGAAAGGCAGAACCGCCTTGAACCCGGTTCAAACCGAACTTTTAACTTCTCATGACTCTCATCCAATTTGGTGCTGGCAATGATCACAGTCTCACTGGCCTTCATGCTCATAATAGAAAGATGAAAGGAAGACTTTTTTGAGAGACCTAGAGAAGAGTCAGCAGCGATGCAGCGATCAGATCCGTGTGTTGGCTCGGCGGTTCGGATCAGTGTGAGGCGTGAGGCTTCATCGGGTGGGCGGCAAGGATGCAAAAGACAGGCAGAAGGGGAGGGGAAAGCGTATGCCGTCCTGAGACGGCGAGCACACAGAGAAGAAGAGATAGAAATGAGAGCTAAGATTCAAGGACCCGCGTGGTCGCTCTCTCCTTGACTAGCAAGGAGGCTGCTTAAATACATCATGAGTGCTACAGTACTAGAGGTCCGTGTCCGGCGAAAGTGATGTCCGGACAACTGTATGAAATATGTCAAAATGTCAAATACGTGGTCAATAGCTAGGATACAGGGCTAAGGAATAAATTCGAGCGATGCACTCCCGGCGTGTGGTTTCGGCTAGCGTCGATCTTCGTCGTCCAAAGGCCGAAAGGGGAGGGCGAAACCGGAGCGAAAAGGGTGAGGAAGGGCTTTTGATTGCAGGAAAGCATCATATCCACTCGCTGTTGTCTTGCACCAGAGGTCGAGGGAGAGGTGATGAGCGTGAAGCGATAATAAAAAGGGAGTGTGTGAAGTGATGATAGACAAGCGTGTGAAACTGTACAGTTGTGGCTGGGCGCTCCGGTGTGGGCTGTTCCGTTGCTCTGTTCTGCACAGGGCGCTTGGACGGTGCACGCGCAGCCGCACTGCACACCTTACAAAATCAAAATTGATACTGCCCACAAACCTTCAAAAGCCACTGAACTTACTAAGCCCCACATCTCCCCTCTCACACCAAGCCCGCCGGCCTCAGCGCCCACAACCTTAGCTCTGAGCCTAATGAGCCTACTAACAGCATCGCGCATAGCAAGTTTCTCGCACGCACACAAATACACGCCCAATTTCGAGCATATGACATGGAAGGACACGGTCGTCATGGATGAGGTGCACTCGAGGCGCAGTGTCGACGCACTTGGGGTGCATGCCCACATCATTCGGCTCCGATCAACACTCATCTTTTTTTCATTCCCTTTTGATTCCTGCTCGCGCTCATCGTCCTCACACATCAAATGCGACTTGCCCTATGCACTCGCGCCCTCACTTAGTAGCTTTACCTTTGTACCTGTTTCACTTTCCTTTTCATCCTTTGTCCTTTCGTCCTCGGCATGCTTCACTCTGATCATACTATACCTCCTGATGTGTACATACAAAGAGTCCTGTATGTACTTAAGTCCCCTGTCTAGTGCCCGGAATGTTATTGCCATCGTCTCCAGCTCCTTCTTCCTCCTCTCGTGTGAGTGCAGCTGCACATCAGCCCCATCGCCGTCTTGTTCTGGTGCCGCCTCATCGCCCGGCCGTGTCGTCTTCACCTCTCGCGCCCCATTCCCGTTCGCTAAGGATCTCCGAGACTCGGGCAAAGAGTTGATGGATGATATCATGATATGATCTGCAGAATCGTCAGTATACACGTTGCAGTGCTGGGAGAGTGAGAAGGTACACACACGACGCGTGGTAGGCTGAGCTGCGATGAGCAAGAGTTCATCCTGAAAATACTTGAGTAACTTCGGTCCGAACCTTGCTGAACCTGAACTGGACCGTCCCGAACCTGAACCGATGGTCCAGTTCAAGGTTCAGGAAATTCCCTGAACCGAACCTGAAGTTCAGTTCAAGGTTCAGCAAAATACCTGAAGAACCGGACTGAACCGGACTTCGGCAACCCTACACGTGGACTGAGGGCAGAGAGGGCTTGGTCTAGAAGAGCGACCGCTTGTTCTACGCTGACTTTGTGTGAGTGTAGATATCAAATATTGGCAAAGTATGCGATATGGCGCATTGTCACCGCCGGTATGGACGAGACGATTAGAGCTCAGTAGTGTCCGTAGTAGTTGTCTCCTTCTTTGGCTGAGGGGCGTCGAAGCACGTGCAGCGTCCTCCCTTATGCGCTAAGTCGGGGAATACCTCCTGGCAGAAGGCGTACTTTGGCAGAGCGACCGTGTCCTTGGTGGGATGCTGGGTCATAAGCCGAGTCTTTAGAGCGACTCGGTAGACTATGGAGTAATGGGTTCCCGCCTTATCAGTTCGTCGATAAGACCCCGCTGTGAGGAAGGAGAGAAGAGACTTTTGTTATTTAGACAAGAGACTCAACTTGCCGCTGCCTGGCCAAGTTGGTCGTCCTTAAGTACACAAGGAAAGCTACAAACGCGTACAAAGTATTAGAAACCAAACACGAGGGGCACAGCAATCTGAAACAACACGACGCTGGCCTGCTGTCCGTCCACATCAAAACGAGGCACTACACGCATCAATGACAAGTGATCCGATCAATCCATACAGTACTAGCCCGGTTCAGGAACTTACCCCGGTCCACGAGGCGTACGAGCTAGCCTCATCCCAGGAGCCGGTTACATCACCCTCCTACTTAGACTAGATGTCCGCATCTAGTCCATGTTCCCCCTGAACTGCGTCGTCCTCCTCGTCCTGAACCTTCGGCTGCGTGCGTCAGGGGGTCCCACCATTCGGAGGTTACCTGCGCGTCGGTCCAGTCGGGCCAACTCGAGGCGCGCTCTTGACGCCTCCTGGGCCTCCCGCATGCCTCTTTGCTCGGCCTGGAGGTGGTCGATGCGGAGTTTAATGTCAAGGAGCGAGATCTCGAGCTCCCTGAACCGCGCGACCTCGGCTTGGAGGGCCCAATCCCCATTGTTCCGGACCTCCTGGTTGAGCATACTGTAGACGCTAGAACTGCCCTTGAGGAGGGCGAGTAGCCAGGGAGGTAGGGGAAGGACGATGTTGTCCTCCTCGTCGTCACCGTCGCATTCGGCATATATCTCAGCAATGTAGGGGGTCTCACCCGGGGAGTGACTCTTGGGGAGCCCCGCGACCCTACCGTCGGGCAGCTGCTTGACCCACCACGCGGGCTGATAGTACCCATCTTGGATGGGGATGACGAAGTTGGGGGCCCTCTCTTTGATGTTGAGTACGTACCCCTCTGGTGCGTCCTCCCTTGGTTGGGCGCGAGCCAACGCCTCCTCGAAGCGGATCTTCTGTGCTGCCATTTGCTCGCTCCAGTTGTCGGACTCGACGCGGTATTCGGCTTCCCTTTTACGGATGGTGGCCAGGAGTCCTTGGGCGATGTGCATGAGGGCGTTGGGGTCGTTCGGCTCGAGTTGGAGGCCGACGGCGGCGGTAGACGGCGAGAGGGGTGGTGCCATTGGGGGTGGTGTCCCTTTGGGCGAGCAGACGGAGGGGTCGTTGGAGGCGTCGGACATGACTTACCCGTGGAAGACGCAGTACTGGTCGTGGCAGAAGCAACGGTGTAGGAGGATGTGGTCTTGGGGGAGCTTGTTGAGGTACAAGTAGAGGAAGTGTCGAAAGGGCTGGCCGGGGGCGAACTCAGAGTAGGCGGGCTTTTTGTCCCTGGTAACGGTGCAGTGGAGGCGTTCGATGAGGGGTCGCTTTGGTAGACGGGGGACGATGTGGAACTGCAGGTGTAGGAGTAGGACTTGTTGGAGTGGCCGCGAGTCTTTCTTGTCGTCGCGGATGTACTCAAGGAGGGGTTGATTGGTTGGTCGAGAAGCCAGGGTGGAGAGGATAGCGGTCTCAGCGTTCCCTGTCGCCCTTTTATCTCCTTGGTCGGGCGTCTTTGTTGGTACTCCTTGATTAGGTTGTCCGCATGGACCTGGTCAGCAGGTTCCCATGTGTTGTCGTGATCGGGGTACCCCTTCCATTTGATTAGATACTGGAGGCGCTTGGTGCGCCCATATTGCCTGTGACCTTCGATGTGTTCCACCTCGAATTCTTCCTCTCCATTGATAAGGTCTGGTGATGGCCGGGAGAAGTTAGGCCCGTGGGCGGTCGTCTCATGATAGGGCGATAAGAGGGATGCATGGAACACGTCGTGGATGTTCCATGAGACGGGAAGTTTCAGCTTGTACGCCACTGGTGAGACTTCTTTGACGACCCTGAAGGGTCCATACCGTTTCGGGGCTAGCTTGGTCTTCTGATGCCGGACTTTCAGGTGGGTTGCCTCGAGCCAGACTTCTTCTCCGACCTTGTATTGTGATGGGATTACCGATTTCCCTTTTGCGACTTGGTTGATGGCATCGATGGCCTGGGCTCGCCTTTTGTTCATGACAGAGACTCGATCTTCAGCGGTCTCGTTCCTTGATGGTGGTGTTTCCGCTGGGAGCAACTCCGGTTCGTACCCCAGAAGGATTTGATTGGGCGATAGGCCGGTCGTTTCGTTTCTCCGGTTGTTGTGTACCGCCGACGCTATTGTTAGCCAGTGGGTCCAGTCTTCGGGGGCCGACGAAGTTACGAGTCGGAGATATTGTTCTACCCATTGATTTTTCCTTTCGGAAATCCCATCTGTTTGCGGGTGGAAGGCCGTCGACAGGTTTTGTTGGGTAGTTAGCTTCTTCGCGAGTTCTTGGCCAAAGTGGGAGGTGAAGCGTGGGTCCCTATCGCTGATGACCTTGGTGGGGAGTCCGAACCATCTATAGACGTTATCCAGGTATAGTTGGGCTATCCCCAGCCCTGTTATCGTTGTGGAACATGGAAGGAAGATGGCCGCTCGCGAGCATCCGTGGTCCACGATGGTGAGGATGGCGTCCTTCCCTTTGTGCATCGGGAGTCCCGTGATGAGGTCCATTGCCACCTGTTGGAAGGGAAGGGTCTGTTCGTCGGTAGTTATGCGGAACAGGGGGATCTTTTTCCTGTGAGTTATGATTTTGTTTTGTTGGCAAGTTGCGCATCCTTTGACGTAGTTGGCGATCCATTGGTTCATCCCTGGCCATCGCGGTCCTTGCCTTGCTCGTCTTATCGTTTCGTCTCTTCCTGGGTGTCCCGCAGTAACGTGGTCGTGGGCGAGTATCATGGCCATCCTCTTCCTCTCTTCGGGGAATGGCGTAGTTTCCAAGTTCGACCGGTTTATGAATTTCGATGGTGGAAGTACGGTGATTCCTTGGTTATCGTCCTTTCCCTGGTCTATGCCTGGTGGTCGTGACAGCGCATCGGCTGGGACGTTGTCCTTCCCTGGTACGTGTTGTATTTCGTAGTCGTACTCTTGGAGGTCTGCGTGCCAGCGTGCCGTTCGTCTGTTCAGGTTTCGTGGTGACTTCCAGTACTGGAGGTTGGCGTGGTCAGTTAGGATGGTGAACGGTTCTTTTGTCCAGCCTAAGTATGGTCGCCAGTGTGCGAGGGATTTCATCACGGCTAGCAGCTCCCTCTCGTAGATGTCATAGTTTCGTTCTGCTGGGATGAACGTTGCGGAGTAGTAGGCGACTGGATGCGTGACTGGTTTTGAGCGTTTGGCCAAAGTTGGTGAGGTTTCTCCCCTTTGCGAGAGTACGGCGCCCACGCCGTATGCAGAGGCGTCTGTTTGGAGGTAGAATCGCTTGTTAAAGTCAGGTTGTGTAAGCACTGGGCTGCAGCACATCTTGGATTTAAGTTCCTCGAACGCTCGATGCTGGCTTTCTCCCCAATGCCAGTCAGTGGTTTTCTTTGTGAGGTCTAGCAGTGGGCGGGCGATTTTTGAGTAGTTCGGGACGAAATATCGGTAGTAGCCGGTGAAGCCTAGGAATTGTCGTACTTCGGTCGGGGTGCGGGGAATTGTCCAATCCGCGACCCCTTTGAGTTTCGTGGGGTCCATGCGTATTTTATTCCTTCCGACAATCACTCCTAAGTAGTCGATCTCGTCTTTCGCGAAGTCGCATTTTTCCGGCTTCAGGTATAGATCGTTTTCCTCGAGTTTGTCGAGGACGAGGTGCGTGTAGTCTGTGTGTCTCTGTTGATGTTGTTTTTCGGTTTCGCCCTCTCTTGGTTTAGTGTGGATGGCGATGTCGTCCATGTATACCGATAGCCACCCCTGCGCGACTTCCCTTCGGAAGATGGTATTCATCATCATCTGGAAGGTAGCCGGTGAATTAGTGAGGCCGAAGAACATGACGGTTGGTTCGAATAGCCCCTCGCTAGTGAGGAATGCCGCCTTCCATTCGTCTCCTTCTTTGATGCGAATGTTGTTGTACCCCCACCTCACGTCGAACTTGGTGAATAGGGTGCATCCACTAAGGCGATCGATGGTTTGGGGAATCAGGGGGGAGACGTTTCTGTTTTTCACGGTCCATTTGTTAATCGGGCGGTAGTCCTGCACCGGGCGTAGTTTCTTGTCCTTCTTTTTGACGAAGAAGAAGTTGGCAGCGTAGGGACTCCATGATTCTCGTATAGTCCCCCTTTTTAGGTGTTCAGCCACAAACTTGTGCATTTCTTCTCGTTCGGTTTGGTTGAGGGGGAGGAGTCTTGCGGGAAGTGTCGTGGGGGCGTTGGGTAATAGTTCGATGGCGTGGTCCCATACAGTGTGTTTGGGCAGCCGTTGCGACTGTTCTTCGCTGAACACCTTTTTGTGTCGTTCGTATTCGGCTGGGATAGCGTGTCGTGGGTTTTCGCTTGGTTGGGCCGGGTGCACTGTGACGCGTCCGATGTAGTATCGGTCCTGGTCAGGTTTTTGGGGGGTATTTCGGTTCCTTGGCACGAAGACTGCCTTTTTGGCGTTATGGGCTCGTAGGATGATCGGCAGTTGGGTGTGGTCGATCCAACCTTTTCTCCAATCTATTTTGGGTTGGGCCGCTGCGAACCATGAGTATCCTAGGATTGCCTTATGGTCGCCTAGGTCAGAGAGAAAGAATCTCAGCGGGGTTCGCGTTGATCCCGTTTGTACTTGTAGGTCAGTGTAGAACTTGACCTCGCCGTTTCGGTTTTCCGTTCCGTCAACGTTAAATAGCTTTCGTGGCCTTGCTAATTGTTTGATTGGCAATCTCAACCATCTGGCGTAGGTGAGGTTCATGAAGTTCTCCGTTGCCCCGGAGTCGACCAGGGCGATCGTCTCGGCTCTTTTCGCGATTGAATGGATGTAGCATCGGACTGTCATTGATTTTCGTGCTGATATATATACATCGCTATTGCTATCGCTTCCCTGCTTAATCAGTGCCGACCTGATTAAGCTGTGGGAAAATCCTGTGGGCTCTCTTCTCCTACTTCCTTCGCCAGCTGTTGTTTCTCGTCGAAGGTCATTGCGTTGATCTCGGCTTTGAGGAAGGCGACCCTATCTACTTCGGGGGCGCTCCCTTCGTAGACGGTTTCTTCGCTTGGGTCGAAGTCGATGAGGTTCGCTCTTGCCTTTCCCTTGCTTGGGCAGGCTCGGGCGAAGTGTCCTATTTCTCCGCAGTTGAAGCAGGCGTTGCTGTTGTTTCTGGGAGGAAAGTTGGTGACATTAGCCCTGGAGCGCCAGTTGTTTCGTCCTCGTGCTTGCGGTTGCCCTCCTCTCTGTTGATAAAAGTTGGGCGCTCTCGACCTACATCAGGAAAAGTGTCAGTACTTTTTCTTGTCTTTCTGTGCTTTTTTCATGACTTTTTTGTCTTTCTTGTCTTTTTTAAAAGACAAAAGACAAAAAAGACATGAAAAAGTACTAAAAGACAAGAAAAAGTACTGACACTTTTCCTGATGTACTGAGGTCCATTGGCATGGTTTGGTTGTTCATCCATCTTGGGGCGTTCGACGAGTGGTATGGTTGTCGGTATGGTTGTGGGTTTGCTGGTTTTTGGAAGAAGGGGCGTCGTTGTCCCCTGTTCTGTTGGAAGGGGAAGTTCGCTCTGTTGTCTGCCTTGGTTGGATCGTGCCGTATTGCAAGTAGATCGCGGATGGTTCTCTGGGCGATGGTACTTTCGATGGCTCTTTGTTTTATGGCCTCGTATCCCCTCACTGGTGGGCTGGCCATGACGTCTGTCATTGTTTTCGGGGTAAGACCGAGTAGGAAGAGTCGGGTTGTTGCGTTGTCTCCCGCGGTGTAGCCAGCTCTTCAGGCCAGTTCTTCGAACTTTGATATGTATAGATCTATCTCGCCTGGCTTCATAGCTAGGTTTTGCAGGGCGGTGTGGGCTCGGTCTTCTTTGGCCGAATCGAGGTATTGGGCGGCGAATTCCGTTAAGAACTGGTCCCATAGCATGGGGATATTGTCGGCGATGGGGTCTAATGCGTCGAGCATGGCTCCTATGTCCCTGGTCCACCCTGTGACGTCTTCTCCTTTCATGTGGGTGAGGGTGAAGGCGATCTTTTTCATGGGGGAATTGAAGCCGCTTACGTCCGCATTGAGGCGTAGGTATCCCTTCACTTCCTCGATGAAGTCGTCGGCTTTGGTTCTGTCGCCATCGAACGTCTCCGGGAGTTTGCCCATGGCTCGCACATCTTGTGCTACGGCCACCGGTTGGAGTGGGTTTGGTCCCGCTCCTCCACCGCCTCCTCCTCCTCCACCGCCTCCTCCTCCGCCGCCTCCGCCTCCTCCGCCTCCACCTCCTCCTCCGCCACCGCCTCCTGATGGAGGGGCGCGTTGGAGGGCTTTCTGGAAGGCTTTGGTGACATTGGCTTGAGCGGGGGTCGTTGCAGTGGTGGTGGTTTGGGTGGTGGTTTGGGTTGCCATTGTGGTCGTCTTTTGAGGTTGCGTCAGGGTGGTTTGGGCGGTTTGTGGTTTCTGTTTTGTCGCTACTACTTGTGCGAAGGACGTGCCCCGTTGGATTGGGCTTCGGCGAATTTGCTCGTCTATTTGGTGGTCCTCTTTGTCTGAGGAGTCTCTGCTCGGTTTCTCTTTGACCGGTTCTTTCTCTTTGGCCGGTTCTTCTACCACTATGCTCGGGGTGGTTGCGTCGCTGGTTTCGATGCTGATGTCGAAGTTATGTATACTAGGTTCGGGTTGTCCGAGTACGAATTCTTTCCTGTTTGCTCCTGGTAGGATGCGGTGCCACACTCCGTTGTGTAGGGTCACTGGTCCAGCGTCTTTGATTTCTAGGTCGCTGCTTCTACAGAACAGTTGGATGGCTTTCCCTTTCTTGTTGGCTGACTCGTGTGCTTCGAGTATTCTGATCCTTGAATTAGGTCTTGTGACGATCAGCTGCTCTTTCGTTAGGTATCTTGGGTGGTTGGTGTCTGCGCTGTCTTTGCTGCTGCTAGCCGTAGTTTTAACAAAGTTGAGTCTAATGTCACCGCCGGTATGGACGAGACGATTAGAGCTCAGTAGTGTCCGTAGTAGTTGTCTCCTTCTTTGGCTGAGGGGCGTCGAAGCACGTGCAGCGTCCTCCCTTATGCGCTAAGTCGGGGAATACCTCCTGGCAGAAGGCATACTTTGGCAGAGCGACCGTGTCCTTGGTGGGACGCTGGGTCATAAGCCGAGTCTTTAGAGCGACTCGGTAGACTATGGAGTAACGGGTTCCCGCCTTATCAGTTCGTCGATAAGACCCCGCTGTGAGGAAGGAGAGAAGAGACTTTTGTTATTTAGACAAGAGACTCAACTTGCCGCTGCCTGGCCAAGTTGGTCGTCCTTAAGTACACAAGGAAAGCTACAAACGCGTACAAAGTATTAGAAACCAAACACGAGGGGCACAGCAATCTGAAACAACACGACGCTGGCCTGCTGTCCGTCCACATCAAAACGAGGCACTACACGCATCAATGACAAGTGATCCGATCAATCCATACAGTACTAGCCCGGTTCAGGAACTTACCCCGGTCCACGAGGCGTACGAGCTAGCCTCGTCCCAGGAGCCGGTTACACACATGGTGTTTGGGATCTGACCAGGACTATCCAAACGAGCGGCGAAGCGCGCATACAAGCGGTTCATATCATCGACACGATCCAAATCGCCAAGTTGATTGAGGACATGTCGCCAGAAGTCGATGGTAGGCTGTGGTGGTTCCAGCGTTGGGGTCCATTCGTCTTCCGTATGTTTGCCTTGGTCGATCAGTCGCTCGAACCACGAAACAGCGCTAGCGGGGTCGCCCATCAGGCAGAAGCCACGCACGATGACGATGTAGGTAGACATTGCTGGTGCGGGGACATCCTTCAGGCCAAACTCTACTCCAGCTTTCGTGCCGAGCATCTCACCAAGCAGGTCCAAGGCATCACCAGGGTTGGCTGCACGCAGGTATGCATTAATCATGCTGTTCCAAACATGAATGTGCCCCGCTCGTGCAGACATCGGATTCGCTTCGTCCCATACGATTTTGCCTTGAGAACAAACTTTCCGAAATTCATCAAATACGACATGTGCGCCCTTGATGTCATTGACTGACATGTATACGTCGAGAAGATGGGCATAGATAGAGGCGGAAGGTTTGGGAAAACCGCACCTCTCGAGATGAGTGAACAAGCGAATGGCTTCCTTGACGTTCTGATAGCATGCACACGAGTGCAGAAGGGCGATATACAGGGATCCCAGGAGGGTGTACTTGCGGTTTGCCAAGGCGGCACTGAAGAGGCGCAATGCAGGGCTAGTTTGACCATTAGAAGCTGTCGGTGTGGGGGATGACTGGGGAGAAGCCAGAGGCGCGGTTAAAACGGTGGTGGTAAGTGTGCACAAACTGCTGTTGGAACACATTTGCGGTACGTTCAACGCCAAGGGCAGCTTCTTCAACTGCTGCTGCATTCAGATTGGTGTCTCAGTTGTCTGTGGCATCCCGAGCGCTCTGTTGCTGCTGGGCCAGCTGTTGTTGGTGTTGCTGCACCGCTGTGGCCTGAGAAGGTGTCTGTGGATGGGGACGAGGACCGATGATGATGGCGTCATGGCGGAATGTGGTTGCAATACCCGTCCTGTAGGGAAGAAACCCAAACAGACGCCCATCGGATGACGGAGTGCAGATAGTAGGGTCAGTGGTGAGCCGCTGGTGATCACCAGCAAACACATCGCGTTGCTGCTCTTCCTTGAGAGGGACAGGACTGGTCGGTGTAAGGGGAAATGTCGGCATGGGCGCAGAGGGAGCCGACAGGTGTTGGTGTGGGTATTGCTAGGAGAAAGAAAAGGGAAGGTGGATGGCGGTGGGGGTGTGGAGCCGAGGAAGGAAGAATGCATGCATTGGGAATGGGAACGGGACGAACGTACGCACATGGCACGGTCGATGTACGTTGTCCCTGAGCACACACAAGCCATCGTCGCGCACGCAAACCCACATGGACATGGAAAGCTCGTTCTGACCTTGTGCTTGGGCATCGCTCTGCACTTCCCCAAAGAGCCATCGTATTGCGCCGCGCCGGTGCGGTACGCACCAAAGTCAGAATCGGTTGAGCCAACAGGTGGGCAGGGGTTGGACGGGTGAGAGAAATATGGATGACAATCCAAATGGGGCGAGGCTGGTGGGGTTACTGGAGAAATGAGTGTGGCGAAGAAGTCATCAATGTCCGGTTTGGTCGATGTGGCAGAGGCCAATGGCTTGATAATTGAGGCAGTGGCGCGGAGTGCGTGATGAGATGGTGCACACCAGCGCTGGAAACTCGAGCTTCCACTCGCTCATGACAGTCCAATGTGGGACGGTTGGCCAAGAACGAAGACGCTGGATCAGTTGTAAGCTGTGGCGGCTCACTGTGAGGAAATTCCGCTAAGTCCAAAATTGTTCCACGGTTCAATTTGTGACGCGTCACACATCAATGCATCAACTTCAACTTGAATACCGCTGATGACTTCTCATATACCCAGCACATCCACCCCCACCACTGGCCAACATGGCTGACAATGACACATCTCGCCGCATGGTAACACGGCCAAAGAATACATCAACGTGTCGTCGGAGTGCCCAACCTTTTCGGTCAGCGCATGCCTTGCTGACTATAACCATCACAGGTCCCATTGTCATTTACGAGCAGTTCAAGTTTTTCTTTGACCTCTATTTCCTCCTCATTGCCCTATCCCAATTCGTTCCTGCCTTCAGAACTGGTGCGCTCTCATTCTTTCTGTAATATTGTCGCTCTGAGTCGATCTGACATCCTTATCCCCCTTTCCTACATCCTTGGTAGGTTTATAACATACATCGCCCTGCTCACCTTCGTTCTCCTCGTCACTATGGGCAAGGAAGCCTATGGCGACTATAAGCACAATCTACGTGACCGCGAGGCCAACTCGGCACGGTACCTTGTCCCTGCCTCGGGCATTTCATCTCCTTCTGACGAGGAAGAGCTATCGCATTCGTTGCTCGAAGGCGATTTCCCGCCCAAGCGCTCTGTCCAATCTTCTTCCATACATGTCGGCAACCTCGTCCTGTTAGAGAAGAACCAGTGGGTACTGGCCGACCTCATCCTACTGCGCACGTCTGACTCGTTAAGAACTTACTTCATCCGCACCGACCGACTGGATGGCAAGACTGATTGGAAGCTGCGCGTCGCTGTACTAGCGACACAAAAGCTGCCCTTCAACCATGAACTCCTCAACCTTGACGCTGAGATCTACAGTGCGTCTCTCAAAGCCGATTGCACCCCATTCCCATCCTGTCTGCTCATACTCCTCCTGTTCCCGCAGCGGATGCTCCTAGCAAGGACATCCATACATTTATTGGGACATTTACGATTAAACGCCGCCCACTGCATCCTTGAACAAGGTGCCCATGGTCCAAGTACTAACAACCGAGCCGCTCTCTGCGGAGAACGTACTATGAGCGATTCCCTATCAGGTGGGCCATTACAGTGAAAAGAGGAGATAATTGGACTGAATTCTGAACAGTTTACAGGTCAATTTGGACATGGACGAAACTGTCCACCGACTCAACGCCACTTGGTGAGCCAGGCCGATACCCCGCACTTCATTCCTTCCTCATTGGTTCTTTCTTGAGGTACGACTCATGCCAGACATGGTTGATTGTCGACTGGCGTGCAGTTGGCCACTCATGGTCGCCGCGGCATCATGTGTGCGCGCATAGTACGTGATGTTGTTCTCAGCCTTGCCCTCTGCCATGACTTAAGTTCTAGTCTATTCTTTGCCACACGCCTCCCTCATGATGAATGACCCGGTCTTAGGTCACTCCTGTTACCAACGACGATGGGTCCGTCACTTGCCAAGCATCTTCACTGGATGAAATTGCCATCGTAAAGTGGACTTCATCAGTCGGTTCGATGGTTACATTCCATGACCACACGCACATTGAACTCTGCACACCATCCGGCACCACACTCGCCTACGATGTCCTCGAGATCTTCCCCTTACATCCAAACCTAAGCGTATGGGCACCGTTGTGCACGATACAGTCTCAGGTGAGTTTTCCTTCCTGCAAAAAGGTGTAACTTCATCATGGTGAAGATTGTGCAGCGTAACGACTGGCTCAAAGAGGACATGGCCAAACGAAGGGCGACGCGGAGTCCATACAGTGCGGGTCGTCAGCAAAAGGCGGAGTGTCCGCATGTATACACCCGATCTTGTCAAGAGTGTCGCGAGGTGCACCTCTTGGCCTCTGAGTGGAGTGATGTCCACCCTGAATACATTTGCGCAAACTGGTTGGGTACAGTGGCTGGGTACGCGTATACGGGTATACGAATGGTTTGCAGCATTTGATGTCACATTTTGTGCCTTAAACATCCTTAGGTGCTTAGTTGCCTTATTTGTTTACCTAGTTTAGATGTTGAAATATATCATTTTCACGAAAATCTTAATTCCCTGAAAGTGGCTTAGTGTCTTAATATACTTAATATACTTAATTTAAGTGCATTAAGTGAGGTTTCAGAAATCGACTCTACTGAAATTAAGTAATGTCTGTCTTAATCAAATTTTACTTAAATTTACTTAATATGCCATTTAAGACAATTAAGATGGGGTTAAGACAAAATAAGTAATTTGACGTTTTCCTGATGGAGATGACTATTTTCTTAGCAGTTTGTCTATGTAACCTGATTCACATTGTAGCTCACAAAGCTGCTCATGACATTGGGATCCTTCATCAAGACATTAGTCCAGGAAATATCTTGATCGCCTGCAATGATGAATTGGACCATAATGACCCGCATGAATCAAAGATTCAGGGCGGATTACTCATCGATTGGGATCTCTCCAAGGTGATTGACCGAGATGACGAACACAGTGGCAGTACCACATGCCAGCAAACACGCACTGTAAGTTATTACATGACCCAGTATTCCCGACTCCTGACATATCTTTCCGCCAGGGAACCTGGCAGTTTATGGCTGCTGAGCTTATCGAACGCCCCAAGATCCGCCACACATTCAGTCATGACCTTGAATCATTTTTCTGGGTTCTTATGTGGATTGTTGTGACACGGGTGCCAACTACCTGGGATGAGAGCGCACGCTCAATTTTCATCAACAGGGTGATGAACCCAAAGGTATATTCTAACATCGGAAGCACAGAGAAGTCGACGTGGCTGAAAGCAGGTAATCCGCTGAGGGAGAAAGGATTTCGAATTCACGACAATCCTATCCTTCACGAGCTTGCGATGGAATTGTATGATTCTGTCGCCGGCCAATATCGTCCACGGCCATCAGACCAAGCGCTGCCTACAAAGCTCAACCCCTACATACTCTCTGGTCGTAGTCTACGCAAGAATCCAGAGGAAGAAGACAAGAATTATGAAATAGGGTTGACGTTTTTGAAGGATTATGACACCCTGCTCAAGCAATTCGAGCAGGCCCTTAACGCCGAGTGGCCCTCCAATGACAAGGCCAGTCTTCAGAGTATTGCACGATCGAATGCTTCGATCCACTTCTATTCCCAATCACAATCCAAGCGGTCGAGGCCTGTAGCGGATGAGGGGGGTCCCTTTAATAAGGTGTCTGGGAGCAAGCGGCGGCAGGGTTAGCAGTGGTTACTATGTTTCTCTCGTGTTTGTTCTGTACGTAAGTTACTGCCTAATGTGCCGTTCAGTATGATGTGATCCGATCCAATCCGATCTGGGTATTTCTGAGTCATGAATCGCGTGATTCAATTGAACGTACGCGACTCAATTTGAACGTACGGTGACTCGACTGACATCGTGGCATGTGCACGCCCATTCACCCATCTTACTTCCCAAGGTCCTCATCTTGTCTTTGTTATTCCGTTCACTTTCACTCAGTATCCAAAAAAGAATACTGTATTTAGCGCCAAGATTACAAGTCTACAACACCACATTTTCACTTTGAGTCGTTCGCCCAATGCTTGGTGACAGACCCGCAATCCAACGTCAATGTCATGGACGTAATCTATTTGGTCATTTTGGTCATTTCCCGTGGAGTGCCTGTGGGTAGCGCAAGTCTCGGCCCACAAGCAATACACTGGCCTTCGGGATTTTAGGCCATAAATCCCCCGTTCTCTCGATTCCCCATTTCTCTTGAATCCCCCGTTCTCACTGATCCTTCGTTTTCTCTTTGTGCCATGGCTCCGTGCAAGACAGAACAGCCCCTTGAACCGTCATCAGTAGCTGCACCTGTGGCTGTGGGACGAGCCAATGCCAAGGATGCTTCTCGTTGTTCGAGTGCATGTCCCGTTGGCTCGTCTCTGACTCAACCAAAGGTGACTTTCCTGGGCTCTCTACATACCTTGAGTCTTGAGACTTACTGGTTAATCCAAGGCAACTACCACCCAACTCGACGCAGTCGCCAATGCCAAAGAATTCGACTTGCAGGGGAAAGACGGTGACGACGAGATATCCGACACATCTGGTCCTCCAAATCCCTTGTCTGAGCTAGAGCCTCAGAACACGGGTTCCCAACAAGCTGACCCCCTCAATGGGCCTGTTGACGTGATTGCAACCCTCGATCTCCTGTACTTCTTCACTGGTATTGAACAACCCACTCAAGGCGGCCCAATAATTTTGAAGCAAGGTCCGCCTCCACCTAAAGTCTGCAAGCTATGCTCGTATGTACAGACTTTCTGATATCCATTCTGCTTTCTTATGACAAACAGCGAGAAATATGGATTCGATAAGTCTATGCTCCCCGGTGTAGCCAGATATATCTACGGGCCAACCACCGCAAACACGAATCTCCGAAGGCATCTCTACCAAGCACACGCTGAGGAGTACGACAAAGCGGTCTTGGAGTATAAATGGACATATAAGCTATCGAGTGAAGTTGGCAATGCATCCACCCACGCTGCTCGAGCATCTCGTAGTTGCAGATGATCAGGTGAGTCCCAACGCTCAGTTAATTCAAGACGGTCCTTGACAACGAGTGGCCCTCCAGTGACAAGGCCAGCTCTCAGCATATTCTGCCATGTAAATATGGTTTGCATCACCCATTCCGGTTCCAAGTGGTCGAGGTCTGTGGCCGAAGAGAAGGCTTTTTATATGGTGTCGGCGAGCAAGCGGCAGGGTTAGCAGTGGTGCAGTGGTATAGCAGTGGTACTGTTGCATCTCTCATGTTTGTACTGTATGTGCGGCGTGCGTTGCCTGTCTGTCCAGTGTGATGTGATCCGATCCGAGTATTCTGAGTCATGAATCTGATTCACATGAACGTACGTGACTCAATTGAACGTACACGATCTAACCGATAACGGTTGACAAGACTGACATCGTGGCATGTGCACGTGCACTCCCTTCGCTGCTTGCGGCTCACCCATTCACTGCCCATCTTACTTCCCAAGGTCCTCATCTCGTCTTAGTTATCCTGTTCACTTGCACTCACTTTGGGTTTAGCGACCGTCAGAACACCATCAAAGTATCGTTCCCAGGCCCAGCGGTTCGGCGCTTGCACAGTGCACACATTTTGATTTTGAGTCGCTCGCCCAATGCTTGCCGACGGACCCGCAATTCAACGTCAATGTCATGGACGTAATCTATTTGGTTATTTTGGTCATTTTCCGTGGAGTGCCCGTGGGTAGCACAAGTCTCGGCCCACAAGCAATGCACTGGCGTCACAAATCCCCTGTTCTCTCGATTCCCCATTTCTCTTGAATCCCCCGTTCTCACTGATCCTTTGGTTTCTCTTCGTGCCATGGCTCCATGCAAGACAAAACAACCCCTTGAACCGTCATCAGTAGCTGCACCTGTGGCTGTGGGACGAGTCAATGCCAAGGGTGGTTCTCATCGCCCGAGCGCACGTCCCGTTGGCTCGTCTCAGACCCGATCAAAGGTGATTTTTCTGGGCCCTCTATGTACCTTTAGTCTTGAGAGACTCACCAGTTAATCTAGGCAACTACCACCCAACTCGACGCAGTCGTCAGTGCCGAAGAATTCGACTTGCAGGGGATAGACGATGACGACAAGATATCTGACATATCTGGTCCTCCAAATCCCTCGCCTAAGCTAGAGCCTCAGAGAACGAGTCCCCAACAAGCTGACGCCCTCAATAGACCAGTTAAATCAAATGTAGCCCTCGATCTTGTGCACTTCTTCACTGGCATGGGTCGTACTAGAGGCAAGCGTTCTTCGAACGGAGAAACACCTCCACCTAAAATCTGCAAGCTATGCTCGTACGTACGGACTTTCGAATATCTATTCTGTTTTCTTACAACAAGCAGCGAGATATATGGCACCGATAAGTCTACGCTCCCCGATGGTGTAGCTAATTATATCTACGGGCCAAATACCGGAAACACGAATCTTCGACGGCATCTCCGCCAAATACACGCTGAGGAGTACGATGGCGCTGTTTTACAGCACAAGTGGTCATATAAGCTATCGAGCGAATTGGGCGATCCATCTACCCACGATGCTTGCAACAAACGTGACCCCGAGCTCCCATCATTTTCACCAGAGGCGTTCCTGGAGCATCTCGTTCGCTTCGTAGTTGCAGATGATCAGGTGAGTCCCGACGATCTCGCGTGCTTTCACACTCTCACTAGTCTTCAGTCGATTCGTGTTGTAGAATGCCCCGAGTTTCGACAGATGTGTATGGTTCTTTGCAAGACTCTCGTTGACGCCGACATCCCTCGCCGCGATAAGATGAGGGAAGCAGTCATCAGTGAATGGCGGAATTCATTCGAACGGTTGAAATCGGACCTTTCTGTGGGTATAGTCATTTTGTCTTTCCGCTTTGTCAACTGTCTTCGGTCATAGAAATCCTGCGGGCGGATCAGTTTCACTTCAGACGTCTGGTCAAACGCGAACCTAGAGGCCTACTTAGCGTTGACCGCACACTGGATCTCAAGTGACGATAGGGTTGCCGAAGTCCAGTTCAGTCCGGTTCTTCAGGTATTTTGCTGAACCTTGAACTGAACTTTAGGTTCGGTTCAGGGAATCTCTTGAACCTTGAACCGGACCATCGGTTCAGGTTCGGGACAGTCCAGTTCAGGTTCAGCAAGGGTTCGGACCGAAGTTACTCAAGTATTTCCTTTTTTTTTTTTAGGATGAACTCTTGCTCATCGCAGCTCAGCCTACCACACGTCGTGTGTGTACCTTCTCACTCTGCCAGCACTGCAACGTGTATACTGACGATTCTGCAGATCATATCATGATATCATCCATCAACTCTTTGCCCGAGTCTCGGAGATCCTCGCTCAAGTACACTGGCAGGAGTGTTGATCGGAGCCAAACGATGCGGGCATGCACCCCAAGTGCGTCGACACTGCGCCCCGAGTGCACCTCATCCATGACGACCGTGTCCTTCCACGTCATACGCTCAAAATTGGGCGTGTATATTTGTGCAAGCGCAGCATGCGCAACCACCCCGCGACGTCGTTCAACACCACTGGATCAAAATCATTCTCGTCCTTCAAGTTCTTCGTTCTACTTCCTAATGAGCCTTTGCTACTCCCAGCACCAGAGTGTCCACCGGAGTGCCCTGGACCGTTGTGTGGCCCCGATCCACCAATGCCGCCCTGCAGACCGCCAAAGTTGTCCAGGCCCGTGCCAAGTTGGCACGCTGCGATGATAGTACTGTCGTCGCAGCTACTACTATAGTCCCAGACATTACCAAAACATCTGTTTACGAGTGACATTGAAAGCTACATAGACTACTACTTACTTAGAGCTCCAAACTGAGGTGATCACCGACGGAATCCGCCTCCAAACAATTGAAGATAGAGTCAAGATGCCCAGTTGCATCGTCCTGAGGGAATATATTGATCTAAAATCGTTGAGTAGACGGGCGTGAATGAATTACCCATCAGCGGTCGTGACACTAGCCGACTTGGAAAGAGCTTGATGGTTGGTGACAATGTTTAGCTTATTGCACCGCATCGTGTATAAAATTATGTGGTCAGGGTTTCTATGGAGCTTAGGTTAGTGATGTATATAAGATGTGATCATTACATACCTCACAATATGAGTGCACAAAGTCAAGACACTTCCAGTAAGGAAGCAATTTTTCTTGAGAACTCCTGCTGATCTACGAAGTGTAGTTAGATATTGATAACGCTCAATACGATAGGCAACTTACTCGCATACTGTGCACCAGTTCCCCTCCTCTATCTTGCCCGTGTCAGGGTTTGTCCTTGCATCAACTTTGAAGATTGTTCGGATGTCAGCTGTGCGCATAATCTTATTGGGCTTGCCAAGGAACTGCACACACAGTAAACATCATTGAACGTACTCACTATGTGCTTGAACAAGGAACTTTAGACGTACCTGTCGATCAGCATCCCCCATGGCCTTGGTGGTTTGATACGCGTCTTCGACAAGCTCAACATCAGTGCTATCTCCGCCGCCTTCCTCTTCAGTAGTGACACTTGTCCCAATGTCGTCCATCTCGTTGTCATGCTCACTTTCATTGTCGCTGTCAGTGAGTTTGGCCCGACATGCAGCGCGCCGAGACCCTTCGGCAGATGCTGTCACCGTGCCTGATCACTTGCGTGTTGCTGTGGAACCCAAACCCTCCAGATTGTTGGGGTCGGTGATACGGGCTGAAGGGCGAATGACGCGAACGGAACGGCGAGACCCAGCAACTACCTTGCTTGGAGCTGATCCATCTTGAAAGAAGGGGTGCACCTGGATGGATGAGGTTGCAGACTCGGAGTTAGTAGGATTAGGGAGGGGGGTGTCGTCGTTAGGATCATTGTAGAAGATAATAGCAGAGGCATCGAGGAGACTTCCATCTGCTGCAACTGCACACTGATCAGAGGTTTCCATGAGAAGAGTGAAGGGGCCACCGAAGTAAAAGCGATGTAGCTACGATAGCACTGCAAGGGCGATAAGGAGGGTGAGTCGTCCAAGAAAATGAGGAAATGGGAGTTTCACCGATGTTGGTGCCGAGTGACTCTGAGCAAGGAAAACAAGATGAGA
The DNA here is from genome assembly GCA_015178925.1 of Russula emetica. Classification (NCBI taxonomy): domain Eukaryota; kingdom Fungi; phylum Basidiomycota; class Agaricomycetes; order Russulales; family Russulaceae; genus Russula; species Russula emetica. The sequence goes on along the minus strand of WHVC01000096.1, from coordinate 50,407 downwards.
GTCGCACACGCGGAAGTGAGAGGGGAAAGAGAAGAAACATACACTGGATTCCGCTGCCCTTCCTCAATGAGTGAGGGTGGCCTAAATACGGGTTCTGTCCCTACTGAGTGCCTGCATTGACAAGCGTGAAGACTGAGACATGTTGACGCTGCGCCAGATGTAGTAGGAAAAAGTCAGTAACTATGAGACGAGGCTAAAAGATTGAATATGATAGTATGTGAGTGTCACACCGATGCGGCTTAGGTTGGTCATCGCTGTCCAGAGTTGGAAAGGGGAGAATGAAGCTGGGGAGATGGGTCTGAAATTGAGAGGCTGTGAAGGCGGGAGGGTCTTTGATTTGTTCGCAGTTGTCTTGCACCGGAGGTTGAGGGGATGGGCGAGTCGGGTGACGATCGTGAAGTGATCGCGATGATAAAAAGTGGTTGCTTTTGGAGTGCCCAGGACTGTGCCTCCGATGCACACCTTCAATTACAGCAAATCCGAAAATAAAACTTCCTTTCATCTTTCTATTATGAGCATGAAGGCCAGTGAAACTGTGTATTTTTCGTCGGATGAGAAGAGAAAAGTTCAGGTTCGAACCGGGTTCAAGGCGGTTCTGCCTTCCTTGAACGCGGAACTGGACTTGTGGTCTGGTTCGGCACAGCCATCGAACCTTGAACTGAACTTTGGTCAGGTTCGAAAAAGTTCAGGTTCGAACTTCGGTTCAGAACTGAACTGCAGCAACCCTAAGTGACGAGTCAAGTGGATGCCTCGCACTTAATGCTGCACTTATCGGCTTTCATCGCCTCAAGAAGAAACACACAGGCGTCAATATAGCGAAGAATATCCTACACCTACTTGATCGAGCTAATGTTACACTCAAGGTATGTATTTCATATGATATCTATTCGCACGTTTGCCTTACTCTTTGTAGATCGGCCACTTTACGCTCGACAACGCCGAGAACAACGCTGTAGCCATGGAAGAGCTAGAGTCTCTGCTCGCCGAACGTGAGGCGTTCGCCACAGCTGACTTCGATCACCTTAAACATCGCGTCCGGTGTTACGCACACATCATTAACATCTGTTTGTCTCACGTCATTTCATCGATGACGTCTGTTTCAAAGGGGTATCTCTCTGAGCTCAAAGTTGCCGTCGATTCAAACCACATAGATTGCGATGACTCCGAGGATGAATTGGATGGTGGTGACATTGATATTGGTGATCACCATATTGACGAGTTGAAGCTGGGTGATTGCTACGATGACCATTCTAACCTTAAGGAATGGGTTGCGGGTATCAAGCGCGATCCCCTCAGGCGTGCTCGCAGAATTATTCGTCTTTTACGCTCTTCGGACCAACGCAGGGAAGGCTTTCGTAAGTTCATCCAAGACGGAAACGAACGACAATGGTTCTCTGAAAAAACTCAGAGTGGCAAACGTCGTATCGTCCAAGTTCCTGAGCTTCAACTTCTGAGGGATGTGAAGACGAGGTGGGATTCGGTTTTTATGATGCTGCGACGTCTAAGAGTTCTCCGGCCGGTAAGTTCATCTCAGCAACTGGACGGTGTTACAGTGGAGACTAATCAAATATCTAATGTAGGCTCTCGATCGGTATCTTAACATTGAATTGGTTGACTTCTCCGATTGGAAGCTGTTGGAAATTGATTGGTACATCTTTGAAGGGTTAGAAACTGTCTTGAGCGTGAGTCGTCTATTTAACCCATGGACAGTCACTCATGTGACAACAGGTTCCGCATGCGTGTCAACAAAGCATGTCGTCCAAATCCACACCGGTTTTGTCGCGTGCGATATCCAGTTTTGAGATGTTTATGACAGAATGGGAAAAACTCGGGGAACAGCACGAGATGCTCCGGCCCTGGACGGAAATCGGCCTGCGGTGGGCAAAGAAATACTACATTCGAATGGACGATACAGACGCTTATGTCGTCACAATGTGTCAGTCTTTGAATTAAGATTTGTCGCTCTAACCTCTGACTTCATTGAACAGTCCTCAACCCTGCTATGCGCCTCTCGTGGATCCAAGCTGAATGGGAAGGTCACTATATCCGGCGTGCCAAAGATATCATTCTGGCGCTTGTAAGACTACACAATTCAACTCCTCAGTCATCTTTCTCACGACTTGCAGATGCGTCAGTACCGTAGCCAGAAGTCGTCAACGTCTGAAGCTACAACGACGGATTCCCCTGTCCAACCCGATCCAGTGGTTTCTGTGGCTCCAACGCGATTCAAAGTCCAAGATTCTGTATACAAAAAAAAGTCCACACGTAATGTGTCCAGTGTGGATGTTGAATTCCAAAAATATGTTTTGGGTCCAATCTCGTCTGAGGAGACCAACATCCTGCGGTTCTGGGAGGTGAGGTGATTCCTATAATTGAATGGCGTTTTGGTACTACAACTAACTCCCTCAACAGGCTAATAGGTTGGAACTCCCAACACTGTTCTCAATCGCGATGGATTATCTCCCGATCCAGGCAACGTCCGTCCCTTGCGAGCGTGTGTTCTCGTCAGCAAAGGACACGGACACCGCGAAGCGAAACCGAATCAGCCCAATTCTCATGGAGGCCCTTCAAATGCTGAAATATTCACTCAAGAAAGAACGCCTCAACTTCATGAACGGATGGTCAATATTGGAAGCTGCCATAAGTATGTCGGTGCCAACTGGCGAGCTTAGCTCTCTCTTTGTGGATGATCCTGTTGTTTCGTTTGACAATTTGTTGAATGACCTTATTAACTACGATGATTGCGAGTCTTAACCCCAGCTTTTTTACGTCACTGCAATGAGAATATATTTTCCTTGGCCACGTTACTGTCTGTACTGACAGAGATGATCGCACAGCAGTTGCGTGCGATATTGTTGGTGTTTATTTGACATCAGAGTTCGCAATTTAGTGAACCGACGCATCCCCCAAGTTGACTTTACCCATCATTTCTCTCTCTTAACGTTGATGACGACTACGCGCCTTCGAAATCCACGACATACCTTGGAGAAGCGATTCTCTCCCTCGAAGTCAGATATTGTGCGTGTTGGTGGCCGGTACAGAGTATGTAACCTACTCGGTACTGGGGGATCTGGTGAGCTCGACTCTGACTCGAGTTTGACACACTTTCCTGAGTTCGTTAGGGAGTGTCTATCTAGGAAAAGACATTGCGACGGGGGGTGATGTTGCTGTGAAGATAGGGCACCCATGTGGCTTACCTTCAAGGCTCAGTCATGAACACAATGTGTATACAACTATCGCCGGTGGCAGAGGAATCCCTCGAGTACTCTGGTACGGCAAGGAAAGTATATATGAAGTTATTGTCCTCGATCATCTTGGAACTTCACTGGGCGACCTGATCGATCAGCTTAAGTTTGACCACAGGAAGACATTCTCATACGCCACCCAAATGGTACGTTATATAAACAAACAATCATACTAAACCTAAACACACCCTCACATGCAGCTCTTAGCAGTCCAGTCACTTCATGATCGACACTACATCCATCGTGACATTAAACCTGGGAATTTCATGATTCGTGCTGATAACCTTCCTCCATCTGGAAAACCCTCCCTACCAAATTTGCCATATATTTGCAAAGGTCCGAAAAATATTTTGAAAAGGCCTGAAAATATTTCCCCAGATTTGCAAAGGCTGGAAACTATTTTCTGAATTTGCAAAGGCCAGAAAATATTTTCCAAATTTGACAAATACTGAAAATGCCATGAGGGGTAAGGGTACTGTCTAGACAGACAAGGTCAGAAAGGGTTTCAAGGTATAATACCCCATACCCATGCACTCAAAGTGGCTGGTGGGCACTCTGACACAGCCCATTCCAAGCATACCTCATGATACTAATTGGATGGTTTCAAAACATAATTCTACCAATTGCTAGAAATGTATGTGATTACATTGGTATTGCCTCTTCTTCCGCCACTACCATCTTTTCCTCAACAGCCTTACGCTGAGCAGCATCGAGACCCTTCGTAGCAGTGCGCACCCGCTCGCCATACGCCAGATACTTCTTGTCGGTTCCGAGGAGGCAGTCCCACCAGCGGAACGAGGTAGAAAAGTTTTTCACGAACGCCATGTGGTGGAAGTCATGGTACTCCGTGCCCGACTAAAATGGAACGATGTGCTGGAGCGACTAGGGGAAGTCTTCACGTGGGAAGAGAAGTGTAAGTGTCAGTGTCAGTGACTCCATTTTCGTCATCAAGCGCGAGCACGACGACGACATAGACTTACCGTATCCGGAATGGGCATCAATGGCCTGGAAAAGACGGAGGGTGATCCAGATGCACACGGTGACTATGTGCAAGTCTTGCTCGACCCAACAGTAGAGAGTGGTCCGAGAATTGTGCCCGTTCCAAGGATCATGACTTCGAGAGGATGTGCATACTCAGCGGCGAGACCGAAGGGTGCAGAATACTTGTGGTGGAGCTTGTGAATATGTTTGTAAAGCAAGGGTGTGTGGAGGAGTTGATGAGCAGCGGAAAATATTGAGAGGGTTGCGTGCATCAGAGAGCGCCCCGAGGGAAAGCGAACGGCGAAAAACGAACAGAAATAGTGGAACATGTCCTCGAAGAAAAAGGAGAATGCGAGTTGCATAAGCATAGTTTGCCACGACGAGAAAGGCACCTGCCAAGTGCTCATGCCAAAAGACTCAGCGACGGGGTGGAAGAGGAAGATCTGTGGGGGACCCAGTCAACGAGCAGACAACCAAAACGGATGGATTAAATGGCGTGCTTACGGCTGGCCCCTCAACGGTGAAGTGGGAAAAGAGGACACCCTTCGTACACTCCCACTGCTCCTCTGGCGTAGGGACCTTGTTGGGTTGCAACTTGCGAAAGCATGGGATTGCATCAATGATGATCCACGGTAAACAGCGACCGAAATAGACGGTCTGGGCAAGCAAAGAGGGGTCAGTCTATGTATAGTATGGAGGGGACTCAGGGCGATTACCAGATCAGCCCGCGTCGCATACACAAATTGACCACACGCCGACTTTGGCTTTTTGGGAGCTACAGCCAACGAAGTAAGGGCGGCTGACGCAACAGCCTTAGCAGGCTTTACTAGGGTAGAGTTTGATCCGTGGCTGTGCGGGATGACAGGACCCTCGACCGGGCTCGAATCTGCTGACACAACCTGTGAGCGTCGGGCGGTGAAACCGATGACGCGGGAGAGGTCGAGGCCAAGCGGGAGGCCTCTGGGGTATCGGGATGTTCGGATCGAGGGACTGGGAATAACGGGGGCGTCTTTGGACAAGGGTACGCAGGAAGCGAACGCAGGAATAGAAGAGGAACCCATACTTGGATTTATATTATTTCCCGTACTTTGGTGCGAGAATGGAGCAGGTGCTGGCTGAGGGAGTACCATCGGTGGATAGGGGCCTGGACCAGCGAAGTCCTGCTGGACCCGAGCTTGAAAATCACGTAACGTCGTAGGATCGACGTTAAGCTGCCACTCCAGGTAGGAGCGTATCTCCCCTTCCTTTCAGTGTATCGATGTTGTCCAAGCAAGAGAGAGGGGGCACATAGTCTTGGATCTTCGTCCTCTGCATAGCTGGTAGAACGTGTTTGCATGGTCTGGTGGCAAAGGGACGTCACCAGTTGGACCCGACGCGGGTATGTTAGGCACCTTCGCGTTGTGCACCGGTATGGTGGTGGCGGTGGTGGTGGCGGTGGCAGAGGCGCCCAAACCGCAACGCCTAGATGTTACCACGGTAACGACAGAGCTTGAAACGGTTAAGATGGAGGATGTTGGTGATGGTGTAGTTCGGGAAGCTCGAGTCGTGGGAGACGATGATGGATGTGTAGTGAGTGAGGCCAGTAAGATAGTTCTCAAGCCAGGCAATGTTAACAACATCCAAGTGGTTAGTTGGCTCTCGAGTAGAAGGGTGTCAGCCTTGAATACATCGCACGGGCGAGCGCGAGAATGCGCTTATCGGACAGAATAAATTGGAGCACAGAGGTATCTTCTTCGGAGCCGTCCATGTCGCGCTCGACATAGAATGTGTGAACCTCATCAGGAGATGAGAAGCCCTCGACCTGGCAATCGGTAATGGCGCGCATCAAGGTAGACTTTCCGATACCGTTCTTGCCACAGAGACCGTAGCGGTGACCGAGTTTACGACGGAGATCGGCGGTTGTGAGCAAAATCTTGGCACTGCAGTCGGCGAGAGAGAATTGGCAGTTGCAGCGATTACCAGATCAGCCCGCGTCGCGTACACAAATTGGCCACGCACCGACTTTGGCTTTTTGGGAGCTACAGCCGACGAAGTAAGGGTGACTGACGCGACAGCCTTAGCAGGCTTTACTAGGGTAGAATTTGATCCGTGGCTGTGCGGGATGACAGGACCCTCAACCGGGCTCGAATCTGCCGACACAACCCGTGAGCATCGGGCGGCGAAACCTATGACGCGGGAGAGGTCGAAGCCGAGTGGAGGCCTCCGGGGTATCGGGGATGAGGGGGGATGAGGGGTATGTTCGGATCGAGGGACTGGGAGTAACGGGAGCGTCTTTGGACAAGGGTACGCGGGAAGCAATAGAGGAGGAACCCGTACTTGAGTTTATATTATTTCCCGTACTTTGGTGCGAGAATGAAGCAGGTGCTGGCTGAGGGAGTACCATCGGTGGATAGGGGCCTGGATGAGCGAAGTCTTGCTGGACCCGAGCTTGAAAATCGCGTAACGTCGTAGGATCGACGTTAAGCTGCCACTCCAGGTAGGAGCACATCTCCCGCTCCCGCTCCATCTGGTTGATCTCCTGAAGCGGACTTGTTAAAGTAAGTGTCGTCACAAATAATCTTGGAAGCAAGCATACAGCGCGGCGAATGTTAATGATGAGTGCAGCGTCGTGCGGTGAAGAGCATAAGCGATGAAGTGGTCTAGCCGTGGGGGTTGGGGTAGTAGAAGGCGGTGGGCGCGTCCGGGCGTGTGATAAGTGCCTTATTGTATGCGAAACTGTAGGTGGCAACGCATTGCGGTCACCGCGACTGCTAAATTCTTCAATAAATGTGTTTCAAACGATAAATAGCATTGAATATATCCTAGAAAAATGTCGCATACATATATCTGTCTGATGTAGAATTTATGAAAAAGGTCCCACATAATTCAAGCACTGTAGGACTTGTCCAATCGCGAGGGGCCACAGGACCAAAGTCTGGAAACAAATGCGCACTTCGGCGAATGTTGGCAACAGGGATAACACTTGCTAATCGCATTCCGTCCTTCATAGAACGCTTTATTTTATACAGCAAGTGATTTGGGTCTGGCGCTCTGGGAATCGAGGAGAACCACTCGACATAGGCGAGGTGCTTAGGTAGAACCATGCCCGGTGGAAATAATTCAGCGATAACATTTTCGGGCAGAGAAAATACCACACGAACTTGGCCAATTCGATATCCTGTGCCGGAGTATCGCATTAGTAAAGAATGAAGCAGAAATACATTGAAAATGTCAAATTACCCGCAACACCTGTTTCTTGACCAGTCCCATCATTGATCACTTGTCACCGCCGGTGCTTTCGTTCTCGGGGAGGTGCAGAGTTCGTCGGTATGGACGCCACTCCTCTCTTGGGTAGGCTGTGGATTTGATACAGGGAGTTCCGGAGATTGCAGCGACGGCAATGCTCCTCCCTTAGTAGATGGATAAGAACAAGTATCTTGTATCACTGCTAGACTGGGTAGTCGGACAGGAGACTCAACTTGGCCTCTACTAGGCGCAAGGAGTGCTACTTATATAGTACTTGGGTCTGGACTAAGGTAGGAGTCCGTAAGTAGCTATAGTAGGAGTCTGGCCGCACGCATATATCTGAAACACATCACAAACTAGGCACATATCACAAAACCAGGGGCATCAGATAACCGTTCATCAGCGCATCAATCAGAGGGCCGCCGACATGTTGTGATCTCATCAGAACATGAACCTAGAATGATCCTCTAGATCATTCCCACGGTGACGCTTCTATTGATCCTTCAGATCAATGCCATCTAGCCCCATTCATACGTATCAGAACATAGTCCAGAAACTTCAAACTCTTTTGGGCCGGTTCCCTGAACTTACCCCGGTCCATGAGGCATACGTGCTAGCCTCATCCCAGGAGCCGGTGTCGGCTGACGTCGTCAGATGTCCCAACAGGTGCAGCGCCCTCCGCTATGCCCTTCTTCAGGGAACAGATGCTGACAGAACGCGTATTTACGGCGGTTGGGCTGCGAGCCCGTTACACCACTCTCCGCGTTAGGGTGAATGTCCTCATTCACCTCGTTGAGTAGGTCGTCGTCGCTGGGGTAGCAGAGCTCGGGGGTAAAGTACTCGCGCTCGGAGTTTGCTGGCGCGGTGGTTTCCTCTTTCTCATTGGCCGGGGTTGGCTGGTTGCGGGACGGGGACGGGACGGGGTCGGCGGTTTGAGTGGCGGTGTCGTAGGCTGCATATCTCTCCGGAGGGGGTAGCGGGGGCAGGGGTTTCTTATGCTGGTCTTGATGGTGGCGACGGAGGTCGTGGTGGCGGGTGAACTTTCGTGCGCAGGTGGGGCAGGTGAAGCGCTGCGCGACGGTCTTATCGTGCGTCATGAGATGGGTCTTTAGATTGTGGTTTCTTTTTGACGCAAAGGGGCATCCGAGGTGCGGGCACTTGAACGTCTTTTCTCCAGTGGTGGCGGGGTTTGCGGGCGGTCGCGGGTCGATGGTCATAGCCCTTCCGAGGAAGGGTAGGTTGGAGGCTTCAGCGTCGCGGGCAGTGTAGGGCATGTCGGATGGCGGTGTTTGACCACAGATGGGGCGGTGTAGGAGGGAGAGGATGGCTGCCTTCGCTTTGGCAGTGGCCCTTTTGTACTTCCCCTCCAATGGGTTACGTTGGTGGTACGTTTTGAGGAGATCGGGGGCGTTGACCTGCTCCACTGGTTCCCACGTATTGTCGTATTCTGGGTAGCCCTTCCATTTGACCAGGTACTGGAGCGCCCTCCCTCTTCCATAGTGACGGTGATTGACGATCTTCTCTACCTCGTACTCTTCTTCCCCTTCAATTAGTTCTGGTGGGGGACGGGAGAAGTTCAGGCCGTGGGTTGTCGTTTCGTGATAGGGCGATAAGAGGGATGCGTGGAATACGTCGTGTATTCCCCACGATGCCGGGAGTTCGAGCCGGTACGCCACTGGTGACACTTCTTTGATGATTCTGAAGGGGCCATAATGTTTCGGGGCCAGTTTCGTCTTCTGATGGCGGAGCTTCAGGTGGGTCACTTCCAGCCAGACCTGTTCCCCCTGCTTGTGTTGGGAGGGTATTACCTTCCCGTTTTGCCCTAGGCCGTTGATTGCCTCGATCGCCTGTTCCCTGTTTTGGATAAGTTGTTCAATCCTTTGCTGTGCCGCCTCGTTGTTGGATTTTGGGGTCTCTGACGGGGTTGTGCTTGTTTCGTACCCCAACAAGATCTGGTTGGGTGATAAGCCGGTCGTCGCGTTCCTCCGGTTGTTGTGGACTGCCGAGGCTAGGGATAGCCATTGTGTCCAGTCTTCAGGTTGTGCCGATGTTACGATTCGAAGGTATTGTTCCACCCATTGGTTCTTGCGCTCCGATATTCCATCGGTTTGAGGGTGGAACGCCGTTGAGATGTTTTGCTGGATCCCTAGTTTCTCTGTTAGTGCTCGGGCGAAGTGAGACGTAAACCTTGGATCTCTGTCGGTGATGGTTTTCGTAGGGAGTCCGAACCACCTGTAGACGTTGTCCATGTAAAGTTGGGCTATCCCGGCTCCTGTGATCGTCGTAGCGCATGGTAGAAAGACGGCTGCCCTAGAGCATCCGTGGTCGACTATGGTGAGTATCGCGTCTTTCCCTTTTCGTAGTGGGAGTCCCGTAATTAAGTCCATGGCTATTTGCTGGAATGGTAGCGCGTTTCCGTCCGTTGATATCCTGAACATGGGGGTCTTTTTCCTGTGTGTGAGGATCTTATTTTGCTGGCACGTGGCGCATCCTTTGACGTAGTCCGTGATCCACTGGTTCATTCCGTCCCATTGAATGGCTTGCCTTGCTTTTCGGATCGTTTCGTCCCTTCCTGGGTGCCCTGCTGATGGGTGGTCGTGCACGAGGGTCATGAGGTTCCTCTTCGTTTCTTCTGGGGGTAGTTCGCTCGTAGAGGCGGCAGCGATGGCGTACTTCTCGGGAGGTATGATGGTCACCTGTTGGTTATCGCTTTTCCCTTGGTCCGCGTTCGGTGGTCGCGATAGTGCGTCGGCGGGGATGTTCTGCTTTCCTGGTACGTGTTGTATTTTGTAGTCGTACTCTTGTAGGTCTGCGTGCCATCGTGCGGTTCGTCGGTTGAGGTTCTTTGGCGATTTCCAGTATTGTAGGTTGGCGTGGTCGGTTAAGATAGTGAACGGTTCTTTGGTCCATCCCAGGTATTGTCGCCAGTGTGCCAGTGCTTTCATTACTGCCAGCAGCTCTCGTTCGTAGATGTCGTAATTTCGCTCAGTCGGGGTGAACGTTGCCGAGTAGTATGCGATAGGGTGCAGCTTTGGTTTTGAACTTCTGGTTTTTAGGGGGTGAGTAGTTCCTCTCTCCTGCGAGAGTACGGCGCCCACGCCGTATGCCGACGCATCAGTTTGTAAGTAGAATCGCTTCTCGAAGTCCGGCTGTGTCAGTACGGGGTCTGCGCACATTCGCTCTTTTAGCGTCTGGAACACATTTTCTTGGTTCTCCGTCCATTCCCAAATGGTGAGTTTCTTTGTTAGGTCTAGTAGCGGCCGGGCGATTTTTGAGTATCCCTCGATGAAGTATCAGTAGTAGCCCGTGAACCCCAGGAACGATCGGATTTCGGTGGGGTTCGTGGGTCTGGGCCAGTTCGTGACGTCTTTCACCTTTTTGGGGTCCATTTTGAGGGCGCCATTCCCGACGATGAGGCCTAGGTAGTCGATTTCGTCCTTCTTAAAGGCACATTTTTCCGGTTTTAGGTAGAGGTCGTTCTCCTCTAGCCTGTCCAGGACGATGTGGGTGTACTTTTGGTGCCTCTTCCGGTGCATGTCTTCGGTTTCTAGCCCCTGTCGCTTGGTGTGGATCGCGATGTCGTCCATGTATACCGACAGCCAACCTTGCACTACTTCCCTTCGGAATATGTTGTTCATCATCATCTGGAATGTTGCCGGCGAGTTTGTGAGTCCGAAGAACATTACAGTGGGTTCGAAGAGGCCTTCGTGCGTTAGGAACGCTGCCTTCCATTCGTCGCCCTCCTTGATGCGAATGTTGTTATATCCCCACCGTACGTCGAACTTTGTGAACAGTGAGCAGCCACTCAGTCGGTCAATGGTCTGCGGGATGAGTGGGGAGACGTTCCGATTCTTCTTGGTCCATTTGTTGACCGGCTGGTAATCTTGCACTGGTCGCAACTTGTTGTCCTTCTTTTTTACGAAGAAGAAGTTTGCTGCATAGGGGCTCCAGGATTCTCGTATCGTTCCCCTTTTCAGGTGTTCGGCCACAAACTTGTGAGCTTCTGCTATTTCCTCTTGTGTCAGTGGGAGTAGTCTGCCGGGCAGCGTCGCTGGTGCTCCTGGTGTTAGTTCTATCGCGTGGTCCCACACTGTGTGCTGGGGGAGTCGTTGCGACTCGCTTTCGCTGAAGACTTTGCCGTGCCGTTTGTACTCGTCCGGGATGCTTTGGCCCTCTTTCTTTCCTAGGCCCGGGTCGATGGTTACCGTTCCGATGAAGTGATGTTCTCGGACGTGGTCTCTCCTGTGCTGGCTTCGCGGTGCGAACACTGCCTTCTTGGCGTCGTTGGATCGGAAGATAACGGGGAGTTGGGTGTGATCGATCCAGCCTCGCTTCCAATCTATCTTGGGTTGCACTGCTGCGAACCATGGGTAGCCGAGTATTGTCTTGTTGTCTCCCAGGTCGGTGAGGAAGAACCTAAGTCGGTTGGTGGTGGTTCCCGTGCGGACGTCTAGGTCGGCGAAGAAGCGGATTTCTCCCATTTTGTTTTCCGAGCCGTCGACATTGAACAGCTTCCTTTCCTTCGGTAGTCGTTTGATTGGTAACCTCAGCCATCGCGCATACGTGAGGTTCATGAAGTTTTCGGTTGCGCCTGAGTCGATTAGCGCAACCGTTTCTGCTCGTTTCGTGATTGAGTGAATGTAAACTCGGACCGTCATTGATTTCCTTAGGGAGATGTATACTTGGCCGTCGCTCGCTTTCCTAAGTGAGGCCGTTCTGACGAGGTCTTTCGCGTGCTCGTCCTCCGCCTTGTCTTCGGCTTCATTCGTGGGTTTTGCTGGTCCCTGGGCGTGGTGCCTCTTCCTTGGTTCTTTTCGTGGTTTGCCCTTTTCTTGTTTGTCGTTTGTTGGGGGGGGGTCGGGTCTCCTTTGTGAGTGCGTCGGTGATGCTTTTGATGGGGTCGTGTCTTTCTGTCTCTTTTTGTCCTTTGTTTGCCGTTGGGGTGGGGGTTTTCTTTCTGAGGAGGCCCCTGATGATTCGTGTCGTGAGTGCGCGGTGTTCCCTCGCTCCCGTGTCTTCGGTCCTTACTGGTCGCTCGCGTGGGGTCTCTCGTTCTTTTGCGTCACCGAATTGCTTCGCGAACTCTCCCTTGAACGTGGTCCAAATCGCGGGGACGTCGTCTGTTATCGGGTGCAGCGCGTCGACCGCTTCTGCTGCTTCCTTGACCCAATTTCGCACCTTCTGCCCTCTCATGAGGTTGAGGGTTAGCTTCGCCTTTTTGATGGGGGAATCAAGCCCCATTTCTCTGCCGTTATGCGTGGCATATTTGTCGACTGCTTTGATGAAGCTCTCGGCTTTGCTCGTCTCTCCTTCGTACGTTTGGGGGAGAGGGACTCCTCTAGTGGGTGTCTTGTTTCGCCTCCATGGGGTTGTTCCCTGTTCCTTGGCGTCGTTTTTCCTGCTGGGCCCTTCTCCTTCTTTTGACGGCCCTTCGTCTTGCTCGTCGGCTTCGTCTTGCGTGGCTAGTGGCGCGTATCGGTTCTTCAATGCGATGGTGAAGGTCTTTTCTTCGGGGCGGGGCGATCCTCTTTTCGGTTCCCTTGTTTCGACCCTTTTGTGGTCGTTCTTGTTGGTTGTTTTGCTTGGCTGCCGTTCGTAGCTTTTGGTCGGTTTTGCTTTTTCTGTCCCGGTGGCCTTCTTTGCCAGGAATGCTTCGATTCGTCTCTTGACCACGTCTTTGATCGCTTGTGGGAGCGTCATCTTCTTGTTATCACGGTTTGTCAAACCGTCTAGATTTTAAGAAAGTTGAGTCTAATGTCACTGCCGGTGCTTTCGTTCTCGGGGAGGTGCAGAGTTCGTCGGTATGGACGCCACTCCTCTCTTGGGTAGGCTGTGGATTTGATACAGGGAGTTCCGGAGATTGCAGCGACGGCAATGCTCCTCCCTTAGTAGATGGATAAGAACAAGTATCTTGTATCACTGCTAGACTGGGTAGTCGGACAGGAGACTCAACTTGGCCTCTACTAGGCGCAAGGAGTGCTACTTATATAGTACTTGGGTCTGGACTAAGGTAGGAGTCCGTAAGTAGCTATAGTAGGAGTCTGGCCGCACGCATATATCTGAAACACATCACAAACTAGGCACATATCACAAAACCAGGGGCATCAGATAACCGTTCATCAGCGCATCAATCAGAGGGCCGCCGACATGTTGTGATCTCATCAGAACATGAACCTAGAATGATCCTCTAGATCATTCCCACGGTGACGCTTCTATTGATCCTTCAGATCAATGCCATCTAGCCCCATTCGTACGTATCAGAACATAGTCCAGAAACTTCAAACTCTTTTGGGCCGGTTCCCTGAACTTACCCCGGTCCATGAGGCATACGTGCTAGCCTCATCCCAGGAGCCGGTGTCGGCTGACGTCGTCAGATGTCCCAACAGGTGCAGCGCCCTCCGCTATGCCCTTCTTCAGGGAACAGATGCTGACAGAACGCGTATTTACGGCGGTTGGGCTGCGAGCCCGTTACATCACTGCTGTGTCGAATCTTGCAGGAACGTCTCGATTCCTTTTATCCTTCCGAATAGGCCGAGAATGAATAGAATCCACAACGGACTCCCTTGGACCTCCGACAACATATGGATCGTAACTTGTGAACTTAATTTTGTGGTACACATTCACAGCATTGAAATGGAATCGAACGTTTGCTATGGCTTGTTGAAGTTGAACTCCATGAAGATGGGGATCGCGTACACCTACAACAAATTGAGCAAGGGCGTCCTGAAAATTGATTGCCCCATAATCGCGAATAAGACTTTGGAACCAGACACCCTTTTTCGAAGGATGTTTGGTCATTTGAAGCTGACGCCTGTACAGTATGCCTGGATTTTGTCGTTCTCCTCGTGTTGGGTTAGGCTGTCGATGTCCTGAAGTTCTCCATTTGATATATTTGGCATGGCGGAAGATTTTTTCGTGACACTTGAGCCAGACTGTCATCTGTGGGAATTCGTCCTTCCCATTTGTCGCATCCCAAGCATCCTTTGCAAGATCGATATGAAGGCGTTCGGTATATTCGGTGTTGCAGTTATCAGTTGTGCCAAACAGCTCAATGTACATGAGGTAGTGATCGAGAAAGTGGAGTTTGGGGATATTGAAATTGTCGCGTATGCTCAAGTCAACAAAAATGTCTTTGTTGTCATGAAATCGCTTCAAAGCATCTCGAAGAAGCTTGAGTGTCTCCGTTGTATGCATAGGATATTGAGCGAGAAAGAGGAAATCGAGTAAACCACGAACGGCTCGTAATAGTCGAGATGGAGAGCGACCACCAGGGAGACGAATACTAATGATGAGCCCCAAGAGAACGCTTGCCATCTGCGCATGTTCTTTTCCGGTTACCCTGGAGAGTGTCGAGATGCCTTTCATAAATAGTCGAATATTGTGGTTTGGGGGTAATCGGCGGCACCGGGCATCAATCTCTGCACTGCCGCAACATTCCTTTATCCAAGATATGAGGTGACGAATCACACCCTGATATAGCTGATGCAGAATATCAGGAGTGATGGAACGAAAGATATGCGTGTATGGGAGCCGCTCCCAGAATGGATGATAAATCGGCTTAACTCCAGCCCCTTCGCATGCTTTCTTGAACTCTGTGGGATCGACATCGGCTTTACTGAGAGCTTCTAGGATCATGCAAAAGTCTCGTAATGGGTATTCTTTTCCATCTTCCCCAATTTCATCACGGGGGATAGTGTAACGGGCTCGCAGCCCAGCCTCCGTAAGTACGCGTTCTGTCAGCACCTATTCCCCAAGGAGGGGCACGATGGGGGATGCTGCACTTGCTGGGACATATGACGAGGTCAGGCGACACCGGCTCCTGGGATGAGGCTAGCATGTATGCCTCATGGACCGGGGTAAGTTCAGGGAACCGGCCCAAAAGAGTTTGAAGTTTCTGGATTGTGTTCTGATACGTACGAGTGGGGCTAGACGGTATTGATCTGAAGGATCAATAGAAGCGTCACCGCGGGAGTGATCTAGAGGGTCATTCTAGGTTCATGTTCTGATGGGATCGCAACATGTCGGCGGCCTTCTGATTGATGCGCTGATGAACAGTTATCTGATGCCCCTGGTTTGTGATACGTTCCTAGTTTGTGATATGTTTCGGATACATGTGTACGGTTAGACTCCTACGATAGTTGCTTACAGACTCCCACCTTAGTCTAGACCCAAGTACTATATAAGTAGCACTCCTTGCGCCTAGTAGAGGCCAAGTTGAGTCTCCTGTCCGACTACTCAGTCTAACAGTAGGACAAGATACTTGTCATCCATCCACCCAACTGAGAGAGGAGTGTCACCTCTGCGGTGAACTCGGGAGCTCCCTCATACGACAACGCTAGAAGACACCAAGGTCCTCAGTACACAGCCACGACACCACGACCTAGGGTAGCAAGAAGCACTCTACAAAGTACCGGCGGTGACATTAGACTCAACTTTCTCAAAATCTAGACGGTTCGACAGACCGTGACTATAAGAAGGATGACGCTCCCACAAGCAATCAAAAACGTGGTCGAGAGACGAATCGAAGCGTTCCTGGCGAAGAAGGCCAATGAAGGAGAAAAGGGAAAACCGACCAAGAGCCACGAACGGTGGCCGAGCAGAACGACCAACAAGAACGACCACAAAAGGGCCGAAGCAAACGAACGAAAGAAAGAACCGCCCCGCCTCAAGGAAAAAACGTTCACCATCGTATCAAAGAACCAATACGTGCCACTAGCCACGCAAGACGAGACCGAGGAAGAAAACGAAAAGCCTCCGAAAGAGGAGGAGAAACCCAACGAAGGAAGCAACGTCGAAGGACAAGGAACGACCCCGCGAGGGCGAAACAAAGCGCCCACCAGAGAAATCCCTCTCCCCCAGACATACGAAGGAGAGACGAGCAAAGCCAAGAGCTTTATCGAAGCGGTCGACGAATACGCCGCGCACAACGGCAAGAGAACGGGGCTCGACTCCCCCATCAAAAGGGCAAAACTAACCCTCAACCTCATGAGAGGACAGAAGGTACGAGGTTGGGTCAAGGAAGCAACAGGAGCGGTCGACGCGCTGCACCCAATAACAGACGACGTCCCCGCGATTTGGACCACGTTCAAAGAAGAGTTCGCAAAGCAGTTCAAGGACGCGAACGACAAAGAGCAGAAAGCCCCACAAAGGCGACTAGTAAGGGCCGAAGACGCAAAAACAACGGAACATCACGCACTCACAGCCTGAATCATCAGGGGTCTCCTCGGAAAGAAACCCCCCACCCCAGCAGTGAACGAAGGACAAAGGAGGACGGAAGAACGCGACCCCACCAAAAGCATCGTCGACGCACTCAAAAGAAAGACACAAACCTCCCCGACACGCGACGAACGAAAGGAAGATGAACCGCGAAAGGAACCACGAGGGGAGCGCGACGTCCAGAAACCAACGAAGCCCGCAAACCAAACCGAAACCAGCGAAGCAGACGAGCACGCAAAAAACCTTGTTAGGACGGCCTCGCTTAGGAAAGCAAGCGACGACCAAGTATACATCTCCCTGAGGAAGTCGATGACAGTCCGAGTTTACATCCACTCAATTGCAAAGCGAGCGGAAACGGTCGCACTGATCGATTCGGGCGCAACCGAAAATTTCATGAACCTCACGTATGCGCGATGGCTGAAGCTACCGATCAAGCGACTACCGAAAGAAAGGAAGCTGTTCAACGTCGACGGCTCGGAAAACAAGATGGGAGAAATTCGCTTCTTCACCGACCTGGACGTCCGCACAGGAACCACCACCAACCGACTCAGGTTCTTCCTCACTGACCTGGGAGACAATAAGACGATCCTCGGCTACCCATGGTTCGCAGCAGTGCAGCCCAAAATAGACTGGAAACAAGGCTGGATCGATCACACCCAGCTCCCCGTTATCTTCCGATCCGACGACGCCAAAAAGGCAGTGTTCGCACCACGGAGCCAGCATAGGAACAACCACGTCCGAGAACACCACTTCATCGGAACAGTAACCATTGACCCGGGCCTGGGAAAGAAAGAAGGCCAAGGCATCCCGGACGAGTACAAGCGACACGGCAAAGTCTTCAGCGAAAGCGAGTCGCAACGGCTCCCCCAGCACACGGTATGGGACCACGCGATAGAATTGACACCGGGAGCACCAGCAACGTTGCCTGGAAGACTACTCCCGCTGACACAGGAGGAGATAGCAGAAGCCCACAAGTTCGTGGCCGAGCATCTAAAAAGGGGGACGATACGAGAATCCTGGAGCCCCTACGCAGCAAATTTCTTCTTCGTGAAAAAGAAGGACAATAAATTGCGACCCGTACAAGACTACCGGCCGATCAACAAATGGACCAAGAAGAACCGGAACGTCTCCCCACTCATCCCGCAGACCATTGACCGACTCAGCGGCTGTTCACTATTTACAAAGTTCGACGTACGATGGGGATATAACAACATCCGCATCAAGGAGGGCGACGAATGGAAGGCGGCGTTCCTAACGCACGAAGGACTCTTCGAACCCACTGTTATGTTCTTTGGACTCACGAATTCGCCGGCAACGTTCCAGATGATGATGAACAACATATTCCGAAGGGAAGTAGCACAGGGCTGGCTATCAGTATACATGGACGACATCGCGATCCACACGAGACGACAGGGATTGGAAACCGAAGCCATGCACCAGAAAAGGCATCGAAGGTACACCCACATCGTTCTGGACAGGCTAGAAGAAAACGATCTCTACCTAAAGCCAGAGAAATGCGCCTTCGAAGAAACCGAGATCGACTACCTAGGCCTCATCGTCGGAAATGGCACCCTCAAAATGGACCCCAAAAAGGTGAAGGACGTCGCAAGCTGGCCCAGACCCACGAACCCCACTGAAATCCGATCATTCCTGGGATTCACGGGCTACTACCGATACTTCATCGAAGGGTATTCAAAGATTGCCCGACCGCTGCTGGACCTAACGAAGAAGCTCACCGTCTGGGAATGGACGGAAAGCCAAGAAAAAGCATTCCAAACGCTAAAAGAGCGAATGTGTGCGGACCCCGTACTAACACAGCCAGACTTTGAGAAGCGATTCTACTTACAAACTGATGCGTCGGCATACGGCGTGGGCGCCGTACTCTCGCAGGAGAGAGGAACTACTCACCCCCTAAAAACCAAGAATTCGAAACCAAAGCTACACCCCATCGCATACTACTCGGCAACGTTCACCCCGACCGAACGAAACTACGACATCTACGAGCGAGAGCTACTAGCAGTAATGAAGGCACTGGCACACTGGCGACAATACCTGGGATGGACGAAAGAACCATTTACCATCCTGACCGACCACGCCAACCTACAATACTGGAAATCGCCAAAGAACCTCAATTGGCGAACCGCGCGATGGCACGCGGACCTACAAGAGTACGACTACGAGATACAACACATACCCGGGAAGCAGAACATCCCCGCCGATGTGTTATCACGACCACCGAACGCAGACCAAGGGAAAGGCGATAACCTACAGGTAACTATCATACCCCCCGAGAAGTACGCGATCACCGCCGCCGCCACAAACAAGCCACCTCCAGAAGAAACAAAGAGGAACCTCATGACCCTCGTACACGACCACCCGTCAGCAGGGCACCCAGGAAGGGACGAAACGATCCGGAAAGCAAGGCAAGCCATCCAATGGGACGGAATGAACCAATGGATCACGGACTACGTCAAAGGATGCGCCACGTGCCAGCAGAATAAAATCCTCACGCACAGGAAGAAAACTCCCATGTTCAGGATATCAACGGACGAGAATGCACTACCATTCCAGCAGGTGGCCATGGACTTGATCACCGGGCTCCCACCGCGAAAAGGGAAAGACGCGATACTCACCATAGTCGACCACGGGTGCTCTAGGGCAGCCGTCTTCCTGCCATGCGCTACAACGATCATGGGGGCAGGAATAGCCCAACTATACATGGACAATGTCTACAGATGGTTCGGACTCCCCACGAAGACCATCACCGACAGAGACCCAAGGTTTACGTCCCACTTCGCCCGCGCACTAATAGAGAAACTAGGGATCCAGCAAAATATCTCAACGGCGTTCCACCCTCAAACCGATGGGATATCGGAGCGCAAGAACCAATGGGTGGAACAGTACCTCCGAATTGTGATGTCAGCACAACCCGAAGATTGGACGCAATGGCTCTCCCTAGCGTCGGCGGTCCACAACAACCGGAAGAACGCAACGACCGGCCTATCGCCCAACCAGATCTTGTTGGGATACGAAACGAGTATAACTCCGTCAGAGACCCCAAAATCCAACAATGAGGCAGCACAGCAGAGTGGAGCAACTCGTCCAAAACAGGGAACGGGCAACAGAGGCGATCAACAGGCTAGGGCAAAACGGGAAGACGATACCGTCCCAATACAAGCAAGGGGAACAGGTCTGGCTGGAAGCAACCCATCTGAAGCTCCGCCATCAGAAGACGAAACTGGCCCCGAAATGCTATGGCCCCTTCAGAGTCATCAAAGGAGTGTCACTGGTGGCGTACCGGCTCGAACTTCCGGCATCGTGGGGAATACACGACGTGTTCCACGCATCTCTCCTATCGCCCTATCACGAGACGACGGCCCACGGGCCAAACTTCTCCCGTCCCCCACCAGAGTTGATCGGAGGGGAAGAAGAGTACGAGGTAGAGAAGATCGTCAATCACCGTCACTATGGAAGAGGAAAGGCGCTCCAGTACCTGGTCAAATGGAAGGGCTACCCAGAATACGACAACACGTGGGAACCAGTGGAACAGATCAGCGCCCCCGATCTCCTCAAGACGTATCACCAACGTAACCCACTGGAGGGGAAGTACAAAAGGGCCACTACCAAAGCGAAGGCAGCCGTCCTCTCCCTCTTACAACGCCCCACTTGCGATCACCCGTCGCCGTCCAAGATGCCTTACACCGCCCGCGACGCCGAAGCCTCCAACTTACCCTTCCTCGGGCGAGCTATGACCATCGACCCGCGACCACCCACAAACCCCGCCGCCGCCGAAGGGAAGACGTTCAAATGCCCGCACCCCGGATGTCCCTTTGCGTCAAAAAGGAATCACAACCTGAAGACCCACCTCATGACGCACGACAAAACCGTTGCGCAACGCTTCACCTGCCCCACCTGCGCACGGAAGTTCACCCGCCACCACGACCTCCGTCGCCACCATCAAGACCAGCATAAGAAGCCCCTGCCCGCGCTGCCCCCTCCAGAGAGATACGCAGCCTACAACACCGCCACTCAGACCGCCAACCCCGTCCCATCCTCGTCTCGCAACCAACTCGCCCCCGCCAACGAGAAAGAAGAGACCCCCGCACCAACGAACTCTGAACGCGAGTATTTCACCCCCGAGCTTTGCTACCCCAGCGACGACGACCTGCTCAACGAGGTGAATGAGGACATTCACCCTAACGCGGAGGGTGGTGTAACGGGCTCGCAGCCCAGCCTCCGTAAGTACGCGTTCTGTCAGCACCTATTCCCCGAGGAGGGGCACGATGGGGGACGCTGCACTTGCTGGGACATATGACGAGGTCAGGCGACACCGGCTCCTGGGATGAGGCTAGCATGTATGCCTCATGGACCGGGGTAAGTTCAGGGAACCGGCCCAAAAGAGTTTGAAGTTTCTGGATTGTGTTCTGATACGTACGAGTGGGGCTAGACGGTATTGATCTGAAGGATCAATAGAAGCGTCACCGCGGGAGTGAATCTAGAGGGTCATTCTAGGTTCATGTTCTGATGGGATCGCAACATGTCGGCGGCCTTCTGATTGATGCGCTGATGAACAGTTATCTGATGCCCCTGGTTTGTGATACGTTCCTAGTTTGTGATATGTTTCGGATACATGTGTACGGTTAGACTCCTACGATAGTTGCTTACAGACTCCCACCTTAGTCTAGACCCAAGTACTATATAAGTAGCACTCCTTGCGCCTAGTAGAGGCCAAGTTGAGTCTCCTGTCCGACTACTCAGTCTAACAGTAGGACAAGATACTTGTCATCCATCCACCCAACTGAGAGAGGAGTGTCACCTCTGCGGTGAACTCGGGAGCTCCCTCATACGACAACGCTAGAAGACACCAAGGTCCTCAGTACACAGCCACGACACCACGACCTAGGGTAGCAAGAAGCACTCTACAAAGTACCGGCGGTGACAGATAGGGCATGATGGGCACAGCCCAGTCTTGACACCGGTAATCAGAACTTGTTCTTGATAGTCAGTGGGTACACATGCGAGTATAGGGTGGCAGCGGAAAGCAATACCATCGCCACGGAACATCTGGACACCCTCAATGCCTGCTGTCTCAAGAGGTTGAAATATCCGGCCCATACAAGAGTGGTATAGATTGGCTAACATGCGTCGACGGGCAGACTTGTTAGATACATGCTCGAGCCGAGTACTGGGAAGATATGCAAGGAGGACATGAGAGTGGTGTGAAGGCTTTCGTCTGATTTCTTTGGGTAAGTTTCCAATAGTCAGGTAGACTGGATACACTGTTCTTCCGCCAAAGTCGGTAAGCTGGGTCTTGTCAGATGATATAATAACGGGCACAATTGTCGTGCCTGGCGTATTGGCTTCAACAGCTTTCTGGAACCGGAATAACCATTAGCACATTAGTAGGATAGACGATTAGGGATCTTACTTGTGTGTTCCACCACCACCGACAATGTAACCGGCTCCTGGGACGAGGCTAGCTTGTACGCCTCGTGGACCGGGGTAAGTTCCTGAACCGGGCTAGTACTGTATGGATTGATCGGATCACTTGTCATTGATGCGTGTAGTGCCTCGTTTTGATGTGGATGGACAGCAGGCCAGCATCGTGTTGTTTCAGGTTGCTGTGCCCCTCGTGTTTGGTTTCTAATACTTTGTACGCGTTTGTAGCTTTCCTTGTGTACTTAAGGACGACCAACTTGGCCAGGTAGCGGCAAGTTGAGTCTCCTGTCCAAATAACAGAAGTCTCTTCCTTCTATTCAAAGCGGGGTCTTATCGACGCACTGATAAGGCGGGAACCCTCTACTCCTCAGTCTCCTAAGTCGCTGTAAAGACTTAGCTTATGACCCAGCGTCCCTCCAAGGACACGGCCACTCTACCCAAGTACGCCTTCTGCCAGGAGGTATTCCCCGACTTAGTGCATAAGGGAGGACGCTGCACGTGCTTCGACGTCCCTCGTACCCAGGAAGAGACAACTACCACGGACACTACTGAGCTCTAATCGTCTCGTCCATACCGGCGGTGACAGACATGTAAGGTAGGAGCACGGGCTGCGCTCGCGCAGACCACTCCAGTGACCCTCTCATATGTCTGAGTCGCCCGGAAAGTTCCTTTATGCCCAACCCTTCTTGACGCGTCGACCTCCTCCCGGATCGCGGGACTCGGAGTAAGTCGGCCGAGTATTCCTTATTTTTCCTCGTGTTTGTTCTGTCTTCCCCCTTCGTTCCACACGCGCTTACAGTTTAGGCGCCTTCGATACGTATTACAGAGGGCTCGTGCCTCGTTGCTATCTAACTGACAGCCTCGTGGCTGCCTGTCGTTGGCATCTTTTTCCAAAGCATTACTCTGATCGCCCCTTCTCTCGCTCGCCCACGCTTTATAGTGATCCCTTTTCTCATTTACATTATGCTTCCTCCCCCGTTCCGCCCACATTCCCGACTTTGGACGACCGGGTACAAGTTTCGGACAGGCTCCATGCCTTCGCGTCGGGGTGGCCACCAGCCACGCGTTGTCCTCGAACTTCTCTTGATTCTCGTTTTTCTCACTTACTTACCGATCGTTTTGCCGTAGAGTGCAACGGGCTGACGTGTTGGGAGTCCTTCCATGTATTTAAAGAGTCCAGCATAGGTCACAATGGCCATCATATATCTGGTCCCCTTTCTCTTTCTCCTTCTCTCTAAGCGCGAGACGTCCCAGGACGCGAGTTTTATCTCTTTTTTTCTATTTTTTTTCCTTATCCGAGTCCGAGATGCCGACGATCGGGTCATCGAGGCCTAGTACGTTCCACCCTACTGATCCCACGCTGACAGCCGTCCCTAGGCCTCCGTCCTCTTCTCTTCTTACTGCCCCTTTCCCCATCTCCTTCGACATCTCCTCCCTACTCGAACTCACAGGCGCGGCCTTAGGCTGTGCTACAGACAAGTATTCATCTCGTGCATCATCTTGTTAGTGCAGGTTGCATCTTCATAATGGCATTCCGGCGCAAGAAGCAAGTGGGGTGTAAATCCGGGATCACTAAACAGATACTTGATACAGTCGATTATGTTGCGACTATACATCTCGAAGACTTCGCCGCCCATAACTACTGAATCGCGTTGAAATTTAGGTATCTCGGGAAGGGAGGAATTGATGATATTGTTCAGCTGCTGTGAACTATGATAGGAAAGCCCTAGACGCTCGCAAACCTGTATAAACATAAGTACGATGCGAAGCGATCAGCATTTATGCTCATACTCACCCCATTAATCTTTAGCAGTTTCGTAAAAGTCGTTGAGCTAAGCCCACAAACCTTTGCCCAATGGGCTACCTCCCAATCTAATTGAGATAAGAACGGAGCCCAAGGATTATCTGGATCCTTTAAGCATGTCCTGTACGAGTCGTATCTTGGAAGAGCTTGGATATTTGCAATGGGAGCACCGGCTTTAGCTGATGGAAATGCTTCCACCACTGGTGTCTTTCGGAATGCTTCCTCAGCTGCCCATCTAACCTCTCGTGCTTGGTACAGGTCAGTTTCCACTTCCTGGTCGTTTTCTGGCTCGTCTACGTCCATACCCCCCTCTAGTTGCTCGGGAGCTGGTGCTTCTCCATAGTAATCATTTGCACCGTACATCAGGTCCTCCTCTTCATCGTCTTCGTCATCATCTTCACCATCAGAACCCTCAAAGTTGAAGTCCAAATGATTTGCGACCTCAGTATCGTCTGTATCCGAGTCAGGCCCCAGTATTTCTCGGAATGCCTTCGCCAAAACTGCGCGGCATGCTGGTTTCTGTGTTTGCCGAAGGTGGTTATAATATCCTCAGGAGAACGACTTCCCGCAGCCAGGACACTGAGGCATAGAGTAGGCAGGGCAATTTAAATATTGAGAAAAGCGGCCAGTTGAGGTGAGTCGGCTGTCAGTATGCAAAATGGACTTAGGATTTCACGACAAGATTACCGGAAATTTGGCAACGAATCCAGACATTTCGTGACAAATTGGGAAATTTTGTGACAAATGCAAAATGGAACTGAACTGAACACGCGTCAGCCACACGGCGTCTTTCACTACCATCTTTCTCTGCCGTCTTCGTCCCCTTCAACATTTACACAATATTAAACTCACCATGCCTTCCAAGAAACAGACTCAGAACAAAAATACCGACACAAGAACACCAGCTCAAAAGGCAGCAGAGACCAGGAAGGCCAACAAGGCAGCGGAAGAGCAGAGAATGCGAGAGCTGCTCGAAAGTAGTGAGTTCCTCTATATCACCCAATCTAGTGAGTACTCTAGATTCTGACTCAGCTTCGTAAATATTAGCAACGACGCCTCGTCTAGCAAAACAAAGTGCTCGCCAAGGTGGGCTGCCAAGCTCTAGCAAGAATATATCGCATGTATAACCACCCACCCCGACCTCCTAGCGTGGCAGCCTTCCACTCAACGGAAGAGAAGGAAGACCAGTAAAGCCGTGGACAGTGGGACAGCCAAACAACTCAAACAAACGAGGACCGATGATGAGTTGGAGAGCGAGTCAACAGGCAGCAGGCGTGAGTTCACTTACGTATCACAAGTACACTGCAGATCACATACTTACTTTCCTTTTACGGCCTATAGAAAGGTTCCTTGCACCGGTAATGGAAGAATCCGAGGAGGACACCCTGATACCAGAATCACCGAGTCCGTCTATCGCATCGCTTTTGCCGCCAGCAGAGTTTCAGGCTCACTCTAAAATCCCAACAGCGAAGGCGAAGAAGATTTCGAGACCTACAGCGGAAGAAGACAGTGATGGTAAGCGTGGTTGATGCCAATATACTATTAATGTTTCATACTGATTACATTGTTGTTTTACTAGCTGCGAAAATTGCGAAAACTGCTACCCCACCAAAACGGCGCAAAGGTAAGCTCACAAACAATATATTTTCCAAACTGAAATAATTGTATATAAAGCTCTCGTGGGACGTGTTGCAGATGACACCTCTAGCAGCGACCATGAAACTCATAGCGATGAGAACAAGTCCCCAACTCATAGTTCGCATGCAGAGGATTTAGACGGTGGCGAAACCATGGATCTCGATGAAGACACAGATCTCAATGGCCAAGACCCGCATCATCTCCGCGACATTTTTACAGCTGAGGTATGTTTAGATTTCAATCGGTGCAGCCACTAAAATTGGCATTTTCTCTTCAGCGCCCGACTTGGTCCAGTCCAAAAGGGCCAGGGTCATTGTTCGATAACGATGACAATATATCTATAGAGCCTCGCAAAAATCAGTCAGGCCGGAAGGATTATTCTGCATTGTTCGCTGAATCGGACAGTGACAACAAGCAAACTCCCACTGGATCTGGACCAAATCAGGCGCATGGGTCGCCACCTGAAGGCCAACACGAAATAACACCTAAGCCTGCGAAATCTCGCCGCCAGAAAGCTTATGATTTCGAGGTTTGTAAACGCATCTCTCTTGCTTGAAGATCACCTGTGTAGATGTTGAATTTTTTAGAAACCTCATTGGGAGGAATCAGCCGACAAAACTCCTAGTAAGCAGCCGCCTAAACAGCACATCAAGATCGAACGGGCCCACGAGGATACTATCCCTTCCGCTCAGAGTCAATGGCCACCCGAAGCTTGCATCATCCACCCATTATCCGGCGACATCAAACTTATGGATCAACACCACAAACTTGCAGAAGTCATCCGTGAATCATTCAAAGTCATTACGAAGAAAACATTGTTTGAAAATGCTTTCCCTTCTATTGAGTCTCGTCCTAAACTGGCTCGGCACTGCCTTTATATGGCTGCTAAAAGCAAGAACGCTAATGCAATCAAGGAGCGAGTTAAAGAAGATGAGAACTTCGCTCGAAATCTTCAAGATCTGGTAATTTTGTCACCATTTTGTTTCTCGTTTTCTAACATAGCCATAACGCTTTCAGGTAGTCGCTCGTGCTGGTACGCTTCGAACAAATGCAAAGGATTCAGCTGTCAAGGCTGTTCCTGCTGGGTATAATCTCAATGGTTCCGATCGTAAAAAAATTGCCGATCGTGTCGAAGAATGGTTAAAAGATGACAAGTATATATTTCCACTGCGCGATGGTGTAAGTAATTCTCTTATCTGACTTATATATGCATTTACACAAACTGAGCTTCAGGCAAAGAAGCTCGACTTCGATAATCCTTTCCATCACCCAGTCATTGTGTCCATCCTACGAGAAGAATTTTTCCAGAAAGCGAACTCCTTTGGAAGAGCACACTCGAAGCTTTTTGTTTCTAGCCATAAACGCCGCCCCGAACCTGAACTCCCCGGTCCTATGGTTGCGCTCGTGGCTACAGCCGTTTGTTTTTTCTTTTATATATATGTATCGTTGGGCTAAATATCATGCTCATAATTAGATCTACTGTGCCTTGCATGAATGGCATACCGGTCAACGCCAAAATGCTGCTTTTTCGCAAGCCACTTTCGAGGACACTTATCAAGGCCATATCAATACATTGGGTGAACTCCAGACGAGGCGTCCCAACCAGTATCATCGTGTGTTGTCCGAGTTATATAAGGCGGTGGCGTTTGTGCTTTTTTGTCTCCAGGCGACGTTCTATTACTCATACAAATTCCTAGCAATTCGCATGTTCGCTTAAGTGCAGCTTCAAGTTCGGCACTCAAGATGATGCGTCTCGATGAGGTCGACGATGAGGATTAGTTATGTGGCATCCTCTTCATCACAACAATGTAGATGCTGAATGTCTCAAGAATTGCAACCACCACTCCATTTATGCTATGTCTTTTTAACAGTTCTTACAGTTGATTACATTCGAGATTACTTTCTATCATTTGTTACTGCTTCATACATGACTGATATAAATGATAATTGTGGTTGATTGATAACTAATTGTGAAGCATTGAACTGAATGAAAAAATGGGAAATGGCATCAAACATTTGGAAATTTTTGGAATATTTGACGAAAATTGGGAAACTTTAGCCATATTTGAGGAAACTTAAAATTGGACCTTCTGAATTTGACAAATTTGACAAACCAGCATATTTGACATATTTTCCCATATTTGAGGATATATCTCCAAATATGCTCGGGAGGTTTTTCCTGATGACTCCTACCCTCTTTCTCATCGATTTCGGCTTGGCACGATTGTTCCGTAATCCCGCAACTTATTTACATATCCCTTTCACAACGAATCATTCGATCGTTGGTACCCTTCCGTTCGCATCCATCAGTGGCCAGCAAGGCAATGTCCAATCGCGTCGTGATGACCTAGAGTCTCTCGCCTATACCATCATTTATTCAGCACTCGGCGAGTTGCCTTGGACCAGCAATTCCGCAGGCAACGACGAGGAGGTAGTCCTCCGTAAGAAAACATCGATCACAGTGGAAGAGCTGTGCGAAGGCTTACCCGCTCCCTTCTGCAAATTCGTCACCTATGTCCGTTCTCTTGGCTTTGACAAGAAACCGGACTATCAGTTCCTTCATTCCATCCTCTTACAGTGCTCGGAAACCGTGACTGATCAGCCCATCAAAGCACCACCCCATGTCAGCGTGGACCGTGCACCTACATCAGGAAAAGTGTCAGTACTTTTTCTTGTCTTTCAGTACTTTTTTCATGACTTTTTTGTCTTTCTTGTCTTTTTTAAAAGTCAAAAGACAAAAAAGACATGAAAAAGTACTAAAAGACAAAGAAAAAGTACTGACACTTTTCCTGATGTATCTTCACTAGTCGGGTGTAAGTGACCTCGCCCTCTATGAATAGCGGCACTAACTAGATTTATTTAGCCTTTGCTCTTCGACTCACGCGATTGCTAAACCGTCTCGGTACATACATCAAACGCCCGCTCGGGCCACTCGTACAAGGTCCTGGAAGTAGCATGTTTTCGTAGTTTGAGACGTTGGGCTTTGAGGTACATGTAGGCGATGATGTATCATGCGTCGATTTTGTTGTAGAGCTGTAGTTTGATGTATGGGAACTAAGATTTGACTACAATTTTCGCGATCTGGATTGGGAGCTGAGCCGCACTCTAGCCGGAGAAATGCCGGCTATTTTGGCGGCGCAGCTCGGCGCGGCTAAGTGGCATGGGTGCCCACGGCGCAGCTCGGCTAACAAGCTGACTGCCCGGCTAATTGTGGCTCGGCTAACGGCTCGGCTCGGCTCTTGTAGCCGCCGAAACACTACCGAGGGGAGTGCCGGAGGCCGCAATCTCATTGTCAGACTCAGTGTCGTCGGGATTGAGAGTCTGCCTTCGCAGCCTTGGTGGCATTATAGCGGTAGGTTGTATGTCCTTGAGATTTGCAACGGCATTGGAGCGAGTAAGGGGGCGGCGGCTCATTGTTGTGGGTGGTATATTTGGGAATGGTACGCTTTTGACTGGAAGGATGGAACAAGCGAGCGTTGGTTAATGAGTGTGTTGGAAAAGGTGAGTTTTAGTTGGAAGAATAAACGATTGGGAGCTAATGTATGATGCCAGTACTGGGGTAACGGACAGGGAAGTTGACTTGTTCAACACCTTTTTTTCATATACGGTACGTACATTCTATTTGTGTTTGTTATTAATCACTGAAAATACTGACGAGTCTCTTTCAGTTCATTCTATATACGCTCGTGTATACCCCATCGTTTATGAATATTTTCAACCCACTTGACGGCCACCGCAACAACGCTTATACCTGCCCCACCTGCTTTTTAGAGTGTCAAAGTAGTAGGGGATTAACCCAGCATCAAAATTCTGCACATCGACAGTTCACTCCAGAATCAAATGGTGACGAAAACCAACCAATATCAACCAATGAGTATCATCCTCATTTAACAGGTATATGCATGTGTTCTCTGTCTCATAGTAGTGATACGCTAACGATTCCAACAGCTAAACCATGCAATGAGGCGGGAGAGTATCTCCTGCCATATACTCGACCCCCAGATCTCCCTAACCCTCTTAACGGCGATGCCCCAGACTCATGGGACCCCTTCAATTCTTGTATCGAATTCGATTTTGCACTTTACCACTTCGTTGAGGCCCAGAGTTCTGCAGGTCTAATAGACAAAGCTCTGGACCTCTGGGCTGCAACAGTTGGTGATTCTGCCCCATGGAAGAACTCAAAGGAACTCTACGCTATGATCGATGCTATAAAACTTAGCGAGTCACCCTGGAAAACTTACACGGTCCAGTATCAAGGCCCTCGTCCTCTAGGCACCGCCCCAAAGTGGATGATGCAGACGTATGTGCTCTGTGCATGGGACTCACGTCAGGTCCTTCTTCATCAGCTCGAGACCGCTCAGTACTATAAGGACAAGATCAACTTATCTCCATACCGCCAGTTTGATAGTAACCATCAGCGGACATGGTCAAATCTTATGTCTGCCGACTGGGCATGGACTCAAGCGGTATGGTGCAATGCATAATATTGTCTACGTATTTAACTAATATCTCCTCACTGACAGGATGAAATTGCAAAAGATGAAGCAACCCACGGCGCAATGTTTGTTCCAGTAGTAGCTGGAAGCGACAAAACTACAGTTTCAGTAGCGACAGGCCATCAAGAGTACCATCCGGTGTATATGTCACCGGGAAACCTATCTAATATTGCAAGGAGAGCTCACGGAAATGCTTTACTTCCTGTTGCTTTTCTTCCTATACCGAAAAGTGCGATTTTTTTTTAAATAATTTAACTCTAATTACTAAGCTACTAACTCGGGTTTGTAGCAACAAAAAAGCATCGGAAAAGTGCAAAGTATCAAGTATTTTGCCGGCAGATGTACCATGCCTGCCTGGCTCGAGTCTTTCAACCACTCAAAGTGGGTATGACGACCCCAAAGGTTGTCAGGTGTCCAGATGGCCATTTTTGTCGGGCCATTTATGGACTAGGACCATATATTGCCAACTATCCAGAGCAGGTGTGGCTTGCCGCTATCGTCCAGGGGTGGTGCCCAAAGTAAGCTGTTCAATTCATTTATGGATCCATAATTACCTACAATATCTGCGTGCTAGATGCGATGCAAAGCCCGATAATTTAGACACTGGGGGCGCCCGTTTACGAAGTCAAATAAAAACCGAACTTCTTATTAATAGTTGGGACCCGGGCATATTATGGACTGACTTTGGTGTTCACGTGGATATTATTGTAAGTCTGTTAGCCAACATGTCGCGTCTGCATCCTAAACACACCTCAATAGCCTTTCACATCCAGTTTCCCAAGGGCCGACATTTATCAGCTTTTATCAGCTGATCTTCTTCATCAGATAATCAAAGGGACGTTCAAAGACCACATCGTAATGTGGGTGAATGAGTATTTGCTGGAATTGCATGGAGAGGCACGCAGGCAAGAGATTGTGGCCGACATTGATCACCGGTATGGCTTTTCTCAACCCAGTTCAGTTATTTTGCCCTCAACTCCATGTCTCTTTCTTTTCTATAGTATTTCGGCTGTGCCAGCATTTCCAAAACTACGGCGCTTCCCTGATGGCCGTGATTTCTCACAATGGACTGGCAATGATTCAAAGGCACTTATGAAGGTAAATTTACTTGGTGCAGCAAATTAACTCAATGTCGCTAATAACTTTGTTTCGCTTGCACAGGTGTACCTTAGTGCTATTGCAGGACATGTCCCTGCTGCTGTCATTAAATGCTTGTCAGCATTTCTTGATTTTTGTTACATTGTGCGCTGCAACGCCATCACACCCACCGATCTCGATAAGCTCAAAGATTCCCTTGCTCGTTTCCATCACTATCGCACATTCTTTGTTGGTACTGCTGGCGTGAAGGGAGAATTCATTTCGCTCCCACACCAGCATTCCCTTCTTCACTATATTCGTTCAATTCGCCTTTTCACCTTTTCGGCTCTTCCAATGGGCTATGCTCTTTGATCACAGAATCCAAACATATCAAGGCCGTCAAGGAGCCTTGGCGACGTTCAAGCCATTACAAAGCCCTTATACAGATGCTGAAAACCATCTCCCGGCTTGAAAAGCTGGCTGCGGCACGAAGGGCTTTTACTCAGCTGGGTATGATGGATGGAACGATGGCTTCATATACTGCTATGGTTCAGGAAGGTGGACAGCCACAACCACAGCCTGCTCTCGAAGCAGATGATGGTGATGACAGTGATGACAGTGGCCCTGTAAGTGGTCCAAAGGCGCTATCTTCTGTTGAATTGGCCTGTCTCCCTGGTATGATTCTGATTAAATACTGTAATTCTATTCTGATATCTAATGATGT
The DNA here is from genome assembly GCA_015178925.1 of Russula emetica. Classification (NCBI taxonomy): domain Eukaryota; kingdom Fungi; phylum Basidiomycota; class Agaricomycetes; order Russulales; family Russulaceae; genus Russula; species Russula emetica. The sequence goes on along the minus strand of WHVC01000096.1, from coordinate 18,562 downwards.
CTCCTCTGCAGCGCGAGGATACCCAACATCAGCTGAAGGTGTAGCAGCTCGCATCAAACAGCCTCAATTCCCAGAGCTCCTGTGCCGATTCTTATACGACCAACTGAATCCAAACACAGCCATATCAGCCAATGATGTTCCTCTCGAGCATTGCCCTGTTTTTGTTGGGCGCGTTCATGTTTTTCATTCTGCCGTAGCCCGGTTTTTCGTGCCCAGTGATCTCTGTGGTGCTGGTGGTATGTATCAAGAGAGGATTCGCTGTAACCCCAGTTGGCGAGATGAATACGCTCGATATGACACTGTCTTCATTCAGACAGGTCCAGATGTTGGTGGTATGAAGGGTATGGTTATTGGACGTGTCCACCTTTTTTTTTCCTTTACATCTGGTGGTTCATGCTATCCATGTGCTCTGGTTGAATGGCTTACCCCTAAGGATAATGTAGACAAGGATACAAGAATGTGGGTTGTAACTCCTGAATTTGAACGCGGCATTAGGGGACGCTGCACGCTTGCCATCATTCATCTCGATTGCATAGCTAGGGCAGCACATCTTATTCCGGTCTTTGGATCATCATTTATACCTGAGGAACTACATTTCTCCAATTCCCTTAATGTTTATCGCTCATACTTCATCAACAATAATGTCGATCATCATTGTCAGGAATTTTTATCTTAGCGTATATTGTTAATATTAGGTTTTGAGTTTTATTCGCCTCTGGCTTTCTTACTTTCTCTCACCTGCAAGTACTTCTTGACTTGCACGAGCTTGTGAACTTGCATGCCAGCAAAAAAGTGACAAAAAGCGCTGAAAGTATAGAAAGAGATTTGTAGATTTGCTGATGTGGATTGGCATGGCCGCAATTGGTACGTGCAGGTGCTCCTTATGGTCACCAGCCTCAGCTGTGTTGTCCGACCTCGACCTCGCCTCCACACTCACCGCCCAGCGTTGGGCGACCTGTCAGCTCTGTGCACAGCGACAGATTGGGGACTGGAGGATCAGAGAAGGAAACAGATACAGAAGGCAAAGCAAAGAAATGGAAGGTCGTTGTGCCACTCATACCACTCGTTAAAGGCCCATGTTAATTACCTTTAGTTTGCTTAATTTTACTTACAGCATAGTAAGTGTCTTAATTACTTGATTGCCTTAAAATCACTTTGACATTAAAAATGATAAGTCAATCTAAGAGTACTTAGTTCTCTTAATCATCTTAATGCAGACTTAAGAAACCTAAGTGCACCTAAGCAGAGTTAAGTAAATTACCCTTTTCCTGATGCTGGAAACTACTGACTGAAAACATGTTTCGCATCAACAACCGCTACTATGAAATTGTCCGTCTCCTTTACGTATGCGGCAGCTTGCAGGGTCGTTCTGCTATTGTATATAGTTTGCAGGGTATGTACACATGTGGATTCCTGGAGGTCCGACTACTAGTATGTTCTACGATACTAGCGGCAGGGAAATTATTGAGTGGTTTTATTTGGTTAAGAAAAAGAAAGCCAGTGAGGGGAAGGGAGTTGGATTGGGACGCATTCGTATGTCGTCTTGTGTTGGCAGTCAAGGGCTTGCTGTCAGACGCGAGGCTATGAGAGAAGGTTCCTTAGGCCCCATACAGCAATGGGATAAATCCGGGATTTTGAGAAATAAACATTTTCGGGGTTTTCCGGACGTGACTAGTGTGACAGAGGTGTGCCATGTTACATGACATAATATGAGTTTTTTTTTGGTGCTTGTCAGAGAGTCACAAGGTGCGTGATGCCCCTGAACCCCCTGCACTGCTGAACAAGCCAGCTGCCCCACCCACTCCCCCTGCACCCACTACCCCAACAAACTCTCATGCATCACCTGTGGTAACTGGAGGATCACAGGTCCAGGAACCACATGGGATCTCACGCCAGATACGGCTACCCCACACCGGAGAAACCCGGCAAATCTTCGTCTCAAACGCAGAGGAGTGGAGAGCCTGGATGCAAGCTGGCTGGCGGCCAGCTGACGTATAGCCGTCTTTGAGAGATACAACTCTACCTCATGTATATACAACAGTTAGTTAAGATATAGTGTGTCGGGCACCTCCCGCCGAAACTGGGAGGAGTACTACTATAACAACCCTGCACATCAATGGCCTTTAAAACGGCACTACGGAACCCTCCCGACGGGAAGGCGCACCACACTAGTGTTTCGGCGGCTACAAGAGCTGAGCCAAGCCGTTAGCCGAGCCACAATTAGCCGGGCAGTCAGCTTGTTAGCCGAGCTGCGCCGTGGGCACCCATGCCACTTAGCCGCGCCGCCAAAATAGCCGGCGTTTCTCCGGCTAGAGTGCGGCTCAGCTCCCAATCCAGATTGCGAAAATTGTAGTCAAATCTTAGTTCCCATACATCAAACTACAGCTCTACAACAAAATCGACGCGTGATACATCATCGCCTACATGTACCTCAAAGCCCAACGTCTTAAACTATGAAAACATGCTACTTCCAGGACCTTGTATGAGTGGCCCGAGCGGGTGTTTGATGTATGTACCGAGACGGTTTAGCAATCGCGCGAGTCGAAGAGCGAAGGCTAAATAAATCTAGTTAGTGCCGCTATTCATAGAGGGCGAGGTCACTTACACCCGACTAGTGAAGATAGGTGCACGGTCCACGCTGACATGGGGTGGTGCTTTGATGGGCTGATCAGTCATGGTTTCCAAGCACTGTAAGAGGATGGAATGAAGGAACTGATAGTCCAGTTTCTTGTCAAAGCCAAGAGAACGGACATAGGTGACGAATTTGCAGAAGGGAGCGGGTAAGCCTTCGCACAGCTCTTCCACTGTGATCGATGTTTTCTTACGGAGGACTACCTCCTCGTCGTTGCCTGCGGAATTGCTGGTCCAAGGCAACTCGCCGAGTGCTGAATAAATGATGGTATAGGCGAGAGACTCTAGGTCATCACGACGCGATTGGACATTGCCTTGCTGGCCACTGATGGATGCGAACAGAAGGGTACCAACGATCGAATGATTCGTTGTGAAAGGGATATGTAAATAAGTTGCGGGATTACGGAACAATCGTGCCAAGCCGAAATCGATGAGAAAGAGGGTAGGAGGAAGGTTATCAGCACGAATCATGAAATTCCCAGGTTTAATGTCACGATGGATGTAGTGTCGATCATGAAGTGACTGGACTGCTAAGAGCTGCATGTGAGGGTGTGTTTAGGTTTAGTATGATTGTTTGTTTTATATAACGTACCATTTGGGTGGCGTACGAGAATGTCTTCCTGTGGTCAAACTCAAGCTGATCGATCAGGTCGCCCAGTGAAGTTCCGAGATGATCGAGGACAATAACTTCATATATACTTTCCTTGCCGTACCAGAGTACTCGAGGGATTCCTCTGCCACCGGCGATAGTTGTATACACATTGTGTTCATGACTGAGCCTTGAAGGTAAGCCACATGGGTGCCCTATCTTCACAGCAACATCACCCCCCGTCGCAATGTCTTTTCCTAGATAGACACTCCCTAACGAACTCAGGAAAGTGTGTCAAACTCGAGTCAGAGTCGAGCTCACCAGATCCCCCAGTACCGAGTAGGTTACATACTCTGTACCGGCCACCAACACGCACAATATCTGACTTCGAGGGAGAGAATCGCTTCTCCAAGGTATGTCGTGGATTTCGAAGGCGCGTAGTCGTCATCAACGTTAAGAGAGAGAAATGATGGGTAAAGTCAACTTGGGGGATGCGTCGGTTCACTAAATTGCGAACTCTGATGTCAAATAAACACCAACAATATCGCACGCAACTGCTGTGCGATCATCTCTGTCAGTACAGACAGTAACGTGGCCAAGGAAAATATATTCTCATTGCAGTGACGTAAAAAAGCTGGGGTTAAGACTCGCAATCATCGTAGTTAATAAGGTCATTCAACAAATTGTCAAACGAAACAACAGGATCATCCACAAAGAGAGAGCTAAGCTCGCCAGTTGGCACCGACATACTCATGGCAGCTTCCAATATTGACCATCCGTTCATGAAGTTGAGGCGTTCTTTCTTGAGTGAATATTTCAGCATTTGAAGGGCCTCCATGAGAATTGGGCTGATTCGGTTTCGCTTCGCGGTGTCCGTGTCCTTTGCTGACGAGAACACACGCTCGCAAGGGACGGACGTTGCCTGGATCGGGAGATAATCCATCGCGATTGAGAACAGTGTTGGGAGTTCCAACCTATTAGCCTGTTGAGGGAGTTAGTTGTAGTACCAAAACGCCATTCAATTATAGGAATCACCTCACCTCCCAGAACCGCAGGATGTTGGTCTCCTCAGACGAGATTGGACCCAAAACATATTTTTGGAATTCAACATCCACACTGGACACATTACGTGTGGACTTTTTTTGTATACAGAATCTTGGACTTTGAATCGCGTTGGAGCCACAGAAACCACTGGATCGGGTTGGACAGGGGAATCCGTCGTTGTAGCTTCAGACGTTGACGACTTCTGGCTACGGTACTGACGCATCTGCAAGTCGTGAGAAAGATGACTGAGGAGTTGAATTGTGTAGTCTTACAAGCGCCAGAATGATATCTTTGGCACGCCGGATATAGTGACCTTCCCATTCAGCTTGGATCCACGAGAGGCGCATAGCAGGGTTGAGGACTGTTCAATGAAGTCAGAGGTTAGAGCGACAAATCTTAATTCAAAGACTGACACATTGTGACGACATAAGCGTCTGTATCGTCCATTCGAATGTAGTATTTCTTTGCCCACCGCAGGCCGATTTCCGTCCAGGGCCGGAGCATCTCGTGCTGTTCCCCGAGTTTTTCCCATTCTGTCATAAACATCTCAAAACTGGATATCGCACGCGACAAAACCGGTGTGGATTTGGACGACATGCTTTGTTGACACGCATGCGGAACCTGTTGTCACATGAGTGACTGTCCATGGGTTAAATAGACGACTCACGCTCAAGACAGTTTCTAACCCTTCAAAGATGTACCAATCAATTTCCAACAGCTTCCAATCGGAGAAGTCAACCAATTCAATGTTAAGATACCGATCGAGAGCCTACATTAGATATTTGATTAGTCTCCACTGTAACACCGTCCAGTCGCTGAGATGAACTTACCGGCCGGAGAACTCTTAGACGTCGCAGCATCATAAAAACCGAATCCCACCTCGTCTTCACATCCCTCAGAAGTTGAAGCTCGGGAACTTGAACGATACGACGTTTGCCACTCTGAGTTTTTTCAGAGAACCATTGTCGTTCGTTTCCGTCTTGGATGAACTTACGAAAGCCTTCCCTGCGTTGGTCCGAAGAGCATAAAAGACAAATAATTCTGCGAGCACGCCTGAGGGGATCGCGCTTGATACCCGCAACCCATTCCTTAAGGTTAGAATGGTCATCGTAGCAATCACCCAGCTTCAACTCGTCAATATGGTGATCACCAATATCAATGTCACCACCATCCAATTCATCCTCGGAGTCATCGCAATCTATGTGGTTTGAATCGACGGCAACTTTGAGCTCAGAGAGATACCCCTTTGAAACAGACGTCATCAATGAAATGACGTGAGACAAACAGATGTTAATGATGTGTGCGTAACACCGGACGCGATGTTTAAGGTGATCGAAGTCAGCTGTGGCGAACGCCTCACGTTCGGCGAGCAGAGACTCTAGCTCTTCCATGGCTACAGCGTTGTTCTTGGCGTTGTCGAGCATAAAGTGGCCGATCTACAAAGAGTAAGGCGAACGTGCGAATAGATATCATATGAAATACATACCTTGAGTGTAACATTAGCTCAATCAAGTAGGTGTAGGATATTCTTCGCTATATTGACGCCTGTGTGTTTCTTCTTGAGGCGATGAAAGCCAATAAGTGCAGCATTAAGTGCGAGGCGTCCACTTGACTCGTCACTTGAGATCCAGTGTGCGGTCAACGCTAAGTAGGCCTCTAGGTTCGCGTTTGACCAGACGTCTGAAGTGAAACTGATCCGCCCGCAGGATTTCTATGACCGAAGACAGTTGACAAAGCGGAAAGACAAAATGACTATACCCACAGAAAGGTCCGATTTCAACCGTTCGAATGAATTCCGCCATTCACTGATGACTGCTTCCCTCATCTTATCACGGCGAGGGATGTCGGCGTCAACGAGAGTCTTGCAAAGAACCATACACATCTGTCGAAACTCGGGGCATTCTACAACACGAATCGACTGAAGACTAGTGAGAGTGTGAAAGCACGCGAGATCGTCGGGACTCACCTGATCATCTGCAACTACAAAGCGAATGAGATGCTCCAGGAACGCCTCTGGTGAAAATGATGGGAGCTCGGGGTCGCGTTTGTTGCGAGCATCGTGGGTAGATGGATCGCCCAATTCGCTCGATAGCTTATATGACCACTTGTGCTGTAAAACAGTGCCATTGTACTCCTCAGCGTGTATTTGGCGGAGATGCCGTCGAAGATTCGTGTTTCCGGTATTTGGCCCGTAGATATAATTAGCTACACCATCGGGGAGCGTAGACTTATCGGTGCCATATATCTCGCTGCTTGTTGTAAGAAAACAGAATAGATATTCGAAAGTCCGTACGTACGAGCATAGCTTGCAGATTTTAGGTGGAGGTGTTTCTCCGTTCGAAGAACGCTTGCCTCTAGTACGACCCATGCCAGTGAAGAAGTGCACAAGATCGAGGGCTACATTTGATTTAACTGGTCTATTGAGGGCGTCAGCTTGTTGGGGACTCGTTCTCTGAGGCTCTAGCTTAGGCGAGGGATTTGGAGGACCAGATATGTCAGATATCTTGTCGTCATCGTCTATCCCCTGCAAGTCGAATTCTTCGGCACTGACGACTGCGTCGAGTTGGGTGGTAGTTGCCTAGATTAACTGGTGAGTCTCTCAAGACTAAAGGTACATAGAGGGCCCAGAAAAATCACCTTTGATCGGGTCTGAGACGAGCCAACGGGACGTGCGCTCGGGCGACGAGAACCACCCTTGGCATTGACTCGTCCCACAGCCACAGGTGCAGCTACTGATGACGGTTCAAGGGGTTGTTTTGTCTTGCATGGAGCCATGGCACGAAGAGAAACCAAAGGATCAGTGAGAACGGGGGATTCAAGAGAAATGGGGAATCGAGAGAACAGGGGATTTGTGACGCCAGTGCATTGCTTGTGGGCCGAGACTTGTGCTACCCACGGGCACTCCACGGAAAATGACCAAAATAACCAAATAGATTACGTCCATGACATTGACGTTGAATTGCGGGTCCGTCGGCAAGCATTGGGCGAGCGACTCAAAATCAAAATGTGTGCACTGTGCAAGCGCCGAACCGCTGGGCCTGGGAACGATACTTTGATGGTGTTCTGACGGTCGCTAAACCCAAAGTGAGTGCAAGTGAACAGGATAACTAAGACGAGATGAGGACCTTGGGAAGTAAGATGGGCAGTGAATGGGTGAGCCGCAAGCAGCGAAGGGAGTGCACGTGCACATGCCACGATGTCAGTCTTGTCAACCGTTATCGGTTAGATCGTGTACGTTCAATTGAGTCACGTACGTTCATGTGAATCAGATTCATGACTCAGAATACTCGGATCGGATCACATCACACTGGACAGACAGGCAACGCACGCCGCACATACAGTACAAACGTGAGAGATGCAACAGTACCACTGCTATACCACTGCACCACTGCTAACCCTGCCGCTTGCTCGCCGACACCATATAAAAAGCCTTCTCTTCGGCCACAGACCTCGACCACTTGGAACCGGAATGGGTGATGCAAACCATATTTACATGGCAGAATATGCTGAGAGCTGGCCTTGTCACTGGAGGGCCACTCGTTGTCAAGGACCGTCTTGAATTAACTGAGCGTCGGGACTCACCTGATCATCTGCAACTACGAGATGCTCGAGCAGCGTGGGTGGATGCATTGCCAACTTCACTCGATAGCTTATATGTCCATTTATACTCCAAGACCGCTTTGTCGTACTCCTCAGCGTGTGCTTGGTAGAGATGCCTTCGGAGATTCGTGTTTGCGGTGGTTGGCCCGTAGATATATCTGGCTACACCAGGGAGCATAGACTTATCGAATCCATATTTCTCGCTGTTTGTCATAAGAAAGCAGAATGGATATCAGAAAGTCTGTACATACGAGCATAGCTTGCAGACTTTAGGTGGAGGCGGACCTTGCTTCAAAATTATTGGGCCGCCTTGAGTGGGTTGTTCAATACCAGTGAAGAAGTACAGGAGATCGAGGGTTGCAATCACGTCAACAGGCCCATTGAGGGGGTCAGCTTGTTGGGAACCCGTGTTCTGAGGCTCTAGCTCAGACAAGGGATTTGGAGGACCAGATGTGTCGGATATCTCGTCGTCACCGTCTTTCCCCTGCAAGTCGAATTCTTTGGCATTGGCGACTGCATCGAGTTGGGTGGTAGTTGCCTTGGATTAACCAGTAAGTCTCAAGACTCAAGGTACGTAGAGAGCCCAGGAAAGTCACCTTTGGTTGAGTCAGAGACGAGCCAACGGGACATGCACTCGAACAACGAGAAGCATCCTTGGCATTGGCTCGTCCCACAGCCACAGGTGCAGCTACTGATGACGGTTCAAGGGGCTGTTCTGTCTTGCACGGAGCCATGGCACAAAGAGAAAACGAAGGATCAGTGAGAACGGGGGATTCAAGAGAAATGGGGAATCGAGAGAACGGGGGATTTATGGCCTAAAATCCCGAAGGCCAGTGTATTGCTTGTGGGCCGAGACTTGCGCTACCCACAGGCACTCCACGGGAAATGACCAAAATGACCAAATAGATTACGTCCATGACATTGACGTTGGATTGCGGGTCTGTCACCAAGCATTGGGCGAACGACTCAAAGTGAAAATGTGGTGTTGTAGACTTGTAATCTTGGCGCTAAATACAGCATTCTTTTTTGGATACTGAGTGAAAGTGAACGGAATAACAAAGACAAGATGAGGACCTTGGGAAGTAAGAAGGGTGAATGGGCGTGCACATGCCACGATGTCAGTCGAGTCACCGTACGTTCAAATTGAGTCGCGTACGTTCAATTGAATCACGCGATTCATGACTCAGAAATACCCAGATCGGATTGGATCGGATCACATCATACTGAACGGCACATTAGGCAGTAACTTACGTACAGAACAAACACGAGAGAAACATAGTAACCACTGCTAACCCTGCCGCCGCTTGCTCCCAGACACCTTATTAAAGGGACCCCCCTCATCCGCTACAGGCCTCGACCGCTTGGATTGTGATTGGGAATAGAAGTGGATCGAAGCATTCGATCGTGCAATACTCTGAAGACTGGCCTTGTCATTGGAGGGCCACTCGGCGTTAAGGGCCTGCTCGAATTGCTTGAGCAGGGTGTCATAATCCTTCAAAAACGTCAACCCTATTTCATAATTCTTGTCTTCTTCCTCTGGATTCTTGCGTAGACTATGACCAGAGAGTATGTAGGGGTTGAGCTTTGTAGGCGGCGCTTGGTCTGATGGCCGTGGACGATATTGGCCGGCGACAGAATCATACAATTCCATCGCAAGCTCGTGAAGGATAGGATTGTCGCGAATTCGAAATCCTTTCTCCCTCAGCGGATCACCTGCTTTCAGCCACGTCGACTTCTCTGTGCTTCCGATGTTAGAATATACCTTTGGGTTCATCACCCCATTGATGAAAATTGAGCGTGCGCTCTCATCCCAGGTAGTTGGCACCCGTGTCACAACAATCCACATAAGAACCCAGAAAAATGATTCAAGGTCATGACTGAATGTGTGGCAGATCTTGGGGCATTCGATAAGCTCAGCAGCCATAAACTGCCAGGTTCCCTGGTGGAAAGATATGTCAGGAGTCAGGAATACTGGGTCATGTAATAACTTACAGTGCGTGTTTGCTGGCGTGCGGTACTGCCACTGTGTTCGTCATCTCGGTTGATCACCTTGGAGAGATCCCAATCGATGAGTAATCCGCCCTGAATCTTCGATTCATGTGGGTCATTATGGTCCAATTCATCGTCGCAGGCGATCAAGATATTTCCTGGACTAATGTCTCGATGAAGGATCCCAATGTCATGAGCAGCTTTGTGAGCTACAATGTGAATCAGGTTACATAGACAAACTGCTAAGAAAATAGTCATCTCACCTTTCAGGGCAGCATACATTGCATTTACAAACTCCCGAGTACATTTGAATTCCTCCAACTTCCTCCCTATGGTACCTAGGACAATTAGGGAGTGACACGGGTATATCGCGGGTTTTATGTATTTTTGATGTAGCCCTTCATTGTGTGATCAAAACGAGCCCTTGAGCATGCAAAACGGACAAGAATTGAGTGAGCTATATCTCCATCAATTTTCAACCAATTTGGATGATTGGGGGCTCGTTTGGAAGCTAATCTTCACCTAAAAACCCTCGGGTATATACCCACGGGTCTGCGGACGAAGATTAGCTTCCAAATGAGCCCCCAATCATCCAAATTGGTTGAAAATTGATGGAGATATAGCTCACTCAATTCTTGTCCGTTTTGCATGCTCAAGGGCTCGTTTTGATCACACAATGAAGGGCTACATCAAAAATACATAAAACCCGCGATATACCCGTGTCACTCCCTGAGGACAATATGGTAGTGCCGATGAGGAGTTAGTTTATAATTCATGTCGTTGCCGACTTTGTGAGTTTGAGTTTGGTGATAGATGTCGGCGCCAACATCACCAGCCGATAAGGAGGAAGGAATGTTGTCAACTTTTCCCCGATGGAGCAGATCATAGAGCTCCCCTTCTGGTTTGATGTCCTTCAAAAGGACACGCCAAGAGTCCTTAATGAGGACACGACGCCTTTCTTTGACATCCAAGGCGAATAACAACCGAGTCCACCGACCTACGGGGATATCCGATCGAGGTTCTGGGCTGGAGATGATATATCGGCGCTCTGACGGTCGATCTGAATCATCTGGTATGGTTAGGACTAGAAACGACTCCACGTCTTTCAGTTCAGGGACGATGGCTCTGGCAAGTGCAATTTCTTCCGGGGTGGATGATGAGTGAACCGTAGAATCATGGCCGCGAACTTCGGAATCTGCGATACCATAGCAGACGAGAAAGTCGAAAAGGTGTGGTTGCGAATTGTAATATATCGGTTCGGTGACGACTGCACCACTACGGTCCCATCGAATGAGTCTTGCATAGTCTTTCATAATGAGAACCGAGAATGTATGTGTGCGGTACTGAGCGCTCATTATCGCCGTGGCATACGCCGTGATCTGGCCTAGATTTGATCGTGAACCAGATGTCAGGTGTAGGAAGGAGTTTAAGTTGTCGCCGCTGTTGGAAGTGTGGTCCCTGGGGTTAGACGGAACTTTGAGGACAAATGGGTCCGCCTCCGATTTCATCTCGATGACAAAATCCACGTGAGAGAGGTCGAGATCATCTTTTGTCCTTTTCCCATGCATATATACCGAGCAGTCGGGCTTCAGTTTGAGATGGAATTTGCCACGCGGTGCTTTGTCTGAGGAACGGGATGTGTTGACTATGATTAAACTTGGGACATGCGGAGAAATGGCTTCAATCTAAAAGGGTAGGATTAGTCACAGAACAAGTGCGGTGGGCGACGTGGGTCAGAACTCACAAATTTATCATACCATGCACTCTCCGTTTGTGAGAGCGATTTAATGAAATCGTCAAACAATCTCGTGGGGAATTGGGGAACAGAGGAGGGATCCGAGGGAGGGGGTAGGAAACGATTCAAAAAGGCTTCTGCGCTTATCGGTCCAACAAAAAAAGGGCTCATTTCAGTTGCAAGACGGGAAAAAATTGAAGTTCTATCTTCATATCTGTTGATATACCTGTCAGTGGTGGTGCTCCGTGTGTGAACAGGAGTCCCAGGCGGTAGAGAAGTGTTTGAGGGGGGGGGTGCTCATAATGGCAACGGGTGACGTGGAGCCGGCTTGCGCCGGCTTTCAATGGCTTGCGCCAATTTTCCCAAGTCGACTAAAAAGGTCAGCTCGGTGACATGCGGCACGGCTTGGCTAGCATTTTAGCCGACTCAGGCACCGGCTTTAGCCGAGCTTTAGCTGGAGCTGCCGAAACACTACCCCTCGGCCCTAACTTGGAACATGGCCAACCAGCTGCAGACAACAAGCTCGATGGGACAGTAGCCCCTCCACAAGGTACCAGTGCAGCTGACAGTGCCAATAGGGTGGCTGTGCGTCAACCCACTCTTGTAAACCGCAAGTTGTGCCTCCCAGGTCACCGTTGCCTTCAAGGGCGACACAGCCAGTTCACCCTGGAGCTCCTGACATGTCAAAGCCCAGAAGGACGTCCACAGAGGTAACTGCAGGCGCCAAGCGGAAGGCTGCCCTTCAGCTTCAAGTAAATGAGCTGGAGCAAAAAAAAATAGACACGTTGGCAGCGATGGAGGTCGAGGAAGAGCTTGTGGACGAGGAGGAGGAACGTACTGTGGTCAGGCAGCAGGCTCAATCCGATGGTCTTGACAATACCAAAGATGTCTTTATGCAATCTGAGGACGACAAAAACGCTGGAGGCAAAAGTGACTCAGATGCTGAAGAAATTTTGGAACTCAGCATGTCTGAGGAAGACCCACAAACACTTAAAGCGAAGAAAGTCCTACATAGGCGAAGCCAGGTATGTGTCTTCATCTAGTGTTGCTGGTGAAATAGACACTAAGATGTCTTATCAAGAAAAAGCTGAACATGGGAGAGACCCGAGCAGCTGTGGACAGCATGAAGGCCAAATTGAAAGCTGCCGATAAGAAGCGAAGTGCGAGTGTTGATCTGAACGCAATAAGGTTTGTTTGTTGTTGATGGTTCCCACGTGCTGGGCTGACAATGCGGCCATAGCAACAAAAAGAAGAAGGCCAACATCCCCTCTGGTCTTACCTCCGATTGGAAGTCAAAACTATCCGCAGCTACACCGCGTCAGACCTCATCAAAAGTAAAAGCTAAACCTTTCCACGAAGCTCTGGGTGGTCTTGAGGATGAAGACGCACTTGCTAACGTTGCAGAGACCCTGGCATTGTCTACAGGACATCCTATGACCGGTCAAAAAAATAATGTGTGTTGCTTTCACATTCAATCTAGAAAATCACTAATGTAACTCAGTTTGTTCACATTGACAACAATAGTGACAGTGACTCAGAGAGTGAAGATGCTCCAACCAAACCACCGGCGAAGGGTGCCAAGAAATCGACGACTGCCGATTCCAAAGCGCTGAAGGTATCAAAGGGAAAGACTCAACCAGAAAAGACCGTCAAAGCCACCAAAGCCACCAAAGAAGTTCCTGTGGCCAACCCACCTTTTGATATCTTGACATTGCCGGAATTTGCTCGCACGAACTGGTCGACACATTTCTTACCAATGCTGTATGATTGTTTAGAATGTTCACATGATCCCTTTGTCATTGGTTCTGATATCGTCAAACCCATCCAAGCAGTAGTTAACGCTGCATATCCTGGTTCGGGGTATAGGGTCCTCGCCAATGACAGGCTTGTCGTTATGGTATGTAAAGATCTACTTATTATTTTGTGCTTCAGCTGACCGGCATATAGACAGGCGAAAGGTCGCCTTCACGAGAAAAGAGCATTCTTTGATCGGGAAGCCATCAAAATCGTGTCCGACTTCTTCAAAGACGACGCCTACGCCAACAAACCCAAAGCCACTGTGAAATACGCAAAATGGGCTATCAGAGGTAATGGTCCAGCTCTATTTGGCAAGCCAACGCCTGTAGAATGTATGATTCCTAAGGGTACCAATGGCTATGTCGTGCGCTTTCTATATTATTTGAATGGTCCCCTCACATTCATTAACAATGATTTTTAGGAGCCGGACGGCATTTTTGAGTCGACGTTCATCATACAACTACTTAGCCAGTATCTCAAATGGTGCACAGGTTCATGCCATGACTACGGCCACCCTATTGGTGCGCTTTCAATGGCAGCTGCAGGGGTAAGTGAATATTTGTGCCATAAGCCTAGTCGTTCTAAAATGTGGGATATATAGATCGAACGTGCTTTTGTCATGTTTGCCACTGGCACGCGAACAGACGTGGGTCAGTTCTCTAAGGATGTCGTTGGTACTCTCGTCGGGGATTACCTCTACCTCGCTACACGGCTCACAGGCATCAGGAAAACGTCAATTTACTTAAGTCTGCTTAGATGCACTTATGTTTCTTAAACATGCATTAAGACAATTAAGAGAACTAAGAACTCTTAGTTTGACTTAATATTTTTAAAATCAAAGTGATTTTAAGGTAATCAAGTCATAAAAACTCATTAAGATGCACTAACTGCTGTAAGTAAAATTAAGCAAACCAAAGATACCTTCCCTACTTTATGTTTGCTAACCACCATTCCCTAATCCAGTACCCGGCCCGTCACCGTGCGCAGGACTGATGGGCCGCCCGATGCTAGGCTCCAGCTGAGCTGTTGTATACGGTTGAAAGTTGATTCGAACTATGCCTTGTCGATGTCCATCAGCACAGTTTCCCAAGGCAAAAAGAACGGTTACTCACCGAGCCGGAACGAACGAGGCCAGACATAACATGCTCTGGAAGGTCCATAGTGTTGGCTACAGCAAGTACGACTAGTTTGCGTAACCAAGGGTCCGTCTCTGTTGACTCTTCAATGACTTTGTCGATGTTGCCAAATCTCGCATACATCCCGATGAGTTCCCGCGTGGCCTCATGCCCATTCACATCGGCGAAGATAGACCCCCAATTCTCACGTGGACTGAGGGCAGAGAGGGCTTGGTCTAGAAGAGCGACCGCTTGTTCTACGCTGACTTTGTGTGAGTGTAGATATCAAATATTGGCAAAGTATGCGATACGGTGCATGGCGTTTGGGATCTGACCAGGACTATCCAAACGAGCGGCGAAGCGTGCATACAAGCAGTTCATATCATCGACACGATCCAAATTGCCAAGTTGATTGAGGACATGTCACCAGAAGTCGATGGTAGGCTGTGGTGGTTCCAGCGTTGGGGTCCATTCGTCTTCCGTATGTTTGCCTTGGTCAATCAGTCGCTCGAACCACAAAACAGCGCTAGCAGGGTTGCCCATCAGGCAGAAGCCACGCATGATGATGATGTAGGTAGACATTGCTGGTGCGGGGACATCCTTCAAGCCAAACTCTACTCCAGCTTCTGTGCCAAGCATCTCACCAAGCAGGTCCAAGGCATCACCAGGGTTGGCTGCACACAGGTATGCATTAATCATGCTGTTCCAAACATGAATGTGCCCCGCTCTTGCAGACATCGGATTCGCTTCGTCCCATACGATTTTGCCTTGAGAACAAACTTTCCGGAATTCATCAAATACGACACGTGCGCCCTCGATGTCATTGACTGACATGTATACGTCCAGAAGATGGGCATAGATAGAGGCGGAAGGTTTGGGAAAACCACACCTCTCGAGATGAGTGAACAAGTGAATGGCTTCCTTGACGTTCTGATAGCATGCACACGAGTGCAGAAGGGCGATATACAGGGATCCCGGGAGGGTGTACTTGCGGTTTGCCAAGGCGGCGCTGAAGAGGCGCAATGCAGGGCTAGTTTGACCATTAGAAGCTGTCGGCATGGGGGACGACTGGGGAGAAGCCAGAGGCGCAGTTAAAACGGTGGTGGTAAGTGTGCACAAACTGCTGTTGGAACACATTTGCGGTACGTTCAACGCCGAGGGCAGCTTCTTCAACTGCTGCTGCATTCAGATCGGTGTCCCAGTTGCCTGTGGCATCCCGAGCGCTCTGTTGCTGCTGGGCCAGCTGTTGTTGGTGTTGCTGCACCACCGTGGCCTGAGAAGGTGTCTGTGGATGGGGACGAGGACCAATGATGATGGCGTCATGGCGGAATGTGGGTGCAATACCCATCCTGTAGGGAAGAAACCCAAACAGACGCCCATCGGATGACGGAGTGCAGATAGTAGGGTCAGTGGTGAGCCACTGGTGATCACCAGCAAACACATCGCGTTGCTGCTCTTCCTCGAGAGGGATGGGACTGGTCGGTGTAAGGGGAAATGTCGGCATGGGCGCAGAGGGAGCCGACAGGTGTTGGTGTGGGTATTGCTAAGAGAGAGAAAAAGGAAGGTGGATGGCGGTGGGGGTGTGGAGCCGAGGAAGGAAGAATGCATGCATTGGGAATGGGAACGGGACGAACGTACGCACATGGCACGGTCGATGTACGTTGTCCCTGAGCACACACAAGCCATCGTCGTGCACGCAAACCCACGTGGACATGGAAAGCTCATTCTGACCTTGTGCTTGGGCATCGCTCTGCACTTCCCCAAAGAACCATCGTATTGCGCTGTGCCGGTGCGGTACGCACCAAAGTCGGAATCGGTTGAGCCAACAGGTGGGCAGGGGTTGGACGGGTGAGAGAAATATGGATGACAATCCAAATGGGGCGAGGCTGGTGGGGTTACTGGAGAAATGAGTGTGGCGAAGAAGTCATCAATGTCCGGTTTGGTTGATGCGGCAGAGGCCAATGGCTCGATAATTGAGGCAGTGGCGCAGAGTGCGCGATGAGATGGTGCACACCAGCGCCGGAAACTCGAGCTTCCACTCGCTCATGACAGTCTAATGTGGGACGGTTGGCCAAGAATGAAGATGCTGGATCAGTTGTAAGCTGTGGCGGCTCACTGTGAGGAAATTCCGCTAAGTCCAAAATTGTTCCACGGTTCAATTTGTGACGCGTCACACATCAATGCATCAACTTCAACTTGAATACCGCTGACGACTTCTCATATACCCAGCACATCCACCCCCACCACTGGCCAACATGGCTGACAATGACACATCTCGCCGCATGGTAACACGGCCGAAGAATACATCAACGTGTCGTCGGAGTGCCCAACCTTTTCGGTCAGCGCATGCCTTGCTGACTATAACCATCACAGGTCCCATTGTCATTTACGAGCAGTTCAAGTTTTTCTTTGACCTCTATTTCCTCCTCATTGCCCTATCCCAATTCGTTCCTGCCTTCAGAACTGGTGCGCTCTCATTCTTTCTGTAATATTGTCGCTCTGAGTCGATCTGACATCCTTATCCCCCTTTCCTACATCCTTGGTAGGTTTATAACATACATCGCCCCACTCACCTTCGTTCTCCTCATCACTATGGGCAAGGAAGCCTATGGCGACTATAAGCGCAATCTACGTGACCCCGAGGCCAACTCGGCACGGTACCTTGTCCTTGCCTCGGGCGTTTCATCTTCTTCCGACGAGAAAGAGCTATCACATTTGTTGCTCGAAGGCGATTTCCCACCCAAGCGCTCTGTCCAATCTTCTTCCATACACGTTGGCGACCTCGTCCTGTTAGAGAAGAACCAGTGGGTACCGGCCGACCTCATCCTACTGCGCACATCTGACTCATTAGGAACTTACTTCATCCGCACCGACTGACTGGATGGCAAGACTGATTGGAAGCTGCACGTCGCTGTACTAGCGACACAAAAGCTGCCCTTCAACCATGAACTCCTCAACCTTGATGCTGAGATCTACGGTGCGTCTCTCAAAGCCAATTGCACCCCATTCCCACCCTGTCTGCTCATACTCCTCCCGTTCCCGCAGCAGATGCTCCTAGCAAGGACATCCATACATTAATTGGGACATTTATGATTAAACACTGCCCACTGCGTCCTCAAACAAGGTGCCCATGGTCCAAGTACCAACAACCGAGCCGCTCTCTGCGGAGAACGTACTATGGGCAATTCCCTATCAGGTGGGCCATTACAGTGAAAAGAGCAGATAATTGGACTGAATTCTGAACAGTTTACAGGTCAATTTGGACATGGACGAAACTGTCCACCGACTCAACGCCACTTGGTGAGCCAGGCCGATACCCCGCACTTCATTCTTTCCTCATTGGTTCTTTCTCAAGGTACGACTCATGCCAGACATGGTTGATTGTCGACTGGCGTGCAGTTGGCCACTCGTGGTCGCCGCGGCATCATGTGTGCGCGCATAGTACGTGATGTTGTTCTCAGCCTTGCCCTCTGCCATGACTTAAGTTCTAGTCTATTCTTTGCCACATGCCTCCCTCATGATGAATGACCCGGTCTTAGGTCACTCCTGTTACCAATGACGATGGGTCTGTCACTTGCCAAGCATCTTCACTGGATGAAATTGCCATCGTAAAGTGGACTTCATCACATCAGGAAAAGCGTCGGTACTTTTTTGGTCTTTTAAAAGACAAAAAGACAAAAAAGACAAAAAAAAGACAAAAAAGACAAAAAAAGACAAAAAAGACAAAAAAAGACAAAAAAAAGACAAAGACAAATTGTCTTTTGAAAGAAGTCAAAGGCATGTCCGTTTACTTTTAAAGACAACATTTTACTTTTAAAAGACAATTTGTCTTTAAAAAGACAAATTGTCTTTTTAAAGACAGTGAAAAGACAGAATAACTTTCGAAAGACAATCTGACTTATAAAAGTAAACCTGACTTACAAAAGTTCACTACATCGGATTGGTAGTTCTTAGAAGCACACAGTGGTAGGGCACGGATGGAAATTCTGCACAGCAAATGCAATTTAACAGTTGAGAAACACACCTAGCTAAATGAGCTAGTTATGTACCAGGACCGGTGGC
>WHVC01000095.1:0-99989 GCA_015178925.1 Russula emetica | reverse complement strand
GTGGTCAATCTCTAGACTAGGCACAGACACCGTGACAATACCAGCTCACAGATCCGCTTTGGACGTCAACGAATTGAGCGTACTGATTCCATCAATACTCGCAAGCCATTGATAATGTACCTATTTTCCTGCAATGTTTCATGATATCAATCGCAGACAGGTTTAAAGAAAACGCGCCATATGCGATGATACGATGCAGTTACCGAACGGCAGCAGAATTGATGTGCGAACAATGTTCACAGAAGCTTGGTGACGTGTCCATGCAAGAGTAAGTTAGGCAGTACGGCTTTGCCAATAAGCTGTCATGGTATCATCTGAGAAATAGAGATTTTTGGAGATTTTTGGTGGCCTTCGGGCCAGTGCGATAAATAAAGTATGAGGCGTAGGTTGACGAAATGTGAGATTCAATGAGTTATATACATGTCTTGAGAAGAGACCTGCAGCGTACTAACTGTAGAGGCACCCGTGAGATAGGAACGGGACTTTCCGAGTTCTGCTATACAGCTCTGTCAGCCACAGTACTCGTTGTTAGTTAACATTGGAATTATAATCCGTCAGGACACAAAACTCGCTCCGCCGCCATGGTATTTGCATTCAAGACAGTCTATACGATGGTGCTCATAACAAGTTTTATATAGCCCAAGGAGATCCGTGACATCAAGCAATTCATTGACATCGCGCGGAGGAATGATGCCCGCTGTGCGTTCACCCTTGCATATCCTCTCACTTATTCGCAATCAGTCCTAACTAGCATATACACAGCGGCACGCATCAAGAAGATTGCACCTGCAACACCCGGTGCGAAAGAGCGTACAAAGTTCAAGATTCGGTGTTCACGATACCTTTACACCCTTGCGCTTGATGATCCAGAGAAGGCCGAGAAACTTAAACAGAGTCTTCCACCAGGTGAGTAGGGCTCCTTCGCGTTACTACCGCCACTCTCTATCTAACTGATGTGAAATGCGTCAAAGGTCTTGCCATTGAGGAAGTGAAGAAACAGACCAAGAAGAAGTAAATCTTCTTGTCGTGCTGTTGATGGGGGCACCATCACTATGTTTGGCCGTGAGGGTCCGTGTATGTTGATAGCCATAAAATCATGATGCACATGCGCATAAGATATACAAGCCACGTCTCCCCTCAGGTTCTGCAATTACACCTGTGCAGATCATCCAGTCGTTTGCACGTATTTTCGCATGCTGTCGTACACTACTAATAGTACACATCCGCCAAGCAGACCCGTCGTTACGCCTGGCAAGACTCTGCTCAGGCGCCTGCCTCGTGAACTTCGTGATGGCAGATCCCTTTCCCTTAGCCCGACTTCAATGTCTATCTCGGTTGAGCTGGTGAAGTCGAGATGATGGAGTACAGCGTCCATCAGTGTTCCTCCATCTAGTCGGGGAAGCGGAAGAACATTGAGTAAAAATAACGAGAGTGTCAATGTCCGGGTGTATCTGCTTACGCGAGCTCAGCCGCGTGTCGGTTGCAGGTGACATCAGTGACGCACGTACATTATGATCTCTGTGACAAGGCTTGGGAGCCAGAGGGGAAGAATAGGCCACCGAGGTCGCCACCGAGTAACGTCCACTAGATCCGCAATTAGTATATAACAATCAGGCCGTGCGAATACTGTGGATCATACCATCATCGTAGATTTCTTCAGGCTGCCCCCGCCACAGAACGACGCGCGTAGAGCTCTCACGATCAACAGACTGTACACCAATGCGCAAAAACTGCTCGCCTCCGCGCAGGCGCGCACATGTCTGCCCATCTGCACACGACCACTCACAACGTGTAACTTCGGTTTCAGTTGGTACGAGTAATCCTGATGCTTCAACACATCGCGGTGTTTCATCACTTCGAATCGGTATCAGGCATGCTTCGGAGCCGGGTCCGGGCGGTGGGGTTGCACAACAACCATGCGGGTGATCTGTGTGCAATAAGTCATCAGCGAAAACCAGATGGGGCCTCAGCGATGTTCCCCACTATGGAACCACTCAATATCCAGGCACAATGCTGGTTCTTTTGAAACGAGTGAGTGCGGTCCTGTCAGATAGTCGCCCCATGTGTTCTCCTGAGCATTGGAAAGCGGGAAGTCGTCGAGTGCAGTGAGCAGCGTGCCGGGGGGGAGATGGGATGCCAACGGCGAACCGGGAATAACGGATGATACTAGCAACCCGTCTGAGGAAATATCTGAATACCCAAGGAGGAAAAACGGGCGCCCGATCGGGAGTAGGAAGACAAGGTACAGCAGCGCACTGAAGAGTGGACCGGCAGCTGCAATACGGGCACGGACGCGTGGTGTCATGGCGGTAAGTGTATGTGTGGGGAACGCGACGAAAGCAGCAGGGAGTAGGAGCGTTAAGGATGCGCCGAAAGACTGTAGTGGTACTCCGTCCCTGTCGGAGACATCAGTGGTTAGGGAAGGAGAGGCAGGATACTCAGGACGAACAGTGCGCCAGAGAGTGCATGCCCTGCTTCGTGTATAGCTTGCGAGAAGAATAGCGCGCTTATGAGCAGGGGAAAATGAGAGAGTGG
The DNA here is from genome assembly GCA_015178925.1 of Russula emetica. Lineage (NCBI taxonomy): Eukaryota > Fungi > Basidiomycota > Agaricomycetes > Russulales > Russulaceae > Russula > Russula emetica. Next base: position 97,454 of record WHVC01000095.1, on the reverse strand, counting down.
AAGCGTGATTCCGGGGATCTGAGTTGGTGGGTAAGTGCAAACATTCGCCGTTGGCATGGGGGAAGAGTAGGATCTACGTACTAGTAATTGTACTGGTATGTCTGTTGCCGTACGCTGGGTCACCGTAGGTGGTGCGTAGGTACTGTCATATGCCCGTTTTACGCGCAGAGGTACACCCGCAGACACTGGCACCAAATCGGCTACCGATCTTCGTGCCAGTTGTACGAATGTCCACAATAGCACGGCCAAAGCGAAGACCATGCCCAGCAGGGCGACGACGATGCCCGAGTCAAATACCACTCGTAATGTTGTGGTAGCACGGGAAATGCGGTTTCGAGAGAACCACTGAGCCAAGATGTCATGGCCGGAATTGAATGCTGTGCTCTCGATGCGTAGGTAGGGACCCGCGAGGGTGAGTGTTGTAGCTTTTCGCCTCCGGGTGATTAATGACGTTGGTAAGAGGTTGCGGGATTTGTTGGAGGGAACATAGAAATGGTGAATGAGGTGTATTGATGACCACAGACCAAAAAGGAGGAAAAAGAAGGGAAACGGGGTCATGCAATGATGAGCCCTCGAGTCGAGTTGGGGCAGTTGCGTTCGTGTCGTGCATCCAACTCACATAAGCGGCTCTTTTGCCTTTCGTATTAGCCTCGCACCCGGGCCGTGAACATTGCTCACGGGTAACAGTACTGGCAATCTTTGCTGCAAAGTCACATCCAGCTATTCTTGTGAAATGCCGCCGGTGTCAGGTCTTGGCTTTGAAATCCTGGCTCAGTTCCATTGTGCTATGTATCAGACTGCCATCAGCTCCTTCGAAGTCTGGTGATGCAAAACTCTATGTGACTGTGGCGCCACGGATGCGTGGTTTTTTCTTATTCGTCCGACGCACATCGGTCGCCACGCTGAACTTCGGAAGTATCAAGCTATGCGTTGCTCCGTTGTCAGGATAAGTTAGCCGATCTATTTATGCCTGCAAAGTTCATAATGTTGTTACAGTATCTGCGATTGGGACTTCGCTGATCACTTCCAAGCACAAAAACCGATTCCCCTTCTCCTGTATATGAGTACCCTTGTCCTTAGAGGCATTTTTAAACACGAGAAACGACCTGCGCATAGAAGAGGAGCGAATAGACTGTTGGGCTCTAACTATCATGACTAGAAGGCTGTCCAATCATCAAGGGAAATTACCCATCAGTGTGTTGTAGATTAGCCGATTGATGGCGATGAGCCAACCGTATATAATGGCAAGTACGTCTCTCAACCTCCTCAGGCTGAGCCTCCCTTTTCGTTTGCTGAACTCCACCCAATCGTTGAACTGTACACTCGACGTGTCTGCCCTCACCCAACTACTCAATTTTACTAGCAGTTCTACTCACACATCGCTAATATGGGTTACTTACCATCTCGTACATTCTGCTGCTGTATTCCTCTGCGGTCCGGTGTGTTCATTATGAGCATACTGGGTTGTACTGGCGGTTCGGTTATGGCTGGCCTCGGCTGGGACAGTGCTGTGCACAAAGGTAAGTGACATCCTATTCATCTTTATCATGTCCTTATCATCTTTGTAGAGGAAACATATCTGACTGCGAATCAGGAGGTTTCCGTCGTGATGGCTTCCCTTTCATATACCCTCCTTGCCGCCATTTCTCTCCTTGGGTCCGTTCGTTTTGTGCCACTGCACCTAAATCTGTGAAATACGAAAGCTCACTTCGTACCCAGGTTGATTGGAACTGTCACCAAAAACCGCACTTTTATTTCTTTGTATAGCACGACCGTGTGGTCGCACTTAGCGCTCAACGTTACGGCTGGCGCGTACTTCATCTATACACTCTTCCACAAGGTTGGCGATGATGATTTGAGCAACTGCATCGCAAGCTATGTCGGTGACTTGATCGGTCAATTTACCTGCGCGAAGGAGTTCGAAATCTATCGTCACGTTATAATCAGCATTTATGTCGTCTTCTGTTTATTTGAGCTCTGTGCGTCTTCATCTCTATCTCTGTCTCTCCAGCTCCCCCCCAATCCTTCACCATGGTGCACGACCGGATCTGTTTACTTATAAATGAACAGGTGTTTGTCTCGTCGTCGCCGGTTATGTTATGCAGCTTCGGGAAGAGGAGGCGCTGGGTTTTCCGCCACCCGCCCTGACGGCTGCGACCGTACCGGTACTACCAGCGATGGCGACGACATATAACTACAGGAATGAGTATGCGTTCGCTCAGCAAGACAGTTCGTTTGGTCAAAATAACTCGATGAGAGTCTGAGCTAGGGGATGACGACCATGTCGAGTATACGCCATACATGCGGCTATCATGTAGTTTTTAAGTTACGAGAGACAAAATAATACATCTAGCACGGAAAATGCCACTACATGCACGGCAATTGCCGTTAAGTCATATGACTCATATCAGTCGCAGCCGGCGCTTGCGCTTGCGATTCATCGCAAGCAATGGTAGGTTAACTTTATCGTCAACCGCCCGTAGATCGTGCTTACTTGTCCCTAGGTTGTATGCAACGATTGTGGAGGCACTGTCATTGAATATGATGCCGCAGCTGGGAACGGCTTTTGCGTACAGTGTGGCACTGTTGTTGAAGAAAATACCATCGTAAATGAGGTCTCTTTTGGCGAGACTGCAGCGGGCGCCGCTATGGTGCAGGGATCATATGTTGGGCAAGGCGCAAGTAAGCTCGTCTGAAGCAAGTTATTTCATGCGTGCTGAAGCCAACTCATAGCGCATGCGCGCATGAGGGGTCCCTTTGGAAACGGAGGCAACACAGAGTCGAGGGAGCAGACTATTGCTAATGGTAAGCCCCTGCTTCTGCAATACGAAACGTTGTTTTCAGACCGGTTTCGCCTTTCTCTTCCTATTACCCCGCCGCACTTCCGACTCACTTCTTGTCAGCGAACCGCAAAATCCAGAGCATCGCTTCTGTTTTGCGACTGTCTGACGTTGTCTCTCTTGCGGCAACGCGACTGTACACTCTCGCAGTGGAGCACAAGTTTACGAAAGGGCGGAAGAGCCTCAACGTTGTCGCTGTCTGTCTCTATGTTGCATGCCGGCAAAAGGAGACGCGTAACTATATGCTCATCGATTTCTCTGACCTCCTCCAGGTGAAACCACATTTCACTCTGCTTATCTCGGCTTAACTCAGTCATATTCCCAGGTCAACGTATTCGAGCTTGGACACACATATCTCCAACTCGTTCAGACCCTCAATCTGCGGTTGCCCCTAGTAGATCCCTCCCACTATATCTCTCGCTTCGCTGCGCTCCTAGAGTTTGGTGATGAAACGCACAAGGTTGCGACGGACGCCATTCGACTCGTGCAGCGTTTCGATCGCGACTGGATGACTAAGGGACGACGACCCGCAGGGATATGTGGCGCTTGTCTTCTCCTCGCCGCCCGAATGAACAACTTTCGTCGCTCTGTGGAGGAGATTGTACAAGTTGTCAAGATCGCTGACACGACGCTACGTAAGCGTCTGAAGGAGTTCAAGGAGACACCAAGCGGCGCGTTGACCTTGACAGACTTCCGTACTGTATGGCTCGAGGAGGAAATGGATCCACCTGCATTTATCAAGGGTAAAGAGAAGGAGCGTGCGACAAAGGGGGCAGAAACAGACCAGGACGCTTCTGAGGAGACAGGCAGGCCACGGAAGAGACCGAGCAAGGCGGATAAACGTAAACGCAAGCGACGGCGCGTCAACGAGAGTGACGAGGAAGGTGGCGGTGAAGTCCCTCCCGAAGATGCGTCACGCTCGTATCTCGACCCTGCACTCTTCAACACGGGCATTCTAGTGGGCACAACCCATCCCGAACCCCTCTTCTTACCAGAGCCCGGAGAAGAGATCCGCGGTTGCCAAACAGTTCCTACGCTTCTGGTGGGGCCACCTCCTGAAGACTCTATCGTCCTACCGTCCTCACAGGCCATCAACTCTGGCAGTGTAGCCGGTATCGTGTCACCACTCGAAGTTGAGGTCAACAACCTACTCACGGAAGAAGTCGCAGAGTTCCTACTCAACGAGCAGGGGGCACAGCTCAGCGCAGTATTGAACGAAGCCAGTGAGCGGCGCATAGCAGCCATTCAGCCTGTGGACGAGTTGGCAGGGTTGGACGAGGAAGAACTCGATCAATTTCTGATGAGTGAGGAAGAGATTCGGGTCAGGGAGCGTGTCTGGGTTGAAATGAACCGGGACTATCTTGAAGCAATTGCAGGTAAGGGTTCTTGATATTTCCATCAAACATGCGAGTTCATTTGACGGTTCGATGGCCGAATAGCAAAAGGAGAGCAACACGAGCCTGGCGCAGCGTCAGCCAAGTACAAGAAGGTCCGCATCTGCTCTATATTTGTTCTGGGCTCTTAGCTGATAATGGCGACGACGAAGCAGCGCCGGAAACCCACGGCAAAACCTCGTGATGCCTCGACTCCGCACGGGAGCACCGCCGCCGAGTCCGTGCGTACTCTTCTCAAACAGAATGCGCGCTACAGCAAGCGCATCAATTATGACGCCCTCAAGGATCTCTTCACGGATGAGAAGGAGGAAGAGGATGGCTCTATGTTGTACACTATCGATGACAAAGAAATCGTGGAGGAGGGCGGAGGGCACATCGGTAGGCATGCAGGTTTGATCGATACTGGCGAGCTACAGGCAGATCCCGACGATGTTGATGATGGCGATGGAAGCGACAAGGGCGATGATTACGGTTGGGAAGACACTTACGAACAAGAAGTGTAGTCCTAGAGTCCAGACGTGAGTCCTTCCCTGATCCTCGGCTACATATGGTTGAAGTCAGGTTGTGTAGTGACGGCATCAACACTCCCAACCAACTGGGCAGCGCAGGTGGCGTTGCAGTTCAGCATATTCGATTGTAAGGGTAACTTATTGTAGCATAGACTCTTGTTACAATTACACGCACTGTAGTCCACTGGGTTTTTTATGTATCGAGTAAACTATCACGTGCAAGCACAGGTTCGATCCTGCCCAAGTGACGACGATTTATGGAAATACTCGAGGGTCCCAACTCGACAAGATGCCTTGCAGAGGTCATTTTAGGCTTTTTCGTGGAGCCTTTTACCCCTTACATGTGGATTATCTCACGAGACGGGGTAGTCTGTAGTCGGGTTGTGTAAGAGATGTCTTTGATTCGGGGGGAAGGCGGCCGATGCCTGCCGGGTAGTACAGAAGCGGGGCGTCATTAGACAAAGCAAGTTTGTCCAATGACCCCCCTCTTCTGGACCCGGCAGCCTCAGGCCGGCAAGCATCGTGCCTGATGAGCATGAGCATCTTACGTTGTACAATTGCATTGGTGTCCGATTAATGCCAGTAATCGGACACCGATGCAATTGTGCTGACGTGCTCTGCTACGAAAGAATTCGAATTACGCGCAAGATCTGTCTTGATGACTCCTGGGTGCAAGGAGATGGAAACAATGCCTTCGCCACCGTATTGTCGAGTTCGTTCGTTCGAGAAGAGGACATTGCCCTATAAAGGAGTATATTGTAGCGCGGCTGACTGTCGCGCTTGTGAGTTCGGGAAGGGAAACAGATAAAAGATCTGAAAGGAGGAAAGGGCAGCGTTCGACGAAAGGGTAGGACGTATGTCGGCTCATTCGCTCGGGCGAACGTCCAGCGCCCTCAGGTCAAAGAGGCTGAAAGGAAGAAGAAAGAGGGAAAGGGCACGGTGGCACGCAGGTTGAGAATGGAGAACTGAGCTCAGAAGGGGAACTATCGATTGTGGGTGTTCGGTAGCGTGATTATATGCTACCTACAGTCCAAAGAGAGGGGGAGAGCAGAGTTGGAGGATGCGTGGCCCTGTGGCCACCAAGCGGTCACGCGGTCACGAGGCGCCTGATACCAAAAATGTACACTAACTTGAAGCTACCCTGCGATCGAAGCCGAAGGAAGACATAGATGCGAAGAAGTGAGAAATATGAATCGAGAAGGGAACAGTAGATCGCATCAAGAAGTGCTCGTCACCTCGGCCGACTAATCCGAGTCTGCACGCGCAGCCGCGCTATCCACCTTACAATACTTATTAAAGAACGGATGATATTGAAAGAGACTTGTCTCATTACTAGCTTGCTTTGGTTGTATAGCGTCGTCGCGCTAACTTTCTTCCCCACTGCGAGATAGTCATCCTTGGGACTAAAAGTCGACCGTTGTATACCCCCCGCCGATGGCGGTACATGGTGGTCGATGGAGCCGACATTGACGACGCGCACCGACCCTGTAGGAGAGTTCTTTGCAGTCGCCGTGAGGAGCGGAAGGAGCAATTTGGTGAGATGTAAATGCGTAAGATGAGGCCCAACCGTGCCGTTTCCTTCCCAATGCCACCGTTACCGCCAGTGATGATGACTGTTAGGAATGTCCGCCGCAGTCCAGTGGCTTAGGAGGAAAGAATTGGCTGAAGGTCCTAATACATTTCTCTGACATACTGTATCCAAGAGCTTAGCAGCTGGTAGCGGGGGACTCGGAAGGGTTCATAAGAGGAAGTATATACCAACGGCCGTTGCTCGGTCCTCGGTGAGTGACTTACAGTAGTCGGAGTAGCGCTGCCGCGGCTCGGTCCGGCTCGGCTCGGCACCAAATTAGGACGAGCGGAGCGGAGCTAGTATCAGTCTTTTATGCTCCTTGGCTGCTCCTGTTCTTTCGCCATCTCAGCCTTCGTACGCCGTTTTTGTACTGAGGATGGCAAGTCCAGGGTGCCGAGTGGCATCAATTGCTGCTGCGTGTTGCCACCTTGTTGGTGACTACTTCACCATCGATTTTACTGTTCTTTGGCGCTTTAGGCCTTGGAGAGGGATGGTAGTTGATGGGGGAAGTGGAGAAGCTGAACGGAATTTTTCTGGGAGCTGTGTTCAATTCGGACTAGTGCGAAAAACTGTCGACAGTTACTACGTGTACCACGCTGTTACTAGCCATCTGCGCTCGGCTCCGTCCCTTCCGGTGCCATGCGCTTGTTGACTTTAACACGGCCACTGGGACTCGATTCCTACTATGTTATCCCTTTCTCTCCCGTTCCAGAATGGCCGCGAGATCGACGGTCTCGACGACAAGTCTAAGCTTGCGCACCCGTATCCTGCTTGTGAACCTTCTGCGTCTCCTTGGCGCTATCAGGACTAAAAAGGCCGAGTTGTCAAATTGTTACCCGCCCCATGCAAGTTGTCCTTCCATCACTACCCAATCACTGGCTGTTTGGCAATGAAGGGCTTTATTCCGAATCTAACATCTCCCTTGAAACCTTGAAACGCTCTTCCGAGTCAACCGTTTGTCTTCCGAAGGCTGGGGTGAATATCTTTGCCTTGTAGGCGCTTTTATTGGGTAAGTTCGTTATCACTGGCTGGATTTGCGATTCTGAATCACCTTTTAGCTGGACTCATGGCACCGGTCTCATGGAGCAATCCAATATGATTGGACAGGAAATTGAGACGCACGGACTCGGAGCTCGCACTTTCTCTGCCAAGGAGACAGACAGGCTTCAATATCCTCGGACTCATGCACCCGATACTTTTTAGTATTACTCAAGTCGGTGCTTGACAGTGCAGGCTCTCATGTTCCAACACCCGAAGTAAGTGTAGTCGCGGATGTGCAGGCCCACGATGCGGTTATCCGGATCGTGCACCTCCGAGTCGGAGATTGTATGAGCATGCTGGTTCGGGGGGCTGACATTATCTGGCACAGTGAGGAGATGTGGCGGTCATCTCAAGAATGGTACTCTTCACGTGGGCTGGGTTGATGCGAAGACTGGTGACCCTGTCTATGACAAGGTCTTTTGTGGCAAATACGAGAAGGCAGTCATGAGTCACGCCGGCGTGCGCTTCTTCTGTGAGCTGTTATTGGTACTTGCTCTTTCATGTTTGATGCTGTCTATCAGAGTCTGAATTATTCAGGTCTTCAACTCGGAGGTTGAGCTTATCCATGATTTGGAACCGCTTGAGGTCACCGATACAGATGCAGAGAGATTCAAAAGGGAACACATGGTGACAAATGCGACATCTGGGCAGGGGAAGGGGGCCAATGGTTCGTAAAACTAGAGAAATGTACCCGTGTCTTCATCCCAAGGCCATTTCACACGACCGTCTCATTGCTGGCCAATTGCCCAACGGGTGGGATGCTACGCATCTGAAATTGCCTTTTGAACTTGTTTTGAATATTCTACCCTCTTACTGTAATGTTTATTTGACTTAGCTGTCTTAAATTAAAATTAAGTGTGTTTGTGTCTACTGTAAGCACTGCCAATTACAACTAAGCATATTTGGGTGTTCCTATGGCTTGTCTCTCTCTGCTCACTATATTAGACGATTGCATACTCCAGCGCACTGGGTCTCCTCAATTTCCCCCTTGAAATGCATTGGAGTCTCCCGGAACTTTTGATCAAAGGTACCTTTCTATTCCTCGTAAGTCCGATGATTTCCCAATGTTCTTCGTCTAAGTCTAAGCGCCTCTGTCAAGACGGTCATATATGCCACTGTCACCTACAGGGACGCTCAGGATCGTAGTCCATCGAACCCCTCCCATACGGAATGGGATGTGTGTTGGCCGGTTGCAACGTGGTACATTAGTTGGCATACCGCTATTTGCTTATCGGTGGTCTCGCTCCCCTCTCGTCTCTTCAAGCAAGAGTACGAATTTATTTTTTCCCTCTCATTCTCCAGTTTTCTTTTTCATTGATCTCAATGTTTAGCGTGGATGATTTGGCTGGACAAAACATCCCTCAAGGCCTGGATTGGCGCCGATTGATGATCCTGTTCATTTGGTATCTTGCGGGCATCCCAACCGCCTATACGATGTACGACACCTGCGTAGTTGGCGCTCCCGGCACCTGGGCACACGGAATTAGGGTATTCATAGAAGGAATTATAGTCATTGGACTGGGGGGTCTAATATACGTGGGCATCTTTCCTTTCTAGACTGGGGCTAACTTTGAATGCTTTATCCGGGTTTTTTTTGACAGTGTAAGGACGTCGTGTGTATTGTGCACAATCCACGGCCTGATCCCCTCGACCCTGGCGCACTCGAGTGTGCCCACGACAACTCGTTCCGCGCCACACGCGCCAGCTCTCCGAGTAGATAGGTCAAGTACTCCCGTTGTGCCCTCCCATGTCCTGCGCATTGTCTCCAAGTACATGGCCGCATAAGCCTGGCCTTTTGGCTTCCCTACCGAAGCATCTGACATCGAATCCACTATTGTATATTGCATCTCCTTGTACCTGCGTCACCGTATATAGCTATTTCACGTCGTGTCCTGCGTTAGGGACCTCCGTCAGTGCAAGCCGGTCTGTCACGCGTTTAGCATTTCTCACCCCTGCCGCTTAAGAGTGTGTTCGGCAACCGCACCTTCCAAAAGCGGCCCTGCCAAATCATGCCAAATCATAGCGTTTGCGCTCTGGGTCGCAAGCACCTTTGGCAGGGGACACTTTTGATTTGGCAGGGACCGCTTTTGGAAGGCGTGGTTGCCGAACGTACTCAGTGCTATCATGTAGTTTTTATGAGAGAGACAAAATAATACACGGAAAATGCCAATACACGCACGGCAATTGCCGCTTAAGTCATATCAGTCGCAGCCGGCGCTTGTGCTTCATCGCGAGCAATGGTAACTTTACTGTATCATCCATCAACCGCTCGTAGATCGTGCTTACTTGTCCCTAGGTTGTATGCAACGATTGTGGAGGCAAGTTCATTGGATATGATACCGCAGCTGGGAATGGCATTTGCGTATAGTGTGGCACTGTCGTTGAAGAAAATACCATCGTAAATGAGGTCTCTTTTAGCGAGACTACAGCTGGCGCTGCCATAGCACATGCGGGCATGAGAGGTCCCTTTGGAAACGGTGGCAACACAGAGTCGAGGGAGCCGACTATTGCTAATGGTAAGCCCCTGACCCACTTCCGACTCACTTCTTGTCAACGAACCGCAAAATCCAGAGCATCGCTTCTGTTTTGTGACTGTCTGGCGTTGTCTCTCTTGCGGCAACGCGACTGTACACTCTCACAGTGGAGCACAAGTCTACGAAAGGGCGGATGAGCCTCAACGTTGTCTCTGTCTGTTTCTATGTTGCATGCCGGCAAAAGGAGACGCGTAACCATATGCTCATCGATTTCTCTGACCTCCTCCAGGCGAAACCACATTTCGCTCTACTTCTCGGCTTAACTCATATTCTCAGGTCAACGTATTCGAGCTTGGACACACATACCTCCAACTCGTGCAGCGTTTCGATCGCGACTAGATGACCAAGGGACGACGATCCGCAGGCATGTGTGGCGCATGTCTTCTCCTCGCCGCCCGAATGAACAACTTTCGCCGCTCTCTGGAGAAGATTATACAAGTTGTCAAGATCGCTGACCCGACGCTACGTAAGCGTCTGAAGAGACCCAACCCGAACCCCTCTTCCTACCTGAGCCCGGAGAAGAGCCTGAGATCCGCGATAGCCAAACAGTTCCTACGCTTCTGGTGGGGGAACCTCATGAAGACTCTATCTTCCTACCGTCCTCACAGGCCGCCAACTCTGGCAGCGTAGCCGATGTCGTGTCACCACTCGAAGTTGAGGTCAACAACCTACTCACGGAAGAAATCGCAGAGTTCCTGCTCAACGAGCAGGGCGCACAGCTCAGCGCAGTATTGAACGAAGCCAGTAATCGGCGCAGAGCAGCCATTCAACCTGTGGACGTACTCCTGGAGTCCAGACGTGAGTCCTTCCTTAATCTGTAGTGACGGCATCAACACTCCCAGCCGGGCATCGCAGTAGCGTTGCAATTCAGCATTCGATTGTGAAGGGTTAACTTATTGTAGCATAGACTCTCGTTACAAATACATGCACTGTAGTCCACTCGAGTATACTATTACGTGCAAGCACAGGGTTCGATCCTCCCAAAGTGAAGATGTTTTATGGAAATACTCGAGGGTCCCAACTTGACAATACATGTTCACAATACAGGCCTTGCCTTGCAGAGGTCATCGTAGGCTTTTTCGTGAAGCCTTTTACTCCTTACGTGTGGATTATCTCACGAGACGGGGGTATAATATAGTCACGTTGTGTAAGAGATGAATAGCATTACCCATTACCAGCTTTATCCCCACAAATAGTCACGCTCTCGAGATCGTATTTATTTCCTGGAGTGCTGAAAGGAGATCAAGCTTTGATTCGGGGGGAAGGAGTAGCAGTCAGATGGGGACCCTAGATGTCCTTGACTTGCTCCTCACACCATTCCCACAGTTTCTTCCCGAGCTCGGTATCGAGGGCCTTCTGGTGGGGAAGCGTGACACGTGCCCAAGTAGTGAGATACTGAAAACGGGGTCCATTACCAGCGAACGAAACTGGAAGCAGGAATACTTACCTTGCCATTCAGCTCAGCAGCAGCAGGGGCGGTGCCTGCGTATAAAGAACTGATTGCACCGTATGAGACATCGTAGCACATCATTCGTCCGAACAGCTCTACTACGAAAGAATTCGAATTACGCGCGAGATCCGTCTTGATGACTCCTGGGTGTAAGGAGATGGAAACAATGCCTTCGCTGCCGTATTGTCGAGCGAGTTCGTTCGAGAAGAGGACATTGCCCTATAGAGGAGTATATTAAAGAACGAATGATATTGAAAGAGACTTGTCTCATTACTAGCTTGCTTTGGTTGTATAGCGTCGTCGCGCCAACTTTCTTCCCCACTGCGAGATAGCCATCCCCGGGACTAAGAGTCGACCATTGTATACCCCCCGATGGCGGTATATGGTGGCCGATGGAGCTGACATTGACGACGCGCACCGACCCTGGAGGAGAGTTCTTTGCAGTCGCCGTGAGGAGCGGAAGAAGCAATTTTGTGAAATAAAAGTGTCCTGCATGTGTGGTCTGACTTGAGAAAGCGGTATTGATTTCTTTGACGTCTCATACATACCTAAAACATTAGTCCCAAATTGCATGTCGAAACCTTGGCTTGTGAGCTTATCAATTACTGCGTAAACGCCGCTGTGCCCCCATTTCAGTGTTAAAGAAAAAACGCTATTCTCTCTCGGTCCGAAAGGCGTACAATGGCACGAGATGCCTTACCCATTGTTGTAGAGCGTATGAAGCTCAGACTCCTTCTTGACAAACTCTTCCGCGGCTGCTTTCACGGAGACGAGGTCCGATAAATCGACTTTGAGAAAAAAGATTGATTCATTTCCCGTCTCCCTTTTGAGCTCATCGATCGCCGCCTGTGACTTATCTCCTGAGCGTGTGGCAATGTAGACTTTGGCACCCTTCGAAAGCAACACCTATAAACCGCTCTTAAATCAGAAAGGGATTTTTTTTAAAAGGGATATAAATGTGTAAGATGAGGCGCACCCGTGCTGTTTCCTTCCCAATGCCACCGTTACCGCCAGTGATGATGACTGTCTTCCCTCTCTGATCAGGGACGTCCGCCGCAGTCCAGGTTGGCTTAGGAGGAAAGAATTGGCTGAAGGTCCCGATACGTTTCTCTGACATACTGTATCCCAGAGCTTAGCAGCTGGTCGGGGGGGGGGGGATTTCGGAAGGGTTCGTAGAGGGAGTATATACTAATGGCCGTTGCTCGGTGACCTCGGTCTAGTGGGTGACTTTAGTGGCTTAGTCTGGCTTGTCCAAAATAGGATGAGCGGACTCCTCGCCCGGGGATTCGTTTTGTGCCTGATACTCTGGAAGCCGCGACCAATCACGTGACTTGGCGCATCACGTGTTGAGGTGATCACCTCTGTTTCTTTGTTATTGTTCTGCGCATGCGTTCCATTCTTCCGAGGAACTGAACCGCTGGCAATACAGTATTAACGTGGTGAGAGTTGGGCGAAACAGATTCCCCTCCCAATTAAGCGAACCGGCACGAACTTGAAAAAATTCCTGAAAGATGTCAGATGAACCATGGTGTACAATTACATTCGCACTTTTTGATTTTAACTACACCTCTCGCAGCGTGATAACTAAGTGTCGACTCGCCAACACAGCCCTCGCGCCAGGGATAACAACAATAGTCTGTGTATCATCAATCACGACGGCAGGACCATCCACGGCATCTCCAACAACCAGTTTGCCAAGTTCAAAGACAGGCGTGTCACCTACTCGGCCAATCTTATCAAAGTACACCGAATGACGTGTTGCGGCACTTTCGGCTTCGACCACCCGGATGCTCAGCTGGTCAAGCTCATCGAAAACCGATCGGTCCGACTTGTGACCGGTCGTGCCGATACCGCGAACCTTGATATCGTCCACCACGACACGTGCCTCGTCCAAAAGAAACCCGAACTCGGCTTTGTATGCGCGACGGAAGGCTCCGAGGTAGTCCCCGGCGCTTTCACCAGCCTCCGGAAGGACCATGAGTGCCGTGTCCGTACCGTTAAAACGCATATTGAGCAAACGCTCGACTTGAATATGCTCAGGAGCGAAGCCCTGTTCCTCGAGCTCTTTCCGCGTTGTATCGGTGAGAGCGTCCAGACGTGAGGTAAGTGTTGGCACGTTCTCTGTCGTGTAAAATGTTGATGCTGGTTCCTGAATTTCGTACACACTTGCATGGTGTCAGTCGGGTAGTGAGTTGAGAGAGAGGTGTGACATACCGATCGGCCAATGCGAGCCCGTAAGCGGACAGGATCGAGCTATACCGGTGAATCAGAATAGTTGTGATGCCCAGCAATGAAGCGATTTCGCAGGCATGCTGTCCGCCTGCGCCACCAAAGCTAGCCAGTCTGAGTGTCTAGTATGAGATCCCCGTTTGCTCGGTTAGGGTGTTATGGGCTTACATGTGTGAGGAAGTTGCGTATCCCTTTGCCTCCGTCAGCGCGCGTATAGGGCGACACATGGTCTCATTGGCGACCTTGATGAACCTGTGCACATTGCATTCAGAGATAGAGTTCGGGGTGTCGGGCCTCACGTACCCATATATAATTTCGTCCAGACTGAAGTCGTTGGCAGAATTTTCGTTGATGTCTTGCGCAAGTTTTTCGAACTCCCTGCGGGTTGCGTCCACGTCCAACGGTTCTTTCTCCGACTTGCCAAATATTTTTGGGAAATAGTCCGATATAAGCCGCCCGAGTAGTAAGTTAGCGTCTGTCACTGCCAACGGGCCACCTTTTCTACATCGCATAGTGAATCATGTCTCTAATCAGCTGAGGACGGAAGTTCCTCTTACCTGTAGCAGGTCGGACCTGGTTCTGCTCCTGCACTCTCCGGCCCAGCAAGAAACAGACCATTACGGAACGTGAGGCAGGAGCCACCACCAGCTGCGACAGTGTTGATATCGAGTTGTGGTGATTGAATCGTGACGCCTGCAGTGGTCGTCTCATACACGATTTCGTAGCGGCCGGAGAAACGTGATACATCTGTCGATGTACCTCCCACGTCAAGTCTATCGCCACCACCCTTGTTAACCGATGCAGGAAAGAAGGTCGAACATGGACACCGACCCTATAATTGGCATCTTTCGCCTTTCATCCCAGCTTGTGCGCGCATACCCTACCACCCCGCCCGCTGGTCCGCTCAGAATCGTTTTTAGTCCTGTAAAGCGACTAGCATCCACAAGCCCGCCATCGCTGCTCATAAACTCGACGCGGGGGCGCTGAGCAAAACCAGAAAAGAACCCATCTAAGTATGAGCGGAGAATTGGTGTTAGGTATGCGTCGGCGGTGGCAGATGCACCCCGTGGGACCATTTTTATCATAGGTAAGAGTTGAGACGAGAGAGAAACGTGTTCAAAACCTAGAGAAGATGCCACTTTTCCTATGAGAAGTTCGTGTTCCGGGAAAGTATAGGAGTGCGCCAGCACAACTGCCACTGAACGGAAGCCATCATTGTAGAGCTTCTGCAGATCTGCTCTGATAACAGGCTCATCTATGAAAGGGTGAGTTGGTGAAGCTGTGCTCGGCTGGGGCAAAACAAATTCACCTGGCACTTTGAGAATTCTCACGGCTTCTCCTGAGATCCCTTGAACAATTCTTCCTGGTCCTTCAGCATCTCCCTTTCTGTCCCACCCTTTTCCTCTATACCCTCTCTTGACTCGTCCATCCTCGTCAAAAATAACATTATGTTCCTCTGCCTGGTTGTCGCTTGTGTAACCCACAAGGGTGACGCGTTCATCAATTTCTACGACAGTCGAGTATAATGGGGGCGGACGGCGGATATTGAGATCAAATATTCTTGGGCGAGACTGATTTCCAATCAGCAAGAGGTCCTTAAAGCCTTTGGTGATGAGAAGAGCGTGCTTGCTGCCTTTGCGTTCAAGGAGTGCATTGGTGGCGACAGTTGTGGATAGGCGGATATAATCTAATAATGAACGATCAGTCTGGGGATGCGAATGAAGTATTGGTACTTCAGCCCACCGATCTTGGTGATATCAAGCTTTTCGCCTCTTGGTATCGCATTTCCAGTGACAGCCTCCAGCACACGCCGGACGCCTTCTGTCGGGGCATCTTTGTAATTGGCGGGATCCTGTGATACTGAACGGGAATGAGATTGCGATGCGCGTTGTAGGTCAGTAAGGAGGGACGTGCAGAGCTTAACGACGAGTTCCTTCCTATGACGCGGGTTATCCGGATCAGGATAATCTCTGGGGATGAGGTAGTCGGTGAAAAGCAGAACATGCTGGATTTAACGCACGCGTAGACGTCACAGAATGTACCTCCGCGATCCGCTGAGATTCTAATTGAATGATCTGGTACCACCATATCTCGTTTCTGACAATCGTCATCTCCTTGTTGCACATGCCTTTTTACACTCCGACTTGGAGATATCCGGATACATCCAGCATCGCGGGCATCTTCGACGAACGATTTCTTCATCAATGATGGCACCTTTCAACATCATCTTCAACATATTTCCATACTCCACAGCCACTCTGCCAACAGGAAGCCATTGATATACGCCTCCTTCCGGCGCTGACTTGAAGCTGCAAGGTCTCGTACCACGAGCGAGGGATGTGTATGCACGGCTGTACCAATGTGGGGCTAGCCTGAAGGTATTCTCAACAAGTAGAAGCATGGAAATGTACCCTTACTGCAAGGAATCAAGAGAGTGCCAAAATGTTACCGAGCGAGCCTGTGTTTATGTGAACTCTGAACACAGGTTTTCACCAAGACACATGATAATCCCGCTTACTTTGACGACGGGGCCCCTGAACTTGATGTGGGGTATCAATGGATCGATACCCACAAGGGTCTCAGCGAGAGACAAAGACATACCCGGCGTTTGCGACAGGTGCCATTAACACCCTCGTCTCGGATTAAAGGGGGGATGAGTTGGATCCTCTTTATATATTAAAATTCCCGTCATAGTACAGTATCCCTGGTAGTATATCGGATTAGTACACGCGCCTGTCATCCTTCTGGCCGCGCGAGAGCGGGGTTCGACTCCCCGCCAGGGAGTTACTTTTATTGTTTTTAGAGTGCCTTCGATTGCTACGCTTTTCAAAAGCGTGGCACGAAAGCACTCTTTACTCTTTCGAAGAGATCGAGAATTAATCCGCCTTTCACGTTGTAACCCGGGGGAACCTCCTGACAACTGCCCTCTTAGTTACGCTTACGTGCTCCAGGGGGGGCTACATTCTTCACGTCAGTTCAAAGGGGGCCAAACTCTGAATGTTCAAGTTCTAACACACCAACAAGTACAGTACTTAGACACCAAAATGCCCAACATCCCTGCCCCTAACACGCCGCTGCCAGTGCCCGCCCAGCAGAATGTAAACCCAACAGACCCCTCAGACAATAAAAGGAACAATAACAACACGAAAAAGAGAACCCGTGAGTACACCACGCAGCCAGCTGCCAGTGGCATCCTAACTCAAACACACCAACTAGACCGCGAAGCAACAGATGGCGAGTCCAACAACATACAACCCGCGGCCCCCCAACTCCCCGAAGTCCACTACAGCCACCCCATGGCCACTTACCATAATATCGACATCGACCTAATCGGCAGCTGGGAAAACCGGCCTGGTGAGAAACTCGTCGTACACCCGTTCGGTCAGGAGGTCAGAATGCCGGATCTACAACCGGAAGTGAAAAGAAGGGTGTTCGCAGCGCTAGTAGAAATCACCCAATCAAGCAACATCGGCTTCTATGCGCCCAAACCGGGCACATCCCCCCACAACACACCTACCGTCTTTTTAATCTACAACCTCACAGAGACCCAAAGCCAGATCCTCCTAAACAGAGAAGTCTGGTCCTCCAAATCCATTACATTCCGTGTCACAGCCATGGAACCAGTTCGTCCCAACTATCTATTCAGTATCCGTGATTTCACCACTCAATCCGAGGACGAAGTCAAGGACTCTGTACTCCGAGTGTGGAGGAGTCAAGAATCCCAAGACTTCCTCACCTCCCTCCACAAGACCTTCCCAGAGACCCTACGCCACAAAGCAGGCATAATCCTCCAAAACTTCACAGACTCGTTGAAGGTTAAGAGGCTCGACACAAAGAACCCGGGTAACGCCTGTGCCCCAACTTTCAACATCTACATCCAAGCAAGCCTCATCCCCGACGACGGCCTCTGGTGCCTCCTCCGGGACTACTACGCCTCACAAGAATACGCCCTCCGATTCCAACTTGACCAGCCCGGATCTACAAGTGCGAGTTTCTTCCACTGCAGTATATGCCACAGCATCGACCACCCCCGAGGACTATGCAAATTCCCAGCCATCGAAGGGTGGAAAGGACCATTCTGGCGAATCCCGGGCGCAAAACGCGATACCTCAGACAGGAACAAGAACAAATTCACCAGACAGAAAAGACTTGGAGCTGGAGCTACACCCCGGCAAATATACGCTCATTATGCCTGAAACATAAATATCATATAATTAGAGAACTCCCTAGTAAATACACCACCTTATGGAATACTACATGCTAATGTGGCGATAACCGTCGCCAACTCGCCCACCAGAACGCTCCGCACCATCAAGCGCACTAGACCAGGTCAGACAATGTGCCAACCCAAAACCAAAGGTAATATGGGTGCTAAGATGGTTAAGATGTGAGCGCGTCATACAAGGAAGGAACCTTGATGAACAAGGTATAAGCACAAGATGGCTCGGGCACCGAGCGATAAGCGAAAGACTCACAAAACTGCACAACCGCCCAACAAGCAAGACACAATCCTGCGCGCGCCATCTCTCCCCGTCCCCCATAAGGAAACAGGCCAGTCCCTGTCAATCGCATAAGGGCGAGATGGCGGCTAAGGAAGATAAATGAAACTAACCTCACTCTAATATTAGGAATCGGATCCATCAGCTTACCAGGACCGAGAATAGATCGCGCACGCACACAGCAACGGGAAGCCTCCAGACGTTTTTTGCAAACCTTCATTTCGGAGACAGCCCAGTCACCGTGGCACCTTGTCTGGGTCACTGTCAATGACTCATATCAAGGCTGTTTAGAGTGATGGTTTGTAAAACAGTACTATGATATTCGTGATCACCTCTTCGCATACAATATATACAGTCAATGCTAACCTTGGTCAAAGTTAACTTGAAGCCTTCACTGAACGTGTCACTAGTACATTACACATCCCCGAATTTCGAATCTTAACTACTGTAGCTATCCGCTATCCTTAACACGCGATGTAGAAAAATAGATATAACCCATGATACCCTCCTCTGTCATATATTCGCAGTCACACCGATGTGTACGATCCTACAGTCAGGTCAGCGCCACGTATCGGTTGTTAAAAGTGATTGGCCTACTCGTCCGCGCGGGCCACCCAGCTCTCCGAATCAGGGAACATAATGGCTTTGTCACATGAGTTAATATCCAGTGTACCGTGGTTTGCGGACGGAAAGCCTTACCGAGACGTGCATACACCTCTTCTATGAGAACACGACGAATGTACTTCATGATAGGCGTGATTCGACCCATGTTCAGACCTCTGCTTCGTACCGCATAATGAGGCACTCTGCATTGAGCTGGCTCAGTGCATGTAACTGAGATCAAGATTGGTCTGATACATACACATGCGTGAGCCTGACCGATTGCTCTCTGAGTTGACTTGTGATCAGCCCAGCTTGGTCAGGTCGCAGGCGGAACTCAAGTTCATTGATTTTCGTGATAATCTCGTCAATATGGAAGGAAGGTTCATCACGGAAACCCCGATATTGTGCGACGCCGTAGAAACCGGAGAGTGTGTCGACGCGAGTAACCACATAGCGGTCCATATCGTCAACGTGCGCGACGGGTAGGACAGACACTGTGAGGAAGATGCCAAAACGGGGAAGGGCGGGCCACTGCCGTATAAAACCTGGCGTTGTCAGGAGAATTATTATTATTTGGTTACGTGGTGACCGGAGAGACTAGACAAGTTGACGAACCGGTGAAAGATGGTGGCACTCCGCGCTCGTGTGCTATGCCATGGAAGATTACGAATATTGGGAGGCGAGTTAAGGCTCGGTGCTCTTCCACCTCACTTGCAGAGCCTGAAAGATGCGAGACGTAGTAGAAAGTAGTGTTTTCGTCGAGGGTTGAGTGTTGGACAACCTCGTTTTCGCCAATTTTTTCAGATTGTTTGAACACGGAACCAGCGCCTTCGGTCACGATAAATGCATCTAGCCGCCGCCGGCTCTTGCGGTCGAACTGGTCCTCTAGTCCCTGGAGATGGAACGTCGATATTGTCACAGAAGAGAAGGGGAGAATAGGGTACCTTGGCCCAGGTCCAGAACGTCATGAGGGTGAGACTGAAGATAATTAGCACTCAGGTCCTTAGTTTGACAGGCGAATCCTCACAGAATCACTCCCAACGTGAGTGGTACCCAGGCACCTTTGGGAACTTTCTTTAATGATGCGCCCCAGAAAAGAGCTGGAACGTTTCAGCATCAGAGCGGAATGTGATTGTTACCCAGTTACCATCTATGAATCCAAAGAAAGAGAAAAATAAAATCGAGATGATCCAGGGAAGGTGCTTGACATAGCGTATTTGAAGCGAGATTAGCACGCTTGTGGTAAACATGACTGTCGCTACCGCAAACCCATAGGCATTGGTGAGGTTAGTGGAGTTGTTGAAAGCAGCGACTATAACAGTAGTTGCTATCATAACTGGATACTAACTTCAGGGATTGTCAATTTTGAACGGAGCGAGACTCACGAAGCCAGTTTGCGATGGGTATATATACTTGACCCTGAATTTTGTCCGACGTATGCACCATGTGTAGCCTGAAAAGCAGGGCGTGAGCTGAGCTAAATCCCACCGCAAGAAAAAGTTCATACGAAGGCAG
Source organism: Russula emetica (assembly GCA_015178925.1). NCBI lineage: Eukaryota > Fungi > Basidiomycota > Agaricomycetes > Russulales > Russulaceae > Russula > Russula emetica. The sequence continues at coordinate 77,270 of WHVC01000095.1, read as the reverse complement.
GCATTTCATACTCAAGAGCTGTTGTACCAAGGAAAACGTGGCGGTGATCATGGCTTGCGAAGCGATGAGCGTCGCAAGAATCGCAAAGACGTATTGAACCCAAAACAGGGGTCCATTGTGGCGGCCAGGAATTGTGAGATAGAAAACATTCGGAAGAACGTCCGCTCCATCAACGGCGAGACGGGCGCCCTGCCCAAGGTAAGCTAGGATAAGTGATGGATACACGAAGGATCCGAATGAAATCTGTACGGAATAAATAAGCCATAACCATTTCAAAACACTGTGAGTCGACATACCTGAATGGAGCGCATATTGAACTGTCCAAGACTAGGGAAGACGACAGAATGACTAAGCGGGCGGGTAGCGAAAAATAAGAGGTAAAGGGTTTTTACTTTGCGAAGAGTGCCTCGCAGCCGGTAACGGCGAGCAAAACGCCAGCAAGCGTGTCGTATTGTTTCGTACGCACAAAGTCTGGGGACAAGTCAATCAATTTTCAGAAAGACCCAAGAATCCATAATTACACATGATGGCACGCGACGGATCAAAAGCGCGAAAGATGCCAGGAAACTTTGTGATGTTGTAAATGCCCGACCCGGCGATAAGGAGCAGCCAGACGAAGGTGACTACCAGAGTTTGTTAGGGAGATGAAGAGAGAGAGAGAGAAAAAAAATGAAAGATGCCTACCAGGTGCGAAAACGACGGACAGACGTGCGGTGCCAAGCGGTTGTGAGAGGAAGAGGACAACCAAAAAGGCCTACCAGAGGTGAGACATGCAAGGTGGAACGGACTGAATGAGGCGCACGATGGAGATAGGAACCACATCACTCGACACGGAGGGCTTGGCGACAGCTATTCAGACAAACTTAGCATCCTTGTGAAACTGGGATTGTCAACGACTCACCAATGCCTCCCACAGCGCTTGTAACAGAAACGGCAGCAGTTAGAACGCCGTCTGCCATGGTTAAACTTGTACCAAACAGAGCCTGTGGTGCACTTTAATAATTCGAATCATTCGCCAAAAAAAAAAGAGATCTACCCAGATTAACATGGGCCAACGAATGGACTGCGGAGGCTTTATGTCTCGACGTCTCATCTTCCCGGCCATCAAAGAATCGTGGGTAGGGGATTTTTCGAAATCTTTCGGAGGGTAGATGCCTTGGAACAAGGCGAACGGTCCACCCTCGCCTGAAGCACATCTAGGTGTAAGCTACGGTTCGAGGAGAGTGGTAAATACAGTAGCCCAAACCTTCGTGGGTGCCGAAACGCAGACAAATAAAGACCTGGTCACATTACGAAAAGTTGATCTCTTGCAGAGAGAAGGCAAAAGAGGGCACGCACGTATTTAATGAGGGGGAGAAGTGTCAGGGACCAAACTATGGCGCTCAGAGCTCCAACGACATCGTCCTTGGGAGGTACGGGGCCAGAAGTGGGCCAGATGCCATTGAGGACATACAAAGGCGAGGTGCCAATATCGGAGTAGATAATCCCTAAGTTACGTACGTCATGGAGGTGGGAGAGAAAGAGAAGAAGAAGAGTAGATACCAAGGGTCTGAAAACTAAGTATGGCAAGTGCCGACCCGCTGGCACGAAGAGCGCGACGCTCCACAGGGGGCTTGAAAATCTCAGCGCTGGAAGTGGACATGGGTCAGTGAAACACGGAAGGTGATTTTCTCGTTCTTTTATGATGATGGCAGAACCCATAGCGGGCCCATGGCGGATATCCCTCTATTAAAATTATGTACTTCAAACTCGGTAAATATGGCCGTAAATGATTGATATGATGCATGCTCGCAACGATAACGAGGTGATCGCGTCGTTGATAAGCGTATTGTTCCGTATGTTCCGTAACGACGCCTAGGGAAAAGTCAGGGGCTGCTGCCAAGAGTTTATTTCGCTGTACGCTGTACCCTTTCCCGCAAAATCATCTCGTGCCCGTCGCGCGGGCTCCGTTTCTTATTGGGTACGGGCAAAGGGTTTGTGCGAGCCCGGGCAAGCATTTATCAGGAAAGCTTCTGAAAATACACTTTCCTATGCACAACTAAAACTAAAACTATATTGGAACGCCTCAAGCCCCTTCACTCTGAGTGAGCCTGGCTTGTCTCGGCCCACAAGCTGTGGGTTGGGAACTTCACATAGGGAATGATGATGATGACGATGATGATGATGATGCAATGCTGTAGGAGACGGTGGAGTGGGTCACACCGTTAGCGACGTTCAACCGTAATAGTAAGGGGAGCACGTTCGCAATGTGTGGGAAGGAATACGCCACTGTTGAATGTGGCATACGGGGACGTTTGTCTACTAGTTGTGCAGGGGAGAGGTTAGCGTATCCAAGAGTTCTGCAGAAGGATGCAGAAGCATATGGCTCCGAGTCAGAGGAAGATTTACCGCCAGTTGACGTCTGGGGGTGGACATGTGTGTACGTGGGTGGAATAGCGAATGTAGTGTTGTAGAAGACTTCGACTTCGACTCGGACACCGGAAGTATAAATCCCATGGTCATGTATCATCACGGGAACCAGACAACTGAACTTACTGACATCATTATGACAATACACGGACTATAGTAGACATACTGACCATAGAACATCAAGTTATGAGAGACTAGCGCTTGACGCGTGCGTTATGCCATCACTTACGTGCCACTGTAAAAGGTTACAGTATCTGATTGACTCGGTGTAGTACAGCACTCCGAGTCACATACTATAGAACTACGCAGCATAAATTGAGTCATTCGATGCAACAGCCCGGAGGAGCTACTGGTAGCAGAGCAGAAGACGGTCTAAAAAGGCGTTGACCGACAAAGTGATGGCGGACACTCAGTTGGGAATAGAAGGGGTAGTAGAGTACAGTAAAATGTAGAGAGCCATAAGCTAGCTTGATCCCTCGCCTGCTCCTTCGACCTTTGTCCTGTCCTTCTTCCTCACAAACTTTACCCCTTTCAGTCCCCCATTACTCTTGCGCGATGGCACCGCACGCACCACGGAGCTTGTGACCGGTGGCGGCGGTGACGGCAGCCTCGATACGAGAGGTGATGGCGGCTTGGTCCTCGGTATTGAGACTGTGGTTGGTGCCGCCTTGACAGGTGCATTTGATGATGCCGATTGTGGATGAGTGCCCGGTTTTGCTGGGAGCGACGGGTGTGCTGGCTCAGGTGGTTGAGTGCCAGTCGGCGGTGCTTGCGCGAGCTGTTCCAACTTTGCTTCCATCTGCGCGATCCTATCATCCGTTCTGTACCCCACGTCCAGGGAAAAACACAAACACAAAACACTCGTCAGCACAAGTTTGTAAGAACAAAAGGGAGTTGAGGGGAAAGATTTATATCATGCAAGTCATTCTGTGCGTACCTTGATCGCGCCATTGGAACACTCTTAAGCAGACTGAGCGTCGTCGGCCGTCCGCCATCATTATACTGATGGTGCTGTGACGCTGTCTGTTGGGGCACGCGACGCGAGGTAGAGCCCGTATGCACGTCGAGAGGCGCCTGATGTGCGTAGGTGACGGTGATGTGTCGGCCCCTTAGAACCTTCCTATTTGCAGCTGCAAGCGCGGCAGCAGCATCCTACAATCGCCATGTTCAGATACGTCAGCGTCTAGAGCCCACCCATAGTTCATCACTTGTCGCCAGGGAGGATACCCCGGGTCCGCAATGGGTGTGAAGAGAAAAAGAGACGTGGGGGACGCAGAGCCGGAGGATGATATATAAAAGAAAGAATAGACCCGGGGTGAGCACAAAGTTCTTATTTTTTCTCGTCCCTCGCGGCAAGAGGGTGCGCAAGTGCACTCACATGATCGTTCAAATACTCTACGAAGGCATAGCCACGGGGCTTGCCGCGCAGCGCCCCGGTCTTATGAAAGAGGTAGTCGAGGCGCACGAGTTTGCCAAACTTGGAGAAGACTTGGATGAGAGTATATCTGGGGAAAGAAGGAACCCATTATGCCTTGTTCAGGGTCAGGTGCCAGGAGAGACGGTACGCACTCATCCACTGTTGGATGAAGGTTGCCGACGTAGAGACGGTTCTTGAGGAGTTCACGCTGAAGTGGAGGTTGCGGAAGGGAGGTAGATGTAGATGGATCGGATTGAGAGGGAGGGTAGGAGAGATGTGAAGATGCAGACGACATTCAGTTGGTCACTGTCCAGAGAACAAACACGGCCAGATGACTTGATATTTCATCCCGGTCCCGTCCGGTCCGACGATTTTTAAAATGCGTATAATTATCCGGGGACGAAACATGTCAGGCCATAGTGAGGTGCGAATCAATCAAACATATAACTACTTTAACGAGCGTGGGCGGCGTCAACGAGGACCTCCCAATGTAAAACAAACTAAAAGGCGAGGGAAATATACCGGCCTGAAATATGGATAGAGGGGCAGGTTGCAACGTGTGGGATGAATAAAGCGACAGGTCGATGAGGCAGAGCGTGATATGCAGCAGCAACAGTGGATCGAAACGACGACAAATAATGCAGGAGTGGACAAAGGGGGATATATAGTGGGTGCTGGGTGGCCGAAATGAACTAGTAGGAGGGTCGAGACCCCAGGAGGGCCAACCCAACCCAAGTACGTGGCATCGCGTCGAGATACGGACCAACACCGTGTGTGTGCGTACAGTCCTTACGAATGCAAGGCGCGGAGCGGATAAGCTGATCGATCCACTCGAGGCACTCAAACATCGACGTAAAGCAACACGGGCTCACCGACCCCTTCAATCTCAGGGATGACACATTTGAGGTCGAACGCCTTTGCGAGCACGATTTTGAATATCTTTTGCACGTTGATGGATGCGGATGTCGAGCAAAAGATGAGAGATGCGTGCATTGCTTTGGCAAATCGTTTGGCCTGCTTCGTGATCTCCTCCTGTTCGTCGCGCGGGAACGTCGCAAAGGTATCAAACTTGGTGCCGATAAGAAATGGTATCGCGGTCTGCATATCGTGTTCCGAGTCAGCTTCAGTAACCCATGTCATATGAGGAGGAAATGTACCTTGTTGAACCCTCGCGCTTGTCGGTACCACTCCTTCACTGAGTTAAGTGTCGACTTGCGTGACAGGTCAAACATGAATAAGATAGCCACGGCATCATTGCAGACGAGTGGAAGCATGTTCACGAACTCGCGCTGTCCGCCAAGGTCCCAGATGGAGAATGTGATCGTCGTTCGCCGCACTGAGATTGTCTTCTCCATAAAGTTGACGCCTGGTGGGGAGATGCCGCAGATCAACATGGGGGAATATACACGCACGTAGAAGAGACGTACCCAGCGTCTGGATATAATCCTCATCAAAACTCCCCTCGACGTATTTGACCATCAAACTCGTCTTTCCGATCTGAGAGTCCCCAACCATGCCTACTTTGATGACGACGCTGTGATAACATGTTAATACCCTGTGTGCCGCGACGGGACGAAGCAGATACCTGTTCTTTTCATCATTATTAAGGAGCAGCGGGTGTGTGCCATTGGACGGGCCAGCTGCTGGGGTAGGTGTGGAAGATGAAGAGGCACTCGAGGACATGGACGAGTGGTATATCGATACTGGGGGATGGGGTATTGTGTGCGCGATGAGGAAGACGAAGGGGATCGATTCAGGCCCAGGAGGGCAGGGGGGGTTTAAGAAAGAAAGAAAAAGGGAATGGTGAAGTGGGGACTCGGGTTGACTGGCCGAGAGACGTCCTTAGGCCAGGCTGAGGTTCTCGTTCTCTGGTTCAACCGTGACTCGGCGAACCGCTTACCGCGCATGGCAACTCATCTCGATCAACTTTCGCACAATATATATATTTCATACAAAGCCAACCATATTCATTAGCAGTGGTCACAACAGCACTGGAACAGCCGCACATCTGTCAATCACTGTCAATAAGTTCGCCTCGGTATCTGACCAGGCTCAATCTGTTGCATCCTGGCAGTGCAACGGATCATTGTAAACACGAATATGAACTTTGCCAGAATAGGCATAACACGTGATGTGCCAAATAACCGCCAATGGCAAATGCCGATAAACTGTACAACTCTGACGCCACAATCGACTGATATCATCCAACACCGCAAACTCGAGAGCAAGACCACCCACCAACAAAATGTCCAAGCGCGGTACGTCTCACTCCTCCGTGTTCCATTTTCTTTTCGTTCATTATTTCGTCGACAACAGGTGCAGGAACTTCTGGTAACAAGTTTCGGCTTACCCTCGGTCTGCCCGTCGGTGCCGTCCTCAACTGCGCCGACAACAGCGGCGCAAAGTCGCTCTATATCATCGAACCCTATCGCAGCGGCTCGCATCTGAATCGTCTTCCTGATGCCGGAGTCGGTGACATGGTCGTGGCGTCTGTGAAGAAGGGTAAGCCAGAACTTCGTAAGAAGAGTGCGTAGATTTTTCTTTGTCTCACCGAAACTCTCGCTCACTTTGCATATGTGCAGCGATGCCTGCCGTCGTTGTCCGCCAGCGCAAGGCCTGGCGTCGACGTGATGGCCTCTTCCTCTACTTTGAGGTACGTGTATCCAACTGGAGACCATACATGCACCTCATATATTTATAGGATAATGCTGGTGTCATCGTAAATCCCAAGGGTGAGATGAAGGGCTCCGCCATTACCGGTCCCGTCGCGAAAGAATGCGTCTGTACCCACATGTGTCTCTTCCGCCTAACAATCCTGATGTGTAATAATCTAGGCGGACTTATGGCCACGTATTGCGTCGAACGCAGGCACAGTGGTGTAGGCTTATATGCATTCCCTCCGCCTCACCTCTCCCTCAATGATCAGATTGTCATATCATGTACTAAAATGCCCATACATCTGCATGCCTACATGAAAATTGCGTTGTGTATCGCGCTTCAAGACCATAAAAGCATCCTAATCTTGCAGTTCAAGTGTCGCACAGCTAGTGGCCCTGGCTATATCGCCCTGAGAAATCAAACTGCCCCCCAAAGTCCATCATTGTTATAGAACAAAGATAAAAAGTTCGTCGTCGTGATTTTAAGTACATCGTTACGTGTCAGCACGAAAGATACAAGAAAATTCTATTTCGAGTTGGAGTGTTTGTTTTACAACGCATAACCACGGACACGAGTCCAGTCTACCAAGTTCCTGAGCTGTTCTAGCGTGAGGAAGATAAGGATCGTCGTCGGTTGTAGACGGGACCATGCCGGGAGCCATCCCTTGAACATGAAAGCCGGCCCCTCTGTTTGCATTGAGTGGCGGATCACAGCCAGAGTGGACTAGTGCGATTTGGTAAGGACAGAATGGGAGGAGGCGATTTGATACGTACCGAAGAGCCTGGACCCGAAGCATTCATTATACGGCTTTTGAGCACGTCAGCAGGCGAGCAGACGGTCGTGGCAACAGTACCCTGGATTCGGTGCACGTCAATTGTTACACATGCGATACATCTCCCATTAAAATTCTTACCGCAGCGAAGCTCGCCGTGAAGTGGCAGTAAATGTCATCGTTGAAGAAACGAGTTTTGAGCAACTCCGCCTTGAAGAAGTCATAGCTGTAAAAGTGTCAAACAACAGCCCAGGACAAATGAACGAAGACACGTACGACGCGAGTTGACTCGCGTTCATAAGAATCGCACGGAACACGTTCGGCCCCATTCCTCGTGTCAATGATGAAACGCCCTCTTCACGGACCATCTGAGCGGGTTTGTCTTAGCTATTTTTGAAAAAAAATATGAGATTCAAAAATATCGCATACGCGGAATAGGGCATCAAAACAGTGCTTATAATTGAACCGCTTCTCCGGCGGTTTGGCAAAGTCGCCCTGTAGGCGGACCTGTGAGGGAGGTGTTTGTCAAATTCTACGGAGATCGACTGTGAGGTTCATCGCGTACCATAACAATTTCTGTAAAGTACGAAAGCACGTCAATGCTTATATCCTGAGATAAGAAATTGTGAGAGTACCTGCTGGGTTGCCGATAGTGCCTGCAATCCCACCAGCTACAAAAGGTAAAGTGTTAACAGTGGTCCCTCTGGGCAGGGACGGCTTTGATCCATACCCATGCATCCCGCAAGGGCAAGTTTCCACGCAGGTGCATTGGCTCCTAGAGAACATGGATATATAAGTCCCTGGGTCTCAAGATACGGTCATTTATAAGAGGAAGTCAGCAAATCGCCCGAATGCGTAGACGAATGCCATCGCAACGAGGGAGTCACGTAACAGCCAGGAAAGAGAACGCACCAGCGCCGACAATCTTCTTGCTCTCATCGTATGCCCAAAAGCGGCAAAGGGAATAGCTCATCTGTCGCATCCATGTTCCGGTAATGCCATCAAAGAGGCCGCGAACACCTGTACGATATGATAGATTGTCATTATCATGGATTTGTACCGTGAGAAGTAATGTGTGGGGGGCGGATCTAAGCCGGTGCGGGGACAATGGGGCAGGACTGGTAAGGGACCTTACCCGCGGTGCGCACAGTCTTCTTTATGGATTGTATCATCCGCTTGTCGCCCGAGGCCTGCAGCCTCACTTTGGTAAGATCTAGTGGACTGGATCACAGAGAATGTGTGAGGCCTTGATAATCTGTCGCGGGGAACAAACGACGAAATGCTCACTGGGTTATCGATGCGGCGATAGTTGCGGCGACACCTAGCAAGGGGGAAAAATTGGTGAGCGGACATTCGTGTGACCGGAATTAATTGCGGGGAGCGATGGGGAGAGCACGGTGGGTGTTAGTTACCTCCAAGCCAAAAGGGATAGGGCTGTTTCTTGGGCTTTGCGATGGGCTTTTCGCCCACGGGGAGGGGGGGAGCGGCGACATTTGTGGGTGCGGACATAGCGGGAGGAGGAAAGAGGGAAGAGCCCAATGGAAAAGTGAACAATCGAGTTGAAATATCGAAAAGCTTACACAACCCGACGGGACATGCCTCTCCCACTCACTTCTCCTTCTCAGACTCTTAATCCAGGCGCATATATCACGCATCCGCATATCTCTTCTCACCATATTTACGTTCACCCCCCATACCCGGTTTATCCCATTGGCCCGAATACCTTCCAAATACCCAATATTCTCTCTGCACATCTTTCTCAGATATTGACGATAGCATACTGCCTGTCAGACACGTCACCAACTTTCGGTGAACATTCACGCATCATTTTCGGCGATCTCATCCGAGTCGTCGGTGAAGTGTCCGAAGGAACTCGGCCAGCAGCAGGACTAGTGTCACCGCTAATCGATAACTTTATCATCGCATCCGTGCTTCCGATGGCACTATTGCTTAAAATTTGCCTGTAAATTATATTCAATCATCCTATGAGGCGTCGCAAGAATATATGTGTTGTGATTATGACACGTATCACCTATTCGGACAAGTGTGCTAGTGGCGACGGCGTGCGAGTATTAGAGTATTTATGGAACCTGTATCCTCATCTGTTGGTACCAACGCGGATCTGTGAGTTGGGGTATGGTGTTCAGTCTGGAGACTGGTCATGGTGGTCAGCTTGGGAACACGCAGGAGAGAACAAATGATCTTACCGTCCGTAAAACTCGAACAGGTGGCCCTATAACTCTGCCATGTGGGAAGGCTTGCTCGATAGCACAGCTGCTCCAATCCCTCCCATAGATGACCACTCGGTTCCGGACAGATAATAAATCGTGCGACGGTAGAGAAATTGAAGGTGGTAGGGGAGGTATCGGACGATGCCAGTGATGAGCAGACCCCAAAAGATGGCCATCAAAGCCACTTTACGCGCCATCAGTTTTGAGGGATTAAACATCGTCCAACAGCGGGGAAGACGCACCGAAGAGAATTTTCTCCCAACCCTCATACATCGTCAGCCCGAGGGTTGACTCAAACACAATCCGCCACCTCCAAAAAAAACGTCGGGTTGCAGAACGAGGAGGTTTATAGACCAAACTGAAGTCAGTAGCGAGTATGGATGTACCTCGTTCATTGGTGTTTTGTTTTGTGGACATGATGAGTTGCTGAAGACTGACGCAAGTACAAGGGGCTCGAGAGCGTGAGCACGTTGTTACCGCATTACGTTAACGTTACAGTTGCCGCATTTCGCCGATTACTCCAACCAGTATCATCACTCACACTATGGCTTGTACAGCTCGAACATGCAATGATCTGGGCCTCATTCTTGTCCCTATGCTTATAGGCGATCCCTACTGGAGTGCACCGTTGACAAATGCTCAACTCGTACTGAGTCCGTATCCGATGCTTATGATCATGAGAACCTTTAAGTCACGTTCAGTTCAACCTTGCCCCCGTTCGGGACATCAATGGATATTGTAGCTCCACTGTCTTCATCCGTTGTACAATCTAGACGTTAGACTTTTGCCTCGGATGAACAGCATGGGACGTGTCCGCTTTGCACTCATATAAACTCCAATCCCTGCACCTACATATTTCTGTCACACTAACTACTAGTCACCCGCCATGGGCCAGGGATTCGCCAAGTCTAGTCTTCGATCACTCACTCGTCCATCCGCATGGATTCTTGAACCAGAGGCCTCGACCTTTGCTGAAAACAGCTCTTGGAGTAATAAGGACATGGATCCCGTACCACCACACAAGCGGACATGGACAATGCTCAACTATGTAACCTTCTGGATCTCATGTGCCGTCAGTGTTACTACGTGGCAACTTGGATCATCCATGCTTGCAATAGGACTGTCCTGGTACAGATTATTTTGTGTCACCGTATGTTGTTCTCCATCTCTAATCGATTGCCTCTAGGCGGCAGGCACTACTGGCCATTTCCCTTGGACATTTCATCCTTGCGGTCGTCGTAGTGCTGACTGGTACTATCGGTGCACGACTCCGTGTACCCTTCACTATTCTCGCTCGTTCATCATTCGGATTCTGGTTCAGCTATTTCAGCGTCATCAGTCTCATTGTTCTGTCCATGTTCTGGTTTGGTATACAAACTTATATCGGTTCCAAGTGCGTTTATCAGGTACGACGTCTGTTGTCTCACTTATTACCGAGGACACAACTTCTGTTTACCTAGATACTGAAGGCCATCTGGCCTTCCATAGCTCATCTCCCGAACCACTTCCCGGCTAATGCGAGCATAACTACTTCTGGTATGTTCCAGTCGCCCTTCACGGTTCCAACTACGTTCATATGTCCCCAGGAATGTTTTGCTACTTTATCTATTGGTCCATTAAGTTTCCTTTCTTGTTCATCTCGCCCCAGAAACTACGATATCTCTTCCTGGCAAAATCAATCATAGTACCACCTACGTTGTTAGCTCTGTTCATATGGGCATTTGTAAAGGTACCCCCAAGTAGGGTATAGCGGTGACGAGCGCAGGCATCTCCCTTTACGGCCAAGTTCTCTGGGACCCTCTTAAGCTGATCGACCAGTGGGACAATCGCGCTTGTGCATTCTTCACATCTCTCGTATTTGGTCTCTCTACGCTCTCCACGAACATTTCAGCCAATTCATTGGATGCCGGGAATGAACTGGCTGCGATGTATCCCCGCTATATCAACATTCGACGTGGGCAGGTTATCTGCGCCTTTCTCGGTGGCTGGGCGCTTTGTCCTTGGAAGATACTCGCTAGGTGGGGCCATCACCAGAACGATATTCGTTTCCTTACCATCCTTGGCAGTGCACCAGGATTTCTGAATTTTGTGAGCGGTTACACCATCTTTCTCGGACCTATGACAGGAATTATTGTCACCGATGTATGCCCGCTCTACCTCGAAATTATCACTACGGCTTGAACCTGACTCCCCTCAGTACTGGCTTGTACACCGCACACGGGTTGACGTTCCTTCGATGTATCGGCCTCGTGGCAGGTATAGGTATGCATATGGAATAGTAAGCCCCTGCAACGTGGATACATTCTATATCTCTGAAATGGTTCGCAGAACTGGCGCGCTGCTGCTGCTATAGTAGTATCCGTGCCACCTACTTTCCCAGGTTTTCTAGATAGTATGAAGGGGAATGCAAACACGGGCGCTGGCACACATCTTTTTGATATTGCATTCATACTAGGGGTGAGCATTCACCTCCTTAAGGACTTGATGCATGCTTTGACCTAGGGTGCAGTACTCTTTGGCATCACTTGTCTACTTCACACTCTCAAAGCTCTTCCCGTCGCACGAAACCGTTCTCGAACATGCTATCATAGAATTAGAACCATCGCTCGGAGATAAGAGCCCTGGTAGCAGTCCCGATGGGGGTAGTCAAGACGAGGTAACGAAGGTTTGTTTAGAAAGTCGAGGAATAACAAATAAGGATTGGCACTGTAGTAATTAGCAGGAGAATAAATGCCATTGATTGGTGCCAGTTATCGGAAACGGCGGCCCGGCTTAGAAAAAGGCTGATAGCGGCGACTCCGGCGAGTGGAAGAGGGATAATTAAGAAAATATGTCACAACCTCGAGCAAGTCTCTGGGCAGCGGAGGATATCGACGAGGATCTCCAAGTGGATGTTCACCTTGCCATAGGAAACTATGGCCAGACTGGCCAGTACGACGATGGTCCGTACATCTGTTCAGTTATTGTCTCTCTACCCTCATCATTTCCCTCTTGCGCTGCAGCTCAACCAAGAATCGATGAAGCTACCCTCGTTGCAGTTCAGCATCAGATGGCGCAGCAAGCAGCGTTTGCGCAGATTCCAGATGCGGTCAAACGAGTGCGTCCTGTCTGGCCAAAAAAAAGCGATTCGTGCCCCTCAACTGACGACTTGAATACATTTTTTTTCTCCTAGTTTATCGTTCATTTCCATCAAGCAGTTTTGGAAAACAACCTCGCAGAGATAACGGTCGCTTACGACAGCGGTTGGAACCGACTCACGGAAAAGTTCTATTCAAAAACTGAGTGGCCCGAAGTGGAGGTCATTGCCCCGCTCGTCAACGACGGTTCGTTCCGCGCTTACCACTTTGTCGATGTCGTCCTGCCGTGCTTATAGATGCGTGCAGACCAGCTGTTTCTCATCCTTTACCGAGAGTTATACTATCGACACGTGTACTCTCGTCTACAACCCGACATCGACGACCGCTTCCACTCCTACGAGAATAGCTGCGAACTCTTCAACTATCTTTTAAGTGCGTTTTCTCTTGCACGAACCCTGTCCATCCATTCATAATAGCATCACAGATTCGGAGGACGGACCCGTACCACTTCAGCTTCCCGAACAGTGGTTGTGGGATATCGTCGACGAGTTTATCTATCAGTTCCAGTCCTTCTACGTTTGGCGTTCGAGAGTGAAAACCAAGACTGAGGAGGAATTGGTCATGTTGGCTGATGGTAGCCAGGCAAGTGGCTTGAATGTTTTCGCGTTCAGTTAAAGCTATCTCACTCTAGGCGCAGGTTTGGAGCGCATACAGTGTCCTCAACGTGCTTTATTCTCTCATCCAAAAATCCAAGATCAACGAGTTCATAGTCGCGAAGCAGCAAGGAAAGTCCGAAGCTGAGATCGCGTAAGTCATCTAATATAAAAAACGCCTCCGCGTCGAATAATTTATTGGTTTACTCTAAGGGAGATCGTGGGCGATTACGGCTCGTTGCCTCTCTATCACATGCTGGGCTATTTCAGTCTCATCGGGCTCTTGCGCGTACACGTTTTGCTTGGCGACTTTACTCTTGCCCTCAAAGTTGTCGAGAATGTCGAACTTAACCAAAAAGTGAGTAGATCCTCCCATTGAGAATTCTGCGTGCTAGGACCTAGCACTCATTTCGTTCATTCATAGAATCCCTTCACTCGTGTTACTGCATGCCATGTCGCAACGTATTACTACGTGGGATTCTGCTACATCATGCTACGTCGCTACCCAGACGCGATCCGCGTTTTCGTGCAAATTCTAAATTTCATCCTTCGAATGCGACAGTATCACACAAGAAGTTACCAATACGACCAGGTACGCTGCTAACCCAATTAATGTTGAGGTAATGACGAAACGTCTCTGATCAGATTAACAAAACCGCCGACCGTATGTATGCGTTATTCGCCATCTGCAACGCTCTCTCGCCAAGCCGACTGGACGATAACATCCTCAACATTGTCAAGGATCGATACGGAGACCAGTTTGCCAAGCTATCCCGGGGGTGGGTCCTTTTCGTCTCTCATCCATCTATCATCTCTAATGCCGTATCCATTTTATTGGCACCTACAGAGACGAGGGCCTTCCTGCCTTTGAAGAGCTTTTCCTTTACGCGTGCCCGAAATTCATCTCTGCCAGTCCGCCACCGTACGAGGACCAGGAGCAATTGGCGGCTTGCGCAGAAGACCCACCGCCAGAGCCCGCCCAGCGCCATCTCGCGCTCTTCTTGGCGGACGTGCGAGCGCAGGCTGCTGTGCCAACACTGCGCAGCTTCCTGAAGCTGTACACTTCGCTCGACGCCGCGAAACTCGCTGGCTTCCTTGACGCGGACGAAGAAGAGATGGTACAGCAGATGATGGCCGTCAAGGCCGCCAGCAGGTCAGTTAGCCGCGTCGGCAACGAGCTGAACCTGCTCGACGGACAGATGATCTCGACCAGCGACATGGACTTCGTCATCAACGAGGTACGTCCCACTTTTTTTTCGCCCGCATCTTGGACGTCATAATCATCAATGACCAGAACATGGTCCACATATCTGAGGTCACGGTCGGCCGCCGCTTCGCAGGCTGGTTCATACGGAACACGGAACACGCACAGCGCGTGCTTGACGGGGTCAAAAATAGTCCTCTACCCCTTGCTCCTCAATCCACAGCGTCGGAGGCAGAGAGCAAGCCCGCGCCGGCGCCACAAAAGAAGGTTGCTTGGGGCATATCCAAGACATAGGATAGAGAGGGGTATTTTGTACTTGGTACTGTTGTAACCTTGTGCCTATAGCTTTCCCTGAACATCCCGAAAACATTGTAACTGAACTTACAACCAACCCAAGTCCCTGTAATGCCGTCTGAGGATTGGCAGGATGGTGGAGAGGAAGATGCAGGGACGCACGGCCTACGCAACTCCCTCTGGCCGGAATTCACAGCACTGGACCCAGCGATGGAGCATCTACAGGGGCCAGTAGAGTGCGATTGCAAAGTTAATGTATTCATGCAAATGTCAACGCAAGACCGAGCAACCACCATCGCCGAGTTATGCTATTACCCGGGGCCTCATACACCAACAGGCTAGATCTGAATAATATCTACAAGAAGCCGTCTCAATAGATCTCCGTGTTGACAGAGTCGAATACATCTATTTTTCAACTAAAACCCGATTCTCTCTGCCCCTAGATTTGGGATTGCAACAAGATCTGTTTCTTGCTGTGCGCACGTTTTCGAGTGAGTGAGTGTTCGTTGAGGGTGGCGAGGCATAATAAAAAACCTTCGAACTTCTCTTGCAAGGGTCCTACTAGAGGTACACCCAGGCCCCTAGTGGCATGCTTCAACTTAAGCTGACAGAGAGGTATTATTCCTTGGCGGCTTGGCCAACCGACTGAGGAGTTAGATCGATCGAGCCAGGGTAGGGGGACTGCCCCATCCTGCTACGGTCCGAGGCGACATCTTTTCCCGTCCCCACCTGCTTCGCTTAAGCCTAGTAGGCCGCATGTTCCCCATTTTCGGCGCGGACCCGCAATGTGTCCCGAGTCTCAGTCTCGCCTCAACTTGACCAGGGAAGTGGGGGCCCTGGATTCTGTTGGACTAACCTACCCTTTACTTAGGTCCCGGTATATGGTCACTGTGACCATCCCTTCGGTTCCCAGGGAGCTGGGTGGCCTGTACATGTCTGGATCAACCCTGGGGTGCGCCCCTGGGACCAGTCGGCTGGTTTTTATTCACTACTGCTCCCCAGTCTTATCGGATCCCTTATCACTAGCCAATCTTGACAGACCCCTTGCCAGGGCTCCGGCCTGTATGGCCAGTATTAGGGAAGGGGAGGGTAGGGGTTCGAACCCGCAGCTGGCCCTGCTTTGCAGCCGGGGCCTATACCACCATGCAGCTGAACCCACTGCTAGGCCTCGTGTGTTGTGTGTTGTGAGTCTTGTGACCTCCGGTCCTGCAAACTCTGGTCCACATGCCCCATGCGAGGCGGATTCACAGGCACTGTACCATTAATCAGGAGACCTCCGCTCAGTTGCGACTTGGCATTGACCAGCGGATTGTTGCACAAGGACAATACAACCAGTTGTACTTGTGTGATCGTAGTAATGTAAGTTACGTAACTGACATTCATATTTTTTTTTTACCGTAAAGAAGATTCACATAGGGCATGTAGAGTCAGGATCGAAGAAAAAAAAAGGGAAAGGTGAGTTATTACCACCCAAATACCCTGTCCGTATCCCTTGAGCATACGACTGGCGAGGACAACGATAGAGGAAGGAAAAACGCACTCTTCGATGCTCTCCACACCACCCACGTCCTTCCAGTCCGCCCAACCTACGCGCTCGACGGCCCGAGCGGCATCGTCCATGAGTGCGGACGGTCCGCACGAACCGATGACAATCCCACTAGGGAGGTCCGAGCCGCCGTTCTTCCGACTGGTCGAGTATGCGCTGCGTACGCCGGTGATCACTCTTTGCAATGTGTCAAAGATATCAGGACGTCCTGTGCGGATGTACATTCCCGGTGGAAGCGCCGTGCATGGTACACGTGGTGGGCAAGCTGAGACTCGGGTCCAGTGTACGTTGAATCGGAGGGAAAGAGAGGTATGCGATGATGCGCGTGGCTGCATGAGTGGGGTGAGCTCGGGGAGCAGAGCGTATAGCGAATCTGACATGTCGCGCCCGTCAGCTCGAGCGGATCCGGGGACCGAAACATCCCTGAGTTCGCTTCCTTACCTGGGTCCATGACCGACCATATAACCTCGATAACACGTACATGACTCTTGCCATTGGCATGCTTTTGCAAAATGTCATCAAGGATGCTCATGACATATGAAATGCCACTGCCACCAGCGACAAGGACGGCTCCCGAATAAGCAGTATAAAGAGTGTATCCTGGACCACCTTGAGAGTAACCGTATCAGCGCCACCGCTGAACCAGTAACAATTTAGTAGTTACCGTATGGACCCTCGATAATAACGCGGACTTCACGTGCGGATCCCAGTCCGCTCTCGACGCCGGTAGAAATATGTTCCGGGCGTCTTGCGGGCAGTGCATTGTCTGCATCACCAGCCACGCGTAGCAAGTTGCGGGTCCAAGAACCTAAAGCCTTGATCTGAAGCATCACTCCACCAGAGTCAGATCCCGCCGCGATGGTGAACGGTCGTGCACGACATAGGAACCAAGTCGCCAACCACGCCAACCATCCGCCGCTGACAACACGAACGCGGACGTGCTGGCCAGCACGCCAACCTGCCCGCAAAGAAGGCACGTGCACGAGCGTTGTGCCTCTGTTAAGAGCATGTTCGGCCGTCAGCCATCCCGTGGCATACCGTGTTCGGACAACGCGGGCGAGGTGATCGAAGGCGTAGAGGCCCACCGCGGTTAGTACATAGGGCACACAGGCGCTACGGTGATAGTACGTCTGAGAGCTGATCAGTGTCAAAGAAAAAAAGAAAGACAAAGAAATGACGCACAGCAAGCAGAATGACTGTAACGCAGGTGACATGGATTGTAATAAATAAAGTGTACATCCTCTTCCGCACGAAGGAGAGACTGCCAAGGAACAGCAGATCAACGGCACAGAGGGCAACTAAACCCCACATGTTTCTGGGGAAAGACAGTTTGGATCGCGTGGTCCCATTCAAAAACCACTTGTAGACTATCCGGCGATAAGCACAACAGTAGGGTCACTCAACAGAGACTCACAGTTACTAAGGCCATGAAAATTAACTATGATGACGATAGCATGCCCCACGAAGCGGTGGATGTAATTTAGCTACCATTGACGAATTAGAATAAAGAAGCCACTCAAGAGCGGAGACTCATACCTTCTCATAACCAAGTCCACATGCCAAGCCTAGCCAATTTGTCTTCCCTGCAAGGGCCACAGCGATCGGTACCTGCGATATTGCAAGATAGCCTAGAGAACCGGGATTGACCAAAGGATTGGGGGGGCGGAGAGACGCGTAGAGCATGAGGGCGGTATAAACGAGGAAGACGAGCAGATTGCCAAAGGAGATGCCGGGGGCGACGCGGAAATTGAGGGCGTATGCGAGGGTCGGGCGCAAGATCCTCATCCAACGTGGGACGAGCGTCGGTACGCTGCGAGGCGATGGTGCAGAGCGGCGAGAGGGGGAACCCTTGACGTCGCCATCGGCAGCGGCGCGTGGGGGGATGATGAGGGCAGGGCGCTGGGCCTCACCGCTCTTACCTTTTTCGCCTTCGACACCATTCTCTGGAATGTCGACTAGCGCGGGCTCGGACAGGCTTGTGGGAGTGTTGGTCGTACTAGAGCTACCGTGCGTGTCAGATCTGTGGCGGGACGTAATGCGCGGCGCGGCGCGAGACTCAGAACGAAGGAAGAAGCCGTTGAGGATCTCGGAATGTTGGAACAGGTGGACAAGGGCACGTGGGAGAGTCAAGACGACGTAGAGTGCGAAAAGGCCAAGCAAAATGACATCGATATGAAATACGAAGGCGGGGGTATGGGTTGACTCATGAGAATCGGGCATGGTGGAAGAAAGGATGTACTACTCTCGCCAAGGAAGGCAAGAAGATGAGAAACAGAAAAAATGTTCTGGTGGGACACGAAGGAACGATACGTGGGGAAGAAGATGGCCGTGAGAGAGTCCAAGAACCAAGTTGCGAGCCCGTTGGAGAAAAAAAAAATTCGTGCAGACCATCGCCCGTTAAATACGAGGGTCGGGTGCGCCGGTTCTAATTCCTGTAATAGATGGGGCAATGTTCGTATCATTTATTATCTGATAAACACCGTGACAGCGCCTACCGAAATCAAAACTCCGACCAACCAATTCGGCCGATTTCGGTGGACCGCAACCAACCCTCTTGGCAGCCAAGAGGGTTATTCTTCTGTTGGCAATGGCTTCACTTCGATCTCGTTACCGAGACTGGGTCATCTATCGATCCACTAGCATGAGGTTGGTCTGCTAGTCCACGTTGACACGCCATGTGTGTACATTTGGCTTCATACCAGGCTTCAATATTTGAAGCTTTTGAGTGGGAAAAAAAGGTCTTGAAAATTAGACGAAAGCGAGGCAGTGTTTTCCGGGCGCAGCCGGAAATGGGTGAGCAGGAAGGCACGTCTCGTTGTGTTGTGACCTGCAGACCTGCAAAAAAAAAAAGCGAGACTCTAGTCCAGGCCGTGGCACCCCGCAAGGCAGAGTAATCAGGTACCAGTTGACGACACTCATAAAAAGGCCGAGGTAATTATGTAGGTGTCATCTGCAGTCAGTCCGTGGCGAAGTGCTGCACGACGTGGAAGAGAGGAAAGTAAGTTAAGTGCCTGCTCCTGTGCCTACTCCCACGCCCGTCACAACAAACACCGCTCGATGCCGGCACCATTCTTCCTTAGTTACGTCAGGGAGCAAAATCGATGTCCGAGGCAAGCCATCGTGATGCTAGAGTGCTGCAGCAGTTGTGGTAGTAATCCTATCAGATTGTTGGACCTGGAAGAACGCTGGAGAAGATACTATAAGTATGCATGTAGTGATATGGTGAGGTAAAAAGTCCTTGGGGAAATTAAAGGCGCTGATGGGTGCCTGAGGTGAGGAGTGATCTAGTGATCCGTAATCTGATACAATCCTGATGCACAATATATATGTAAGCGGCTGAGCGCTGGCTGCACATGCACCGTCGCCAAACCTGTTATCTGATAACTCAACTGGACGTGTTTGATCACCTCAGAATTTCCCCATAGAAATTTGAGTTTTTCTTGGCAAACCTATTTCAAACCGATAGGACTGGAAAATAATCAGGAGGTTCGCTCGGTATTGACCGGTAGATTGTTGCACAATACAATACAAACCTGTATTTGTGCGAAGTAACATTCGTATGTCATATGCCGCTCATGCGCCATCCCTGATACATACGACCCTAAATACCCAGGTATTTGACCCAAGCAACTCAGTAGCTTAAATATCGTAAAATAATACGATAGAACATTCATCTCGTTTCGTTCATTTAAATCGTCACCATAAGAGTCATCAGAGTTTGAAATTGGCCAGCAATGCCCGAGAGGAATATAAAAAGAGAAAGTCATCACCACCCAAATGCCCTGTCCAGGATCCCTTGAGCATACAACTGGCGATGACAAGGACAAACGTACTCTTCGATGCTCTCCACACCGCCCACGTCCTTCCAGTCCGCCCAACTTACACGCCCGACGGCCCGAGCGGCATCGTCCATGAGTGCGGCCGGTCCGCACGAACCAATGACGATCCCGCTAATGAGGTCTGAGCCGCCGTTCTTCCGACTGGTCGAGTATGCGCTGCGTACGCCAGTGATCACGCTTTGTAACGTGTCAGAGATGTCAGGACGTCCTGGGCGGATGTACATTCCCGATGGAAGCGCCGTGCGCGGCACCCGTGGTGGGCGAGCTGAGACTCGGGTCCAGTGTACGTTGAAGCGGAGTGAGAGTGAGGTATGCGGTGAGGCGTGCGGCTCCATGAGCGGAGTAAGCTCGGGGAGCAGAGAGTAGAGCGAATCTGATATGTAGCGCCCGTCAGCACGGGCGGATCTGGAACCAAAAATGCTTCGTTCGCTCCCTTACCTGGGTCCATGACCGACCATATAACCTCGATAACCCGTACATGGCTCATGCCACTCGCATGCTTTCGTAACATGTCATCAAGGACGCTCATGACATATGAAATGCCACTGCCACCAGCGACAAGAACAGCCCCAGAATAAGCAGTATAAAGAGTGTATCCCGGACCGCCTTGAGAGAACGATAGTAAGTATATCAGCGCCACCACTGACAACTAATACCTAATACTTACTGTATGGACCCTCGATAATAACACGAACCTCACGTGCCGGTCCCCGTCCACGCTCGAGATCAGTATACGCCGGTTCGGGGCGCGCATCATCTGCTTCTCCAGCCAAGCGTAGTAAGTTGCGGGTCCAGGAGCCCATAGCCTTGATCGGAAGCATCATGCAACTAGAGTCCGATCCCGTCGCGATGGTGAAAGGCCGAGCACGACAGAAGAACCAAGTCGTCCACCACCCAAACCACGTGTTGCTAACAACACGAACGCGGACGTGCTGACCAGCACGCCAACCTGCTCGAAGGGAACGAACATGCACGAGCGTCGTGCCGCCGTTAAGAGCATGCTCTGCAGTCAGCCATCCTGTAGTATACCGTGTCCGGGCAATGCGGGCGAGGTGATCGAAGACGTAGAGGCCCACCGCGGTTAGTACGTAGGGCAAAGAGGCGCGAGCGTGCCTGTACGTCTGAGGGCCAATCAATGTTGAAGAAAGAAAAAAAAATAACAGAGAAATGGCGCACAGCATACAGAAATACAGTAACGCAGATAACATGGAGACCAAAGAATAAAGAGTACATCCTGTTCCGCACGAAGGAAATGCTGCTAACGAATAGCAGATCAATGGCGCAGAGAGCAACCAGACCCCACACGTTTTTGGGGATGCCGAACAGTTGGGATTGTATTGCCCCAGTAGCAGACCACACGTAGACTATCCAACAGGATGAGCATGATACTACGGTCACTCAACAGAGACGTACGGTAGGCAAGGGCGTGGACATTGGCTGTAATGATGATGACGCGCCCCGCAAAGCGGTGGATGTAATTTAACTACCGCTGACGTTTAGAACAAAAAAAAGCTAATGGACAGCAGAAAACCCATACCTTCTCATACCCAACTCCACATGCCCAACTCAACCAATTCGTCTTCCCTGCAAGGGCCACTGCGATCGGTATTTGCGATATCGCGACATAGCCCGGTCGCAGGGCATCGGAGAAAGGATTGGAACGACATAAGGACGCGTAGATCATGATGCCGGCATAGGCGAGGAGGACGAGCAGCTTGCCAAAGGAGAAGCCGGGCGCGACGCGGAAGTTGAGCGCATACGCGAGCGTGGGGTGCAAGATCGTCGTCCAACGTGGGACGCGCGTCGGTCCACGGCGAGGCGATGGTGCAGACTGGTGGGAGCGAGAACGGGAACCGCGCGTGGTGCCATTGCCGTTACCGCGTGGTAGGATGATAAGAGCAGGGCGCTGAGCTTTGCTGCTCTTAACCCATTCGCTGGCGATCCCATCCTCCGGTAGATCGATTAGCGTGCGTCCAGTCTGGTTCGTGCGCGTGCTGGTCGAGCGTATCGGCTTAGTTCTGGTCAAGCCCGAGCGACTACGCGTGCCCGATCGATGGAGGGACGTCGGCGGGGGCGCTGTGCCGGAACGGAGGAAGAAACCGTTGAGGAGCTCAGAAGGTTGAAACAAGCGGACGAGGGCGCGTGGAAGAGTCAAGACGACGTAGAGTGCGAAAAGGCTAAGCAAAACGACATCGATATGAAATATAAAGACGAGGTTATTGATTGAAGGAGAGATGGCCATTGCGGGAGAATGGGGGTTGAGCTACTCTCGCTATCTGAGACGAGAAGGGGAGGGCTAAAAAAAAGTCCTCGTGAGCCACGATGGAACGATGCGTTTACCACGGGGTGATATGGCTGTGAAAAGAGTCCGAGAGCAAAGTTAAAAGTAAAACTTACGGAAGTTATGAAAGAGTGGGATGACACGACTTACCACCCTTTTTGCAGCGAGGTGTTATGGCTTGGCTCGTGAGTCGTGATAGCCCTCGCCTTTGAGACGACACTGGCGGGATAGAGGTCGAGGAAAAGAAGGAAAAGACATGAGGCGGGCTATCCGGGGTGCAGTATTTTTAGTCGTAGCTAGCGCTGGTGTCCTCGTGGCGATGGTGTGTGCTGAGTCAACAAAACGAACAAAAGATTCAAGTCGAGCAGTGGGTGATGTACTTCATATTACTCTATGTCATTGTCGGCGGAAGTGAAGCATGGCAACGAGTGAACGTTGTTACCGTCCGTTGACAGCGGTCTGCGTCTGCGACACAAAGTCCGAGTCACGGTTCCGCTCGCTTCTCACTTGAAAGAGTAAAGGGACGAACATACAAACATTGACTGAAATGGTATTGAAGCGAAGCTTTTATAGCAATACGCTACGTGTAAACGTGAGGGTAAAGGGCATAAGCATCGAGGCAAACGTGATTGAGCGGGCAATGTGAGGAAATTCTCCAGTGCTGGATAAGATGAAGTGGTCCGAAATCTATGACATAATCTACGTGTAGGAGAATGCATAATGCATAACGTTCAAGAAGCATCATTTGCGTGTCCGTTTAGTAAGAGAAAATCATCAACCACGGATTGAGGACGATCTATTTGACAGAGGTAGTAGGCAACCACCCTCGCGTTTGGCCAGATAAGGGAGACGTACCGGAAATAGGATATGGCAGCCAGTGACGACGCTGAACCAGATAGGATTAGCTGCGTATATTTATAAGAGATTTGAGTCGACATACGCAAGCGGGAAGATGATCGCCCAAGCAGAGCCATCAACTCGCCATCCAAGTGGCACCAATGATGTGGCGCATACAACCACGCAACCAAGGATAACTACCGAAAGAAGGACCGAGAACCAAAACCTGGTTTACGGTGGTGACACGTATATGAGGACACTGGGTGCGAAAATGCCAAAAAAGTTGCCACACCGCTTCATAATTTTGGGAACTTCGTTAAAGAAATTGGAGCGTTCGACTTCTTTCTTGGTCGCACTCCATGTCATATTGTACGAGAACAAGTGTGCGAGAATCGCTTGGCTCAAGGGAATGCTTAGTCCCCCAAAAAAGAAGAAGCTAATCTTTAATTCAGTCCAAGTTCTGATATTGATAGATGATGATGGCTCACAAAAACGGTATCCAGGATATGTTTGTCAAAATGATGACATCTTAAGGTCGTGAGGTGAATACGAGTATGTAGACAAAAATAGAGCATGACCTACCAGATTCTTCTCTCCGAGTCGATACTCTAACAGGGTAAAGCCGACATTTCCTGAACCGAAAAAGACGACAGCTGTTGCGAGCCAAATCTCAAAACTATGAAAATAGAATGCATCCACTGGGAACTGGAAGCC
This sequence comes from Russula emetica, assembly GCA_015178925.1. Classification (NCBI taxonomy): domain Eukaryota; kingdom Fungi; phylum Basidiomycota; class Agaricomycetes; order Russulales; family Russulaceae; genus Russula; species Russula emetica. Next base: position 53,338 of record WHVC01000095.1, on the reverse strand, counting down.
GAGCAGAACGTAGTTGATGACAGCGATAGTGATAGCCCCGGCGATCCCATCTGATTCGAAGACACTGAGCATCGAACGTCTCGCAGCAATACTGACAATCTCACAATATGAGAACATGTCTGGCCATGAGCAAGTTGGTCGTCAGACATCGAGTGAATGAGACGACTTTAGAACGCACAGGCAAGCATAGATATCTTGTAATGGAATGGCGCGCTGGACCACAAAAATTTGTGAATTTCATAGGCAATGGGCCCCCGCCGCCACCACCGTACTAGCGGATTGAACAACAGCCTCCTCACGGTTAGTACGCAATACCAACTGATTCAAAATATTTACGCACTCGTTGCATCCTGTACATTGGTCGGTTGTCGGTGAAATACAACCGAAAGTGAGAGTTGGCACTCACCATATGCGTATTTCTGCCAGCGGTTGAGTTCGTCGTCGACGGTAAGAGAAACCCCCTCCTTGAAGCCACCCTTGGAGTACGTTGCCCATCTGATGATGTAACCACGCATCTGTAGCCGCAGGGCCATGTCAAAATCTTCAGAGACATGAGACTCGGACCAGATTTTCTCTTTCCCGTCACGGTCGGTAAACGCTGCGTCCTGAATGGCCTGCCATCTCAGGAAACTATATACAAATACAAACGCATCAGCGGGACGTTGCAGACATACGAAGCCTAGACGTACGCGTTATGGCCGACGAATGGAGCAACTTCTCCATTAGCACAGGCTGTGTGCAGCAGATACGGGTCAAAAGAGTTCATTTGTCAAATAAATAATCGACTCTCACTGAGGGAAATTGTCTTATTTACGCGGCGTGTAAAGTAGGCAATTGCATTCTCGAAGTAATGATGAGCGACCTGCAAAACGTCTTCATGTCATGGTGGGTGTGCCCAATACCTCCGACTTTGATGAAATCTCACCAGACTCATGTTGAATAATTGCGACAGTAGGACATTCCGCCATCTCTCGGGCAGCATTCCGAAGGCAGTCCTATAGCAGAGGTCTGTCGATGAATGACGACTTGAAAATAAAGTTCGAAAAATCCGACCTCGGGTACGACCGTGTCAGAATCGACGAGAAGAACGATCTTGCCGACGCGGCAGGCTTTGCCGTTCTTTGCCCATGGCCTCCAACGCTTACCGCTCTCCTCCCAAATCTCTTCGACGGCACGCATAAGAGCACGTTCTTCAAGTGAGGCGGGGATAGCCCGTTCATCTTCGCTTGATCCCGAGCCTTCAACCGATAACGACACACGCGCACTCGTTCGAATAGCTGTCTCCCCCGAGGCGACCATTTCATTGAGGTGTTGCTCAGCCTTTCGCGAGAGTGCAAGTGCGTAGTTCATGTTCGAGGCCTTCTTGAAGCGACCGGCACGTACGAATATCGTGCCATCGCCATTTGCGCTTGGTTCACCGTCAGCAGGTCGAGCAACCCATCCAATACCATTAGCCTCGTAGAATGCAATGCGCCTCTCGCGCTCGTGGTCTGGAAGTGTCTGTGCGAAATCAATTTGAGTCTAATGCGTCTCTTTCAAGGTGTTGGAGGAATAACCCGTAAGCCATCGTCGTTGATGAAGATATTTGACGTCCGCCCTGACGTGCGTACGTTTGCATCGCCTTCTTCAGGGATGCAATTGAACGGGCACTAAACATAAGAAAGGCAAAATATCGTGAGGAGAGAAAGGACGTATTTTAAAACAAAAGGAGCGCACAGTACAGCCTCCAGACCTTCCTTATATACAGGCATCTGGATAGTTATGTGTGGGAGATCACTATCGACTTGTTTATTGGGACGTGGAGGACAGGCTGAATAATACTTTGAATTTTGATGGTATTGGACAATGGGACCGACCGCCATGGTGATATTTTGGATGAGTTGAAGACAGAAAAACTGATGGCTTGTTCTAAGGACCGTGAAGAATCACACTGATAACCAAAGACGCACCAGCGACACGCAAAATAGGAGAGGAATGAATGCGCAAAGCACGAAGTGCGTAAATTTTCCGTCTTGACGCCATTCAGCCAACAGAATCTCTTCATTGAAGTATGACGTTCGCATTCGAGGAGGGTTAAAAGCTTAATACTCACTGACGCCATTGCCAACGAAGACTGCGGAAGTGGTGGCCTTAGCAAGTGAGGCTGTAAGAAGCGAGGGGACTCACTGAGTGAAAGCGCGGCAGCAATGCCGTTGTAGAGTGGGGAGTAGAGCATCGTAGGCCGCTTCTCTGAGGCGAACTCGAGCTCAATGGCATCTTCAGCATTTGGGAAACGATTTTCTTCGACCACTACTCGCTTTCCGTACCATCGACGTTTAACGGTGCGCACAGCTCGTGGCTCGCTGGAAGATTTAGACAAAGCTTTCTCGACATCCTCCTTGATCGCGTCCGCTCCTGGCGTGCTCCGCCCAAGTGGCACACGCCGCTCGCTGGGGGTTGCGGACCCCCTAGCGGCGACTGGGATGAGGGAATGTGCTGAGGCGGAGTCTGCGTAGGATGCAGGGTGAGAAGAGGCAGAGGGAGTTGCGCCAAATCCAGGTCGTGCGCGCCACAAGAGCTTGATGAGACGCTCTTCAAGTCGTTGCACGTCGGGATGATCGTGTCGGGTCCGTCGGCCCAGACGACGAGCACGCGCTCATCACGCTGGTTATGGAAATTCATTAACCAAAATGGGACATGTGATAATTATGACCCAACTCACGATGAAAGCAAGCGCTTTGATCCTTTCAGCGTGAGGAAGCATCAGCATCGTGTCACGATCTGGATTCGCGTATCTGCATCGAGATAAACGCTCTTTTCTTCTGGTCCCCTGTCTCATGAATGCCAAAAACAATCAGCAAATGCTAGAAGCAGATGACGACGACAGGAACAAGGAAATGCCATTCCCACGCCTTGACGACAAGGGCTATCTCCGCTGTCACATCTCTTATCTCCCCCCGCGGCCAGTCATCTCCTGCGTTGACGTGTTGACAACTTCACTGAGAGCCGCATTGTCTTATCGCTGCTGTCTTCCCACGCCAGATCATTTCCGGATGTGAAGTAACAGCAGCGCCATGATATACTCTGACGCAGAGGTGACACCAAGCGGTGACTGTGCGCACAGGGTGGCATTCCAATCAATGGGAATGTGATGGCGCAAAAAGGTCGATGCCGTAGGACGTTCTCATTGTCGTCGCGTAACAACGCGAGAAAATGAGGAGAAAGTCCGGGCACAGCACAAAGGTACCCACACGGGTCCAAGGAGGAGCGAAAGAGAAACTCACACTTGGCTAACGGCCGCATGCGCAACTGCGCTACGGACTTTGACCGCGACAATTAGATCCATAGCGCGCACAGCACATTCAAAGGGCTCGAGAGCGAGATTCTCGTACGGGAACACGCGGTAAGAACATGCATCATCGCGCAGACACACGCCAAGCTGCAATATCGTGGGCGTCGGGGCGGAACCATGCGTCACCCCTGGGTCTGCTTGAAGATAAAGTGCAGTAGCGCATCATAGCGGTCATAATCCATAGCGTCAAGCAAGCTATGAAGCGCGGAGGTGATTGCGAGGGCGGGGCGGGGCGGGGCTGGAGAAGGGAGAGAGAATAGAGGTGGAGGTCGGGAGATACGGGTGAAGAAACGAGCCTGCAGGAGCATACGATCCTTTTACGACATCCGACAGGACAATATTAGTAGGCTGGAAAGTGCCAGGCAGTGCGCGAGGAGGGCTTATCAGTTTGAGGACCTGAAGTGAGTGAAATTGAGTTGAACTGTAGATAAATGAGACTCCCCGGGGTCCTCCGGAGAAGCCATGGCCGTCTTATAATCGATACAACAAGAGAGAGGAATCGGAACAGCGAGGCGTCGTCATCACCCTCGCGATCGAGGGCCACCAAAAGAGTGTCTTGAGAGGTGCTGATCGTCCGTAAAATGAGATCTGAGTAGAAGTCGAACAACGATTATCGCGAACACGCCCAAGAGGAGCTTGGGGCAGGAAAATGGTGCCAAATTGTACTACGTATGGAAGTCAAGCATTGGCCACCGCCTGACATCCGACAATCAAATTGAAGCAGAGGATCCATCAGAAACGACATGACATGTGGAGACAACCTAACTACCAGGGGGCATTACGCGAGATATGCTGTACTTGTGCTTGTGATTGTCTGTGAAGCAGCAGGGAACAAGAAGGCCAGGTGAGCGATGCTGAGTCCAACATCGCGTCGACGGCGCGAAAAGAGGGGCTGCCTGTTGTCTTTTGCTCGTTATATTTTTCCAGAAAAGGATATAGATATCCGTTGAGGATGTGGCTGAAGAGTATGATGAGTTGAACGAGTTACGTCTAGGATGAGTTTCCGGGGTCCCTGAGCTCTCGACTCTCATTCAACGTTCATGAAAATTTTCCCTGGGAAACTGTTCGTCAAAGAAGGAAATCGGATGGCACATCCTGTCGGCTGTTGTCTTCTCTTGTGGAATGTGGCAAGCAAGTGGCAGGGAAGCTGGAGCGAGCGGCGCCAGGCGCCTGGGCCGGGCCGGTGGAGTATATGAAGGACACCCACCACCACAGGGACGCATATATGAATGGCGCACCCCAGTTTCGAAGTATGTTGGCGCCATGTCCCTTCCTCGCCCACCCGGCAACGGGGAACGACTATTCCTCTTCCACAGCAAGCCTTAGCGGCTCGGACAGAGAGCCGTATCCTCCCTCGCCCAGCCCCGGGTTGCCAGCTAGCTCTACCCGCTCCTACTCTCCCTTGAACCCTCCCAGCCCATCTTACCTCGCGAAAACGCGCAATAGACGCTCCTGGTCGGCTGCAGACACCCCACTAGACGTTCCTCTTTTTGATTCCCAACGTGCACCCACTCCCCCCATCCGTACAATCAGTCTCCATGCTTCTGTAGAGTCGGACGCTCCCCCTGCTACCGCTGCCGTTGCCGTTGGTCAGATTTATACTGCGCCTTACCTTCGTCGCAGTGCCACTCCACCCGCCTGACGCTGTCATTTTGCAAAGACCCTCCCGAGCCCCACCCTCCGCCTTTCATTTCCCATTCCAGCCCTATGGAAGCAACACAGATCCTAGCCTTTCCACACCTGGCTTGGGCTACCGTTCGGGTCGCTCATCAACCGAGTCCCTTCATGGTGCTGATAACTCTGCGGTACCCGCCCCTTCCCGACGCCCCGCGCAGGCATTGTCTTCTCAAGGCTCACACAGCATGCTCCGTGCAAGTCCAGAGGGCGGCTCTTGGGTAGACCATGACCTAGAGCCTCCTTATCCACCCTTTATGGCTCAAAGTAACGGATCTCAGTCTCCAAACAATTCTGGTACAACACCCTTTCGTGCGCCCTTCTTAAGTCCGGCTTCCCGACCGTCATCCATCATATGGTCCCCTCCTTCTAATGCGAATCATTCCCATACTGCTTCCACTACGATCCCTTCGTACGCTGGGTCTGAAATTCCTCCCAAAGCCCCGCTCCCTTCGACACTACTCTCAGAGAAGCTCACAAAGGAAGATAAGCCATGGCTTACCGAGGCCCCGGACGCTCGCACTCGTGCTAGCCGTTGGATCACTCTTCTGATGATCTTACTTGGTGCTTGCGGTGCTGGACTGCTCTGCTGGACCGGTTACCAGGATGCAGGGAGAACTATGATTGATTCAAAACTGTTATGCCTAGTCATGGAGGATACCTTCGACAACTTGGACGTTGACAACGGAGGGACCTGGACGCGCGATGTTGAGATGAGCGGATTTGGGTACGTATCGTACTTGCTTACGTAAATTCATGGAGATCAGAACACCAAAGTCGGTTTCTTGCACAGGAATGGCGAGTTTGAAATGGCTACTGCGCTTTCGGACAACTTATTCGTGCGCAATGGCCAGCTTTACATCAAGCCGACTCTCACTTCGAACGCACTGTCAGATCCACAGCAAATATTCAACGGAGGCAACTATACACTTCAGGGCTGCACGACCTCCGAGACCAATGCCTCGGCTTGCTCAGCATCGTCCAGTAATACGAATGGTGCAACTATCCCCCCTGTGATGAGTGCTCGTCTCAGCACCAAAGGAAGCCATAGCATTCGTTTTGGTAAAGTTGAGGTTGTCGCGAAACTTCCACGTGGTGACTGGCTCTGGCCTGCGATTTGGATGGCTCCTCTTAGTTCATTGTACGGCCCGTGGCCTCTTAGCGGCGAGATTGATGTGCGTTCTGCTCGATTTGTAACTGGAATTTACTCGTAGCGAAATGGATATGCTGAGATTCTTATATCACAGATCATGGAGGCGCGCGGAAACAGCCCCTCATACCCCGCACAAGGGGTAAACTTTGTCCGCTCGACCCTGACCTGGGGTCCCCTTCCTAGTCTCGCCTCGCGTTTATTTGGTTGGCAGTCCCTCAAACGCTCCACATACGCGCAACAGTTCCATACATACACGCTTGAGTGGACTGAGAATTTTATCAAGATTTATGTTGACTCGCGACTGAAGAATATGGTTCAACTTCAGATTGACGGCAAGCAACAGAGCAATGGTGGTTTTTTCTGGAAGCGCGGCAATTTCCCACTCACTGCGAATAACAATACCGCAAATGATATTGTCGTCCCGAATCCATGGACGACCGCGACTGTCGCAAATGCGACCAACGCAGCACCATTCGACCAACGTGCGTCGTTCCATTTTGGTGCACCGATAAAACTGCTGACTTGCTCAACCCTCTATTCGTTCAGCGTTCTATTTGGTTCTCGATCTCGCTGCCGGCGGAACGAGTGGCTGGTTCCCAGACAGGCTGGGCAACAAGCCTTGGTTCGATGAGTCAGTTTCTGCGATGCGGGACTTTGCCAGCCAGCAGAGTACTTGGAGTGCTACTTGGCCAGACAATGATGACGACCTATCATTTAGAATGTATGTACCTCTTGATCTTGTTTTTTTTTAGCTGACAGATTGTGTAGTGACTCTGTACGCATGTGGAACTTCTGTTGAACTCTGGCCGTATGTTGGACGATGGACAATGGACAGGATAATTTGGCCTTGCTCATACGAGATATGGACACTTGGGACTGACTGATACTCTTTTTATTCGTTACTTTTACACATGTCCACGGCTTGTGCACGCGCTCCTCCATTCTGCAGTTTTCACAACCTTGCTTTCCAAATCACGCATGTCAAAGGATTATTTCTAGTTGCATTGTCATTAGTCGTATGGCGTACGCTTGCATAACATATCTTATTATGGGTGGGCAGCTCATACGGGAACCTTTACGCTCGGTTCAACATGTTTTACCAGGTTGATCTGGAACTGGCGGTTGTAAGCCAGATATTCCATTTGTTGATAACATCACCAATCTCGGTATTAGTGAGGAGAGTCTAAACTCCAGTCTCTCACAGCATTGGTAGACAAGTCCTCCCTGCGCCGGCGCCACGAGCTATCTTTAAACTGGGTACGTGAGAGCGCAAAGGGCAAGGCGCGTGGGGTGAGAAATGAACGTTAATGGGTTAATGAACCACCGCAATATTGAGTTACTGTAAGCGCCCTGTGACCTGAGGATCCATGACTGGTACACCTGGACCGCAGGGAAGCATGATACAGTGGAGGAGAGCCCAAAACGACAAAAAGAAAGGGGCGAGAGACGTTGGCAATACATGGGTGATACGTTAAGATTGCGCGAGAGGTACCCACATCACCGGGTCTCCGCCTACGTTGGGAGACGGTGACAAGGGCAACTATAGTACCTTTGAGTTCGCTTCCAACGAATTATCAGAGATCACATACCTGCAACTGCCTTTCTACGAATGACAACCCTATTGGTCAGTGACGAGTAAGGGCTCGGTCTGTGTTGTCGGTGGCGTCTGATTGAGCGGCAGTATGCACTGCGCGAGGAGGGAGTGTAGGTACCGATAGTCTGGTTTGTCTTCAAAGCCGAGGGACCGTATGTGCTGAATAAACTTGATAAACGGCTGTGGCAGACCCTTACAAAGGGTCTTGGCCGTTGTCACTTGCTTAAACTTCAAAACTTCGTCATAATGGACTTGACTGGGATGGACAGCGATGCCTTGCCAGGGTAGCCGTCCCTTCACTAGATAAACAATAATGTATGCCAACGACTCCAGATCGTCACGTCGCGATTGTGTTAGTCCGAGATGACCGTTGATCGACATAAAACGGACAGTGCCACTGATGTCGAGTCCCTTGACTTGCCTGATGTGTTCATGAGTGGCTGGGTTGCGGAAGAGCCGAGTGAGTCCGAAGTCGATAAGAAAGACTCGGCTCGACCTGTCATCGGTACCTATCATCAAATTGTCTGGTTTAACATCGAGATGAACGTAATGGTGATCATGCAATGACTTGAGAACCGAAAGCTTAGAATGAGATGTAAATAAAAGCGTACTTCGAGCACAGCTGCACAGGGAGAAAATACCGTCTGTTTTGCGTAAGTGAATACTGTGTTGGCATCGAGCACACTCAGTTGTGCCATATCCTCAAATGTGCACCCAAGGCGGCTGAGCACCATGAAGTTATATCGCCCTTCCACCCCGTACCGGAGCATCTTGGGAATTCCACGGATTCCTGAAGTTGCCTGATAAACGTTGTATTCGCGGTCGAGCTTTGAGTCCCATTCCAGGGCAACCTCAAGTTTCACAGCTACATCTCCCCCCTCTTGATGTCTCTTCCCAGATACACCATTCCTAAACAGAATGAGGTAGGTATGATGGCCCAGATGGCCTTCAAATTGACGTACCGAAAGTCCCAGCACCAAGTAGCTTTCCCAGTCGATACCTACCGCCTACTCGTACGATATCCGGGGATTCAGTTGGGGCACCAACTGCTAGATGTTGTCCAGGCATTAGGCCAAAGGGCGAATACAAAATTGGTGGGGTATCTTGGGTACGTTGAATTGAAGGGGGGAAACCACAAAAATGGGTTCGAACTCAGACTCAAACTCAGATTAAGAATTCTCCTCCATATTTTCCTTTCGGGTCTTTACGGAAGCGCACGCGACGCGAGTGCAATCTGAATCGACTTGGGTTGATTGAATTGTTGCACAAGCAGCGCAGGCGACATGAGTGAACCAAGGCACACGAACGACGACAAACAACATGAGTAGCCACGAACGATCTGATGAACACGACAAGCTTATTCATCGTCATCGTCATTGTGTAACCCATCCTTGAACTCGCCATTGTCATCTTCATCATCGCTATCTGATAGCGCATGCAGTAAAGCGTCGGTGGTGGCCTGGCGATCCCCAGTGAGCAAATGTGCAAGTAGATCCTTGGTAGTGCCCGCGTTCCCGGTCCTCTTCTGACCTGGTACACGGGGTTGTAGTGTTTCAATGATGTCCGCTCATGCCTTAATCGCCCCTGTCTGAGCATTCTTCTACCAGAGACAGCCTTCCTTCTCGTTGATAGTGACTCTTGATCGTGATCAAGGTGAAAGTCAAAAGGCAGCAGCAGACCAGTAATAAGGGATAGGGCGCGTTCCTTCTTTGGTGCACCGGCCTGTGCACGCCGAGAGAGGGTGTATGTCCTACCGTACAAGGAGAACACGTTTGATTGCGATTACATACTAGCGGCTAGTGCTAAAATTTATAGCTTCAAGTATGCCATGCCATCCCCAGATGATAATTTATACTCTACTCTAACAAGAGCTCGCGGTCAATACGTAAATACCATCCATCGCTTTCATCTAACTTACGCTCCACCTCTATCCATAAATTTTCCTTTCCGTCCTAGCCGCACCCAGTATTTCCTCCCCCCGAACTTGACCCCGTTCGAAAAAAAAGAAAAGAAAAAGAAGATATCACGCGGACGCTTGGTACGCTTCCAAGACCGTTTTGGCCACTGCCTTCCTCGGGCACTTCCTTCCGGTCCACAGCTCGAATTGCTTATATCCCTGTTCCAGAAGCACTTCTATCCCCATGACAGAGCTCCACTTCCGGCCCCGCCCCGCCGATGCGGCGGCGGCGGACGTCATCTTGGCCAATCTCAGCAACGGTGTTTCCGCGGGCCTGTAGGCCATGTCGACGACGACGCCCGCGTCTGCGCTGAAAAGGGACGAAGGTAAGAACAATGAGTCCGCGACGCCCACGCCCTTTTCTGTCGTCGTTGCTGATGCTGGCACTGTGGAAACGATGACGCTTGGCGGGGCTTGTCCCTGTATGGAGGACGTCACGTCGAGGGTGTCGAGCAACTCGACGTGAGCACCTGGGATGGCATGGACTAGTTCTTCCGCGCTCCGCCTGGTGCGGTTGAACAGGTAGATACGCGATGCACCTAGAGCGTGTAGGGCATAGATCGCAGCGCGCGCCGTACCTCCGGCGCCGATGACGAGACAGCTCTCGATCTTTTGCAAGGACGGCGGTAGGCGAGCCCTGACGACGTCCCGGATCCCCGTCCAGTCCGTGTTGTCGCCGAGGAGGATCCGATGGCCATCCGCATTCGTGGTGGGGATGACTGTGTTCACCGCACCGATGGCTTCAGCTTCAGGGGTGAGCACGTCGAGATGAGGGATAATATCACGCTTCAAGGGAATCGTGACAGATGCACCGCCAAAATCGGCGAGCTTAAGGGTAAGGCGCACGTCCGTATCGATGGTATCGGCTTCGACGCGTCCGTAAGAGTGTGGGAGGCCGAGAAGGTTGAATCCAGTGTTGTGCAGGGCTGGGGACATGGAACTTGCAACCGGCTTTCCGAAAATGTAGAACCGCTTGGCGGGAAGCTGTCCTATCAAGCGTAGGGCTGTTTGAATTTCAACGAAGGATAACTGGCCAGGAGCTGCCCTCGTCGGGAGGAGAGGGTGTGTCACGGGTGTGAAGGTCGTGTTGAGTATTCTAGATAATTGCCCCTCAACGCCCATGTTGATAGCGATGATCGGTTTGGCGTCCACTGCAGAGCTTGCCCGTGTTACGAACCGATGAAGTGCCATATTATCGTCGAGCGTGTTCGCTTTGCCAACTATCTTCACGATGTCTCCGTATGCCTTTGCCACCTCGAGAGTGGCATCCACAGACGATGAATCCCACTTCAGGTTTCCACTCCAATCATGCCACGATGCCACGATCTTCGAGTTTCCTTTGCGTAGTACCAAGGTCACGGATGTTCTTCTCTGGCCAAGAGATTTCAACATCCACATATTCAACACCCAGTCTCAGAGCCAGGTGGAATAAGTTAAAGGCTTCCTTGACAGACTTGTCGGGGAAGGCGCCTCCCTGGGATACTGTCCGCACGGTGTATACAATCGGCATGGAGGATACCCGACGGATGGCCGCGACCTGTTCGGCGACGTAGCTGACGGGAGGGATGTGTAGGCACGCGGTATCAGTCTGACTCCGAGTCCGCAAGAGGTCGACACGAAGTTCGATGGCGTCTACACCGGAGGTAAGTTCCTCAAAGTCGGCCAATGAGGGAGTAACGTCGGGGAATGTCAAGGAAAGGAAGTATGAGCGGTGTTCGCGCACGTGGATTGGGGCAAGGTTCGCCTTGTGGCCGGTTATGTGACCAAAGAAACGCGCAATCTCATCCCGAATGTTAAATGTTTCGTTAGTAGAACCTTCGGCTGGCGCGAGTGTGGAAACGCCGTTCACAAACTCGTGACTAGAACATTCTGTAAACCATGGTTCGCGCCTCTTGAAGACGTCAATAATGGGTTCGCCATAAGCTGGCCGGCTGGACTCAGACTCCAAGTACGAGACGATTTCATCCACCGGGCGTGTGACGTGGACCACAGGACGATCCCTAGCGTAAGCAGTGAGGATCTCGCGTCCAGCAGGGGTCTCAACAATGCCTCCGCCAAGACTGATGACATGACGAGACGGGTACTGTGCGAGCAGCTCCTTCAGCAGGTCGACTTCAACGGCGCGGAATGCGGGCCAGCCATGTTGCTGAACGTAGTCACGGAGTCCAGAGGGGAATTTTTGTTCGAAGTAAGCATCCGCGTCGATGAAACTCCATCCTAGAGTCGCAGCAGCCAGTCCTCCAATGAAGGTCTTTCCCGAACCTCGCATCCCAATGATAACCACAGACGCGGCTACATCTTGCTCAGCAGAAGTGTGATCTGCGGTCTGGTGGAGCTCGACGCCCTCAACCTTGAGGCCAATCTGCAGACGCTCAGCAAACGCCCATAAGATGGGTACTGGGCGTCATACCTTGTTTTCCAGGTCATCCCACCAGTTTGGCCATGTCTTTTCTACACAGCGCTTTTCTTCGATGACCGTCTCACTGACTACGGATCCGAGTACGCTAAACGCCATCGCGACGCGGTGATCATCGTAGCAGTGAACGCTAACTCCGCGTTTGAGTTCAGCTATAGGTTTGCCGTATACCTCGAGACCATCATCCAGCTCTTTAGTTTCGACACCGAACTTCGCTGTATGCGCGGAGTTAGAATATGAAATATAAGAAACAGAGAAATAACATACCGAGTTGATCTATCATAGCGCGAATACGGTTGCACTCCTTGACCCTTTGATTAGCAATGCCTATAATCCTGGTTGTCGTCGGTCGGCTGCCATCACCGAGTTCCCGGTCCTTCGCCGGTGAACTAGTAGCTACAGCCGCAAGTACTGAGGCTGTGAGGAACGCGTCCGTCATGGGTTCCATGTCAATCAAACCGAGAGCTTTGAGCTGGCCGATTGGCGGGCCTTGCACCGTCGTCTCCGAGGCAGTCTGCGTGACGGTGCATCCCATCGGTTCTAGGACTTCCTTCGCAAAGCGTGCGTCACCCTGCAGCGAGGCCGACCCAATATTCGCTATGGTGCAAGATGAGCCAGTAATAGCCGCGATAGCAAGAGGATATGTTGCGCTGCTAGCATCGGATTCGATGCTGTAATCTTTCGGGTTACGATAGACTGCTTTGGGAATGTTGTACACGTCCAAGGCACGGCCAGTATTCGGATCGACCTCACGCGCGACTTCAACTCCAAAGGTCCGCATCATTGCTATTGTCATGTCGATGTAAGGTTGGGAGATAACTTGACCACCTGTCAGCTCGAGGGTAACTGGTTCCTGGGCATATGGAGCACAGAGTAGGATGGACGAGACATATTGACTTGACACGCTCGCAGCCAACTGAATCCGCCCGCCTTTGAGGCCGGCGGGTGCGATTGAGAGGGGAAGACAGCCTTCAGACTCCAAGTACTTGATTTCACTGCCGTTGGCTCTGAGCGCGTCAACGAGGGCACCGATAGGGCGTTGTTTCATCCTTGCATTGCCAGTGATGACGGTGGTGTCAGGCCCAGTCTCGGAGAGTTGGACAAGTGTGCAAACGGTGGTCAGGAACCGAGCGGCTGTACCCGCATTGCCGAGGTATATCTCTTTGCCCTTTGGTGGCACTGCGAGCGACCCTTGTCCGCCATGGACGACGAGAGTTTCTCCGCCATCTTCCCATTCGAAACTCGCACCCTGTCAGACGGTGAAAGTGTAAGATGATGCAAAAGCATGGGAAGGCCACGGACGGACCTTCAGCTCATGAAGAGCAGTCATCATAACTTGGGTGTCATCAGAGTGCAACAAGTTTGTCAGCCTACAGGTGCCGCTTCCGAGGGCAGCCAACACGAGAGCACGGTTAGAAAGGCTCTTTGAACCCGGCGTGGCCATGCGAACTGGGCTCTCGGTCGGCACTCCAGGGACAACTTTGGCGGCCTCGGCGAGGGTCTTGCCAATAACGGGATCTGGAACGACGCTGGCTTTCTGCTCCACCGTCTTGCCGATGGTGGCGAGGAGCACGATCTTCTTCTCAGGCCCACTGTTCTTCTTGTCGATCCGCATTATGTCCAGCAGGCGACTGACGGTAAGAAGCCTTGAGGCAGGAAGGCCCGTGATACGCGGGTCCGATAACGAGACGGGCAAGTTGTAGCTCTTCAAGCAGCGCGTAAGGCGTCCAACACCAACCTGTCCAAGATGTCCGAGCTGGCGGGCCACCTCGGCCTCGAGGATCATCCCGACGCTGATACATTCGCCGTGCAGCATACCGGGCGTCAGCACGGCTTCGATCGCGTGTCCGATCGTGTGTCCAAAGTTGACGAGGTTGCGTAGCCCCGTCGTCTCGCGCTCGTCGTTGGTGACGATATGCGCCTTGACGGAGATCGAGCCCACGATGACGGAGAGGAGCAACTCCTGGGCAGCCGAGCGTGTCGCCTTAGTGCGTCCCGAATAGCTGACGCTGGGTGTCTCAATGGCAGTAACGATATCTGCCGGCCGCGACTCAAGAGCGGCGAAGTCGGTCTCGTTCCAGATGGCAGCGGTCTTTGATGCGATCGGTTAGTGATCGCACCACAGTGGACAAGAGGACATGTAAAACACGCGCACCTTCACTACCTCGGCCATGCCGTTCGAGAATTCGCGGGCGGGGAGGGTTTCGAGGAATGCAGCATCGATGAAGATGTACTCTGGCTGCCAGAACGCGCCGATGAGATTCTTCCCATGCGGAGTGTCGATCGCAGTCTTCCCGCCCACGCTGGAGTCAACCATGGCCAGGAGAGTGGTTGGGATCTGCACGAAACGCACACCGCGCATGCTACCGTGTCGTGATATGCGTTGAGCCCCACAAAAGGGTAGCAGTCGGAGAAAAGGACGCACAATGTCGCAGCGACGTATCCAACCAGATCGCCAATAACTCCGCCACCGAGCGCAAGAACGACGGTGTCGCGCGTGCATTTATTCAGCAAGAGGTGGTCTTCGATCGCCGCCTTTCCGTCGCGGCTCTTGGACGTTTCGCCTGGGGGGATCGTGTATGTTAAAAAACGCGAACTTTTACCCGAGCGGGCAATCTGCTCCTGAAAACCCTTTTGGAAGGCATCGAGATGGAGACGTGCTAAGTTCGTATCTGTGATAAGAGCATAGGTGGATGCAGGGAGGGTTTCAAGGACGGTGCGTGCAATGTAGGGGACAAGATGAAAGCCACAATGAATGGACTGCTTTCCGAGGATGGAGACTTTGTAAATTTCGGTCTCGGCCATGGAGAGAAGAGGGGAGGGGAGGGGGAAAGTGCAATCCTCGGGTGGACATCCCGGTGTTGAGTAAATAGTGTGCGATACCCGTGAGAATCGGAACGCGGGCTGCCTAAGAGGTCGGACAGGCATCGGACTACGGGCGAGAGCCATGTTCATCGGGATCTAGTGCAACTACATTACTGGGGAAGCGAAAGCAAGACATGAAGTAAAGGTTGGGCATATTCTAGGTCTATCGTCGTTAGAGAGAAAATCAAAACATTCTCTGTGGTCTATACTACTGCCATCCTCGCGTGATGGTATATTCTTTAGTCTCGGACAAGATCACTGGAACCCCGTCAGCTGGATGTGACAATGATGACAAGATAGCCCACATACCGTCCGAAGAGTTTCACCTTCAGCCAATCAGTAGCGACCAAAACGCGATTCCGCAGGGAGAAAAGCGTGCTCATGTAAGCACTCCGCCAGAACAGGAATGTCGCAACGCCACCGGAGGAAAACTATCAGGTTGGTTAAAATCGGATCACCATGACCGAATGCTAGTCTCACCTTGTGGTGGAAAAACTCCAGATCAGCAATGGCCTTTTCTGAGCCGATGTACGCGAGCGAGCCTTGATGCGAGTAGTGGAAAGGCCGCAATTTCGCTACTTTCGCCGTAAGTTGTTTCTGCAGGCTCTCAGTGTTCGTTCCTTCTTTCTCAAGAGTCGTGATCTGCTCCAGCAGAGCATCACGCTTCGCAAGTTGTTTAAGCATGCGTGCAAGGTAGGCCCCTTGCTGCGAGGCGACTTGTGCCGTGGGTGCATACTGTGTCGAAGTACAGTCGCCCACGGCGAAGATGGTGCCGTCTGTGCCCGCCACACGAAGATGATCTTTGAGAGAAATCAACCGAGTCAGACAGCAGCTCGCCGAGGAGGGAGAACTACCTTACCGTCAACGGTGATGCCGCGTTTATTCTTCTGTGCATCTGGCAGGCGCGACATCAGGTCAATAGACACCGCCCGTGCTTTGTTTCCCCCAGCCCATACAACCATGCCAACCGGCACTTCCTTGATGGTCTTGTCTGGCATCTGCAAAACAACACTCTTCTCCTTGACCTCTTTCACCATCGTACCCGTTAAGACTTCAATTTTTGACTCTTTGAACGTTGACATGGTATAGTCGATTAGCTCTCTGCTGAACATGGACAACACCGAAGGTAAGGCCTCGATAAGAGTAATCTTGATCTTGTTGGAAAGCTCGGGATACCAAAATTTGAGGTCATCCTATAGAGTATGAGATGGAGAAACCAAACGGGATTAAACCGCTGACCTCGAGGAAGTCATGTAACTCCCCACTGACAAAAGTTAGAACAAGGTTGGCCGAGAGAGTTGCATGACCCAACCTGACTTCAATCCCAGTTGGCCCACCGCCAACGACAACCTTGTCTTATCAGCAGCTGCTCCTGAGATCCGGAGACAATTCTTACCATGTGGAGCAAACGATCGATCTCCTCCTCGCGTTGACCGGGGAAACCAGCCGACTCGACGCCTGAGGCAGTGGTGAGATTTCGGTAAGCCAAGCGCTTCGGTGCTATAACGTACAATCCATGAAGCGACGCTTGAACTAGAAAACCCAGTCGGAATTTCCTCGATATATTCGTACATGAGACGGGAACATACCTTGTCAGCATCCTGAATTTCTTTCATAAAACACGCATGTTCTTTGACGCCCGGAATACCAAATGTCTGCGTCTCCGCGCCGACGGCATAGATGAGGTAGTCAAATGGTATAGTGTTTGATGAAACCTCGCCTTGAACTTCCGTCTCATCTGTGTGCCAGGGTAAGAGTCACCATATGTTAGAGTATAAAAATACGCACCGGCAAAGGTTATAGTTTTCGCTATGGGCTGAAAATGAAATGAGGACTTTACGAGATGGATAGTTATGAGCACAGACATCGACGGATGTTGCATCGGCTTCTATGACAGTGACTTGTCGATCCTTGTGACGGGTGAGATAACGAATAGCTTGACTTGCTGGTGAGCGGGAAGTTTGACGAGTTAAGATGCGAAACCCCTACGTTGCAAGATAGAGTTGGTAGCGAGTGTACCGACTGCGACACTTGGCAACAGCGGGGTGAAGAGGAAGAAATTGCGAGGGCTGATGACAGTCACATTGTATTCGGACGTATCAAGTTTCTTGAGAAACGCAGTTGACCCCCAGCCGCTGCCGACGACGACGACATTCTTCTTTGAGGGGTCATGTGGCAGCTGAGGACCGGGATTCCGCTCCCTTTGGGTGATGTAATAGAAGACACCGCCGGTAGTCACGATAGTGAAAAGGGTGACTCGTCCGAGCGTTTGAAGGCCGCGACGCCATGCGGACAACTCTGGGCGGGGTGGCGAAGGTGAGTTCTACAATTGTGGTAGACAATTAAACTATCATCGGACATGAGACTGCGAGATACTCACTGGGGTGGTGGGAGGAGTGGAAAGTAGTCTACGAAAGTTCTGGACGCGTCCAACATCCAACACACGCTGTCTCGATAGAGAACGAACCAAGGACTGAGAGACGGCCATGCGAGCTGTGAAATAACCTTGAGAGAAGAAGAGAAGGGAGGGAAGCGTACGCAGGAAGGTATCAAACACCGGAACTCTAAAGCCAATCAAGGCACTCTAAAAAGTTGCCGGAAATGTCCACTTGATGACGTCATCATGGACGAACCGGAGTTGGGACATGGACAACTCGACAACAGCGAAAAGGACAGTCTCACATCCGCCCCTGCACTGTAGTTAGAATGAAATGGATGACAAGATACTCCCGATCGATTTGAGACTCCATATGCTAACTGCTCAGCCTTACAACTCTACAGGTTACATAGGTCCAGCCAGGTGCTCCTGCGCGTAGGAGGAGAATGGTCCCGCAACCCTCGGGATCCGATCCCGACCCCGACAAGAAGAGCGGCAAAAACCCCGCTTCGCGCCTTGGCCAACCGGGTCTCGGCCAGAGGTAATTGCATCGAGGCCTTCCCTAACCTACCCAAAGGCGCCCCTAGTTGGGAAGGCAGAGTGGCCAAACGGCCCCCCCCCCCCCCCCCCCCCCCACACCCCCCCGAAACGCGAGGAACAGGCGGCCCAAACTGACCACCTCGTCAAACAACGCACCACAGGCACGATACCCCAGATCTTCGTGACTGCCGCCCTGTCCAACAGAGGGCGAAATGACGACAAGTCCGTCGCTGCTGCCTCGGCGGCATTATACCACGCTCAGTCGGAATGGGGCCACGCCAAGTGTGTACTCGGCGAAAAACCGACTCAAGCAGACATCCAAGTGGAGGCACTACACCCAGCCTTAACCCTCCTGGGAGACTTCGTCAAGGAGACGGGCTACACGGGCTTGGTGCAGCTAATCACTGACAATTACGGCTCCTCAATTGTTCCCCAATTTCACACAACACGCTACGCAGCACCTCTCTCTATTGATTCACTCCTTACACTCCTTACAGAACACCCACAGATTTCGCTCGCGATTCAATACGCAAAAAGGAACCCCACGCTAGTGGGCTTCAAGCGAACGCGCCACCTCTCCCTGGAAGCGGTCAAGAGGCCACCCTCAATCCACTACCAGCGCGCTGAGACACGATCGGCAGCGATAAAAGTGTGGTGACAGCGCTACCATGAGAGCCCACGACAATCGCAAGCCTATAACAGCGCCCTCGTCACACCTCCGGACAGATAGCCTCGACAGGGGTCCGAATAAACGGCCAAGCATACTCCCACCGCGTCTCCCGTGAAGCCCAATCCACACTGACATGCCTCATCACCGGTCACGCATTCATCGGGGCGTACCGCCTCAAGTTCCAGCGCAAGAACCTCCGTCCCTGAAGACACGGAGCACGTTCCACTACACCGCCCGCTCACACACGACCAGCGCCTACGCCACCTGTCCACGGACAGATCGCCGGACTCGCTACGGAAACTTTTCGACATCCCGAAGCGTTGTTTGGGCCTGGTACGATTCCTCGAGGAGATGCACGTCTGTGCCAAGCTACGGATCACCTGGGAACCGGGATGAGTCAACACCACACGTAGTTACGTTGGGGCTAAGCTTCGCCTGCTGCGTATAGTTGCAGCCTACCCCACTTTCGTAGACAGTATTACCGGAAGGTGACTGCTTCTGTGTCGGTACACG
The DNA here is from genome assembly GCA_015178925.1 of Russula emetica. Taxonomy (NCBI): domain Eukaryota; kingdom Fungi; phylum Basidiomycota; class Agaricomycetes; order Russulales; family Russulaceae; genus Russula; species Russula emetica. Next base: position 34,248 of record WHVC01000095.1, on the reverse strand, counting down.
CGCGGCATATAAATTATAAAATCGGATTCAAAAAAAAGCTTCCAGTCTGTGGTACGATCGAGCTGCACGTCTGCCTTTAGTAGCCATTGTAATTACATCCCTAGGATTAGACCGAGTCCATCCAGATTCCACCGTCATCATCGACATATCAGTCATCCAAACCGAGGCCGACAGCACTATTCCGAGTCATCAGCATCAACGTCACCGCCATCCTCCTCCTGGTCACCGCCATCATCCTCCTGGTCACCGTCATCATCCTCCTGGTCACCATCATCATCCTCCTGGTCACCGTCATCGTCTCCTGCTGATTCATTGTCATCGCCGTCTTCCTGTTCTGGGTCTTCGAAATCTGCTCCTCCCTCTTCACTTCCATCTTCAGGGGGATAAGGATCTCCGTCCTCATCCTCGACCTCGACCTCATCTCCGTCCTCTTCCTCTCCCTCGTCCACCTCCTCGTCATCTTCCTCGTCCACATCCACCTCCTCATCATCTTCCTCGTCCACATCCACCTCCTCATCATCTTCCTCGTCCACATCCACCTCCTCGTCATCTTCCTCGCCCACATCCACCTCCTCGTCATCTTCCTCATCCACATCCACCTCCTCGTCATCTTCCTCATCCAATTCCACCTCCTCGTCATCTTCCTCGTCCACCTCCTCGTCATCTTCCTCGTCCACCTCCTCGTCGACTTCCTCGTCCACCTCCTCGTCGACTTCCTCGTCCACCTCCTCGTCGACTTCCTCGTCCACCTCCTCGTCGACTTCCTCGTCCACCTCCTCGTCGACTTCCTCGTCCACCTCCTCGTCCACCTCCTCGTCGACTTCCTCGTCCACCTCCTCGTCATCTTCCTCGTCCACCTCCTCGTAGACTTCCTCGTAGACTTCCCCGTCTGCGACATCTCGGGACCTTTCACCCTGAGATTCGAGCTTGTTGGCGGTGCCGAAAGATTGCTTGCCCTGAACATGTGGAGTTTGGAGTTTACCACGGTTTTCGCCAGTTCTTTTCTGCTGTTGTTGGCCAGTATGTTGACCACGCGCCGGGGCGTGCGTGGTCTTAGGTACTTGATTTAGACGCAGAAGCTGAATGAGCATATCAATCCATCAACTGCCGGATTGATCGCTTACCTTGTTTGGGAATGCGTTTGGGGAGACGAGGAGGACCAGGCTTCGTGTCACCCCGGTCCTTTGGTTGCTTTCCGGGGACCGATTTACCCAAAGTACCTTGGGGCTTCGACGCAGAAGCCGCTCTTACACCGCGGGGAGTCGTTTTCGCACCCGGTGAGGTCTTCGCGACTTGCCCTTTGACTTGCTTTAAGGTCGACGCCGTGGTTTTCGCATCCAGTGAGGTCTTTGCGAGTTTCCCTTGGACTTGCTTTAAAGTCGACGCCGTGGTTTTCTTTTTATCGCTTGAAGTACCGTGGGTGACGCCCTCCCTTACCGTACCAGCATGTTGCTTCAAGAGGTGGCCCTCCTGGACCTAGCAACCATAAGCAACTAAGAAAGCCCGGTGTCAAATAATTCAAACTTACAGGCCGAGGCGGTGCTTCCCCTCCTTGTTTCAACTTTTTGGTTAGGAAGACTTCCGCAATCTCCTCGTTTGTAGCATAGAATGCCCGGTTTTTCACCACACGTAACTCTATCTGTGCAAGGACATCTGTGTGCTCGCCAGGGTGTTGCACGGCCTGCTGAGAGAGTAGACTAATCAGACTTTTCTTGAGCCGCGCAATCCGGTCCGCAAAGCTCTTGAGGTTGTCCTTGTTCCACTTCCGGTTCTGCAGATGTTCTGTGAAGGGTATGAGATTGCTGGTGAAGATAAGCATTGTGGGCTTGCTTACTGAGGCCGGGCTCGGGCGCCCTGGTTTCATAGTAAGATCTGGGAATTATACAGATTTGTTAGTGCCAAAACGTGTATGTCCAGGACGCTCAAACGCACTTGCAAAATTGACTAAATTCTTGAATCACACCCTTGAAGTTCTTCAACAGCTTGCTCAGAGGGTCACCAATGGATTTCGGGGGTCGAGACTTGCGATTCAGGCTTCCTATATGTACCAAAGCTCTCGCCTGCCATGCGTTAAGAACCAGATGGCAATTGCACCTGCCAGACGAATAACATACCAAATCAAAATGAATAATTGCGACGCGCACATCCTTATTGTGCCGGCTGACCTCGAGCTTGATTAGTACCTGCACAAGTAGAGGGTGTGTGAGACTCGTAGATCGGAAAGCCAAGAAGAGACGCTTACAGCGAGGGTGCTGCTCACTTGCTTGCACGACGGGGACAAGGCACCGAGCCCGCTGAGCAACTTGACGACGTGACGACCGGGGGTAACAAGGAGCGGGCCGACGACCTCGCCGGCCTTGGTGACAGCCTTATTTCGATCCTTTTTCGAAGATTCTGCCGACTCAATATTTGCGCGCGCCACTGACATCGCCTTTCCAGCAGCATCGATACTCTGGATCGCTTTACGATGGAAGGCATCTGTAAATCAGTGTCAAAACCTGTATTAAGCGAGTCCGAGCAGATGGTAGCCCTTGCCTAGTTCTGCAGGCTCCATTTGTATGGGAGCATCTGGCTTGGCTTTCGTGACACCGGAGCTGAGCTTAGGGCTTGGCTTGGTTGCTTCGTACATCGCAACTAACTTGAACGCAATAATGGGGAGTCGCAATTCTACATCGCGCTTTATTAAATAGTAGATCCTCGAGTGATGTGACTAGCTGATAAGGGTCGACAATTCGGGAGCTGAAACTTAGTTCAATTGATGAGGAACGACAATTCCCCGAAAGTCGTACCTGATGAGAATTACCAATTTAGACTGGCAAACTGATCAGAAGATCACTAAGTTATATGTCCGTCTTGATTGGCAAATTCAAACAGATAGCAAGTGATGTAGTAGTGTTCAATTTGAGCTATCAGGGCCAAGATGACTGGGACAGTCAACGAGCTATTGGACCGTGATATCCCTGAAGGGATAAATACTGGTCTGTATTGCAAGCAAAAATTATGCACCACATTTCTTGTTGGTGAATCGCATTGGGTTAAATTCGAAGTGGTGCAGGGTGTGGAGTACAGTGGATAAGCCCCGGGGTTATTGACGAGGCACTGCCGGGTAGACGCTGTAACAGCTAGCTGTCCGTCTTTCGTTCAGAATGCGGGCTCCGATTGCATTCCTAGTACATCCTTTCGAACAAAAGGGCCTTCAGTAACTCCGCTTTCGAAACCTGCGCCCGCCAAAAATCGCATGGTCCAGTTTCGAAAAACACCGGTTTTGAAACCGGAGCTACTCGACTACCGAACGGGCCCCTTGAAGGCTTAGAGAGTCATGGAGTCATATCAAAGGCTGTGACAGCGGCGTGTACCTGCAGCGCCGCAGAATCCGTTCGTCCTTAATAAAGGTCACACTGGCATTCTGCTCAGCGACCTACCGTGACAGTATAGTTTGTATTTTGTCTTGAAGACGTCGAGGTCACGGTTACAAGTCTTATTTGTACGTATTTACAACACCGCAACTAGTATGAGCGGCGCCACTACAGTAGTACTGTAACAGGGGAAGAAATCGCCTGTGTCTGGTGACTCTGGTCTGCAGGCCCGGGGCCGTCCCTGAGAACACGGAGCACATCCCACTACACTGCCCGTTCACACACGACAACGCCTACGCCACCTGTCCACTGGCACGGACGGGTCGTCGGACTCGCTACGCGCGTGAGACTTTTCGACAGCCCGAAGCGTTGTTTGGGCCTGGTACGATTCCTCGAGGAGACGCATGTCTGTGCCAAGCTACGGACCACCTAAGAACCTGGATGTGTCAACACCACATACCAGTAGGCTCCTGAACAGGGCTCGGTTGCAAGGCTTCGCCTGCCGTACACAACCGCGCACAGCCGCAGCCTACCCCACTTTCATAGACAATATTACCGAAAGGTGAGTCGGACGGCTTCTGTGTCGGTACGCGCGCGATATATAAAATTGAATTCCAAAAAGAAAAAAAGAAAAAAAGGGTTCCAGTCTGTGGTGCGATCGAGCTACATGTTTGCCTTGCCTTTAGGCATTATAATTAGATCCTAGGATTAGACCGAGTCCATCCAGATTCCACCGTCATCATCGACATATCAATCATCCGAACCGAAACCGTCAGCGTCATCCTGGGGAGAATACGCCCTCTGGTCATACTCGTCGTCTTCTGCTGGTTCGTAACCATTGTACTCGTCTTCCGGTTCTGGTTCTTCGTAATAGGCTCCTCCCTCTCCACTTCCATCTTCAGGGGAATAAGGATATCCGTCCTCAACCTCAACCTCAGGTTCTACTCCCAGTCCGTCGACGATCTCCTCATCTTCCTGAGGATAATGTAACTCTTGGTCGCCTGCGACATCTCGGTATTCTATATAGACGCAGAAGCTGAATGAGCATGTCGATCCATCAACTGCCGGATTAATCGCTTACCTTGTTCGTGAATGCGTTCGGGGGACCGGTGCTTTCCGGGGACCAGTTTACCCAAAGTACGTCGGAGCCTCGACTTGCGTTTAGGGGGACGAGGAGGACCAGACTTCGTGTTTTTTCGGCGCTTTCCGGGGACTAATTTACCCAAAGTACGTCGGAGCCTCGACTTGCGTTTAGGGGGACGAGGAGGACCAGACTTCGTGTTTTTTCGGCGCTTTCCGGGGACCAATTTACCCAAAGTACTTCGGAGCTTCGACGGCGCAGAAGCCGCTCTTACACCGGGGCGAGTCGTCGTTTTCGCAACCGGTGGGGTCTTCGGGACTTGCCCTTGGACGTGCTTTGAGGTCGACGCCGTGGGTTGCTTTTTAGCGCTTGAAGTCACGGTACCGTGGGGAGTACCGTGGGGGACGCCCTTCCCTACCGTACCAGCGATTTGCTTGCGGCCGTCCTGGACCTATCAGCCATAAGAAACTAAGAAAGCCCGGTGTCAAATAGTTCAAACTTACAGGCCGAACCGGTGCTTTCCCGTGTTGTTTCACTGGCAATGGTCTGGTTAGGAAGGCTTCCGCAATCTCCTCGTTTGTAGAATAAAATGCCCGGTTTTTCTCCAGGCGTGACTCTATCTGTGCAAGGACATCTGTGTGCTCGCCAGGGTGTTGCACGGCCTGCTGAGAGAGTAGACTAATCAGACTTTTCTTGAGCTGCGCAATCCGGTCCGCAAAGCTGTTGAGGTTGTCCTTGTTCCACTTTCGGTGCAGCAGATGTTCTGTGAAGGGCATGAGATTGCTGGTAAAGATAGGCATTGTGGGTTTGCTTACTGAGGCCGGGCTCGGGCGCCCTGGTTACATAGTAAGCTCTGGGAATTATAGAAATTTATTAGTTCCAAAACGTGTATGTCCAAGACGCTCAAACGCACTCGCAAAACTGACTAAATTCTTCAATCACACCCTTGAAATCCTTCAACAGCTTGCTCAGAGGGTCAGCAATGGATTTCGGGGGTCGAGACTTGCGATTCAGGTTTCCTATATGAACCAAAGCTCTCGCCTGCCATGCGTTAAGGACCAGATGGCAGTTGCACCTGCCAGACGAATAACATACCAAATCAAAATGAATAATTGCGACGCGCACATCCTTATTGTGCCGGCTGACCTCGTTCTTGATTAGTGCCTGCACAAGTCGAGAGTGTGTGAGACTCGTGGATCGGAAGGCCAAGAAGAGACGCTCACGGAGAGGGTGCTGCTCAGTTGTTTGCACGGCGGGAAACCGAGCCCGCTGAGCAAATTGACGACGTGACGACCGGGGGCAAGGAGCGGGCCGACGACCTCGCTGGCCTTGGCGATAGCGTTGGCGACAGCCTTATTTCGATCTTCTTTCGAAGATTCTGCGAACTCAATATTTGCGCGCGTCACTGACATCGCCTGTACAGCAGCATCGATACTCTGGATCGCTTTACGATGGAAGGCGTCTGTAAATCAATGTCAAAACCTGTATTAAGTGTGTCGGAGCACATGGCAGCCCTTGCCTAGTTCTGCAGGCCCCATTTGTATGTGAGCAGCTGGCCTGGGCCCAGTTTTGGGCTTGGGAGTACCAGGAACCTTGGCGTTACTAGTATTGACTATAGAATCGGAGTTGGGAGCACGGGGCTTGGTGTTCGTGACACCGGAGCTGGGCTTAGGGCTTGGCCTGGTTGCTTCGTCCATCGCAAGTGACTTGAACGCAATGCTGGGGGGTCATAATTTTACATCGCGCTTTATTAAATAGCACCTCGAGTGACATGACCAGCTGATGACGACAGTTCCGGAACTCGAAACTTAGTTCAATTGATGAGGAACGACAATTCCGAAAATCGTACCTGATGAGGATTACCGATTCAGACTGGCAAACTGATCAGAAGACCACTAAGTTAGATGTCTGGATTGGCAAATTCTAACAGATAGAAGTGATGTGTGTGTGAATTCTGTTTCGTGACATCAAGGCCAAGATGACTGGGACAGTCAACGAGCCATTGGACCGTGATATCCCTGAAGGGATGAATGCTGGTCCGTATTGCAAGCAAAATTATGCACCACATTACTTGTCGGTGAATCGTATTGGGCTTAATGCGATGTGGTGCAGGTGTGTGTACTGGAGTGGAGTTACAGTCGACTATCTCATAACGCATACCCTAATTGGGAACATTTGAATTGAAAAGACCCTTAAATTACCATATAAGGGTATGCGTTATGAGATAGTCGACTGAATTGAAAAGACCCTTAAATTACCATATAAGGGTATGCGCTATGAGATAGTCGACTGTACTGGAGTACAGTAGCCTAGACAAGCCAGGGCTATGGCACTTCCGAGTAGCATGTCCGTCTTTCGTCCAGAATACGCGCTCCGATTGCATTTCCTAGTACATCGTGACTTGCAGAGAGGTGATGCGCCCATGCTTCTTGACGCTCATTTCGAACAAGGCTGGGAGTCATGTCAAAGGCCGCGACAGGGGCATGTGCCTGCAGCGCCGCAGCACCGCAGCACCGCAGCATAGGTTCGTCCTTAAAGGTCACACTGGCATTCTGCCCAGCGACCCAGTTTGTAGTTTGTCTTGAAGTTGAAGTCCCATCGAGGTTACAAGCAAGTTGATCCTATCTACAACAGCCAAAAGCAAGGGGGTCCCGGACCGTTATTCCGGGATACGGGGTTAGATCTGACTCGCAACTCGGGTAATACGCACCTTCCAAAACGGGAAATTTGCGGTCAAAAAGTACCATTTTCTTGGAGGCTTACATCACACATTGCGTCATGAGTGTGGGTCTGCTCCAGCTCATAGGTCTAGACACAGTCGCATAGGGATGGTCCCCCAAAAGGGAAAGGCACTCGTCCTCCTCCGCACTCTTAACGACCTCCTGCGCCGCCTGTCCAAGATGGGATCAAATACCATCTTCTGTGGCTGTATCCTCACGTTCCTCAGTGGCGTATTCCGGTGAACTTGCGTGGCGATTATGGTTCAACGTGGGACACTGTACGGATATCTCGCGAAGAAGAGGTTCAAGGCCGTGGAAGTGAAGCTCGACGATACTGTGGCGGTTGTGTAGGACCCAGAAATGCTTGCTGCGGCATCCAAATTAGCGAGGGAATTGGGAAACGATGGAAAAAAGGAGGGTAAATGGAAATACAGGACAGGCCAAGCCGTTTCCGATCCCCGTTATTTCTTCACATACCCTCCTCGGCCACAAGTTGCATTTCCTCAACGTAGTATGAGCTGCTAATTTGACCGTGACGGAGAGCGTGTAATAATAACAAGCGAGAGGAGCTATGTACTGCATTGGCTTGACATCGATCTTCATCGCTTCTTCACACTTTTTTTTACAATACTACTACCACTAAAACTGTTGTCGCCAACAGTTCCACTTGCGGTCTCATCGTCAACCGCTTTTTCAACATCACCATCGCCGCGAGGCCTAATAACCATAACCGTCGTCGTACTCGTCCTGGCCCTCTTCGGCCATCTGGCCAGCTCCATAGCCCTCGTAGTTATAAGCATTATTACCTTGTTCTTCCTCATCATTCTCTACCGCTTCCTCGCCAGGGTAGTCTTCCCCTTGCTCGTCCTCTGGCTCTGGCTCCTGGGCTTCTTCGTCCTCTCCCTCTCCCTCTCCCTCTCCCTCTCCCTCTCCCTCTCCCTGGTACTCCTCTCCTTCCTCATCTTCATCATAGTGGTGGGTGACATTTCGGTGACCCCCGTAACCCCCAGCCCCACGGTGTGTAGTACTGTCTGGGTATGATTGGTGATCATATGGTCTTTGTTGATTATTACTGATTCTGACGGGTGGAGCCCTAGCAGGTAGAGGTGGGGCCATTTCTTGAGGTGCCGAATTGTAGCCACCCGCAGGGATCGACCTACTGGTGGCTGGTTGGTCTAAATGCAAGATCCAAATGAGCTCTTCAATAAATCAGGCTACTGCGCCAATCACTCACTGAACTCTGCAGCGCTTGAGGTGTTCGTGTTGTCCGCGACGTGAGCATCCTCAGCTCCCTCCTCCGACGTCCATTCATCCTCAGAGTCCCATTCGCTCTCTTCTCCGAAATCCTCCAAGTCGGTGTCAAACTCCTCCTTGCGGTATTTCTGACAAGATGTGAGCAATTTTCGGCACCATACCTGACGAATGGGAAGCATCTTACTCTGTAGTAATCCTCAAGCAGACCGTTAGCATAGTACCGGATCTGCGTATCGACAACCATGCGTTGACGACGCCAGATCATCTTCAGGTCCGTGATGCGTCCTCGCATAGCTTCGAGTAGTACAGTAACGCTCCATGTCGCCTCCTCCACAGCCTCTTGGGACACGTTTGGCTTGCTCATGAGCCACAAGTGACGCGATATCAACAGCGAAGCGAGAGGGCAAAAGGTCTGGGTTTTCGCAGTTATAAATACTTGTACGTCAAGTCAACGTAATCGCTGTACCTCTTCAATGCGTTCGGTACCCGTGACTGCTGCAAGCACTGAGTAGTCGATCTTGTGGTTGACACTCTTAAGGCGTGTCTTGAGTTCGTCCTCGTTTCTAGCTCGGAGCTCACCACGCAGCCGGTTCATTTTCATGTTCGCGGAAGGATCGAGCTCACGCATATTGTAGGTACTGTTGGTGAAGACCGTGACGCGATCCTTAGTCTCCTGGAGGTAAGAGGCAACAAGATCAGCCTGAGGTCCCCGACCATCTCTGAGCTTCTCGAGTTGCGTGTAAGTCTTGGTGATCCTGTCTCTGTACCTGTATAGATGTTAAAATTTGATGGATGGCAACAGAAAATGCGACAAACAGTTGGTTGTCTGCATCCCAGCCATATGCCCAGCTTTCGAGACAAATTATGAATGTTAAAGTTAACCAAATATGAGAACGTACTAGGCGATCCATTGAGGCACGGTCCACTTCTCGGGCTTTCTGCGCAAGAAATCGTTGATTTCTTCAATTGATATATAGCCACTCGCGTCTGTATTACGTTAGAATTTTCAGGAAGGTGGTCCGTATGGATTCGCGATGTTACTCTTACCATCATCTATGGCATCTCCAATTGCTTTTCGCAACCTAGTCAGTGTCTAGTAACTGACAAGAGCTGATACTTACCAGGGTGAACTAGGCAGGTGACCGTTAAGCTTTCTACCCGGGTGGTAAGACAAGGCACTCACAGTGAACTTTGGAAATTATGTCCTTAGTCCAGGAATCTTCACGTTCCGCGCGGTGATGCTCCGCCTTATACGTCTTGAACTGTATGTTGAAGTAGTAATTCATCCCATCAATAAGCTGCCGACGTTTCACACTGGATTCTTTCGCAGCCTTGCAAGGGGTAAGTACCCTCCTTGGCAAAGTAACCATAGTAGTACTCACGGTATCTAGTTGACCCCATGGATTGTAAGTGGGGGCTATTTTCGAACAAGCGAAGGACTCACTCTTCCAAACCTCCTTCACGTCAGTATCGTGAATGAGCTCATAAGGACCTGACTTCAGTTCATTGAGGATCATTTCTTGGGACTCATCAATGCGTTGCTCCAAGGCGAAACGGAACTTCAGCAAAAATGAGGCTCTGCCGCAATGGTGAGCCAATAGTTGAATGATCCAAGAGAAGGCTCCGCATCTCACTGGGTCTGCTTGAAGGCGACTTCGGTGCCTTCCTTGACGGCCCTTAGAATACCTGGGGAGAGGCTCTCGCCTACTGTTGCAGCCAGTTGTTCCAAAAGACGGTCGTCCTAAATCCAGCAATAAGACGAAAGGGGATCGAGAGAATCACCAACCTTGCGCTTACCATTTGAACTACCTCTGCCCCTCCATGACTGGTTACAAAAGCCGTTGCGCGGTCCTCATTCTCGTCACTTACAGCAGCGTAGAATTCGAGGCTCTTGGTCAAGCGTGACTCGATTCGATTAAGAGTGTCGGCCTGCGTGCCCAACATCAGCACAGCTTGTTGGGACAACAGGGCGATCAAGTCGTTCTTAAGGGATACAAGTCTGTCGGTAAAATCCTGGAGGCTGTCCTTGTTGGTTTTCGAGTATAGTAGATGTTCTGTGTATTGACATCAGATATTATGCAGACGTCATGATTGAATGGGATCTCACTAAGTTTAGACTTGAGCGCCTTGGCTTCGTAGTAAGCTCTGCCAGTGGATGGGCCAGTCAGAATCATATATATGAATAGCTTTATGGGCTCGGACGGACTCGCAAAATTGACCGAACTCCTTCATCACGTCCGTGAAACGCTGCAGCAAGCTCTCAAGAGGGCGAGTGAGGGTCTTCACGGATTCAAAACCGGGACTCAGCGTGCCTAGATTCGCCAACGCTGTCGCCTGCCAGAACGGTTGAGGATCACATGACCATAACATCTCCGGGCGAGTCGTAACATACAAAGTCCAAAAAAAGCAGTGCAATTCGCACATCGTTATCGCGTCGGTCTACCTCGAGCTTAACTAGGGCCTACGCCTGGTAAGTAAGACCACAAGCTAGAAAAAAAAAAAGAAGAGCTGATGGCACGTACGGCGAGGGTATTACTAGCAACTTTGCACGGGGGGAACAAAGCACCTATGCCATCGAGCAGATTGGCTACTTGCGAAGCTGGCTCGAGGAGAACATTGACTATTTCGCTAGCCTTTGAGACGACTTTCTGCCGATTCTCCTTGGACGCCCGCGCCTTCTCAACACTTGTGCGTGCCTTTGACATTGACACCTCCGCATATTCGATGCTGTCTGTCACATTTCGGTAAGCCTCACCTAGTGATCGTGTCGTCAGCGGAGGTCATAGATCGAAGGGTTGAGTACACGACAGCTTGCCTAGCAGTACAGGAGCCGTTTTCGAGGGGGGTTGTGTCATTGTAGTTGATGGTTTGGTCGTCAAGCAAGGAAACCTCCAGTAAAATATATTCTGGATGGGAAGGGCGCTTCAAGTTGTGCCGTTCTGGGCTACTTTAGTGTGTGTCCTTATGCGACAGTAGACGCCGTCTGATGAGGTTTGCATCACGAAATTGATCCATCGGGGTTCTACTTGGAAGCAACTTGAATGTACATTGTACAGTAAGCTGCTGTACTTGGGATGGTTAGGCGGTTACGTTCAATGTTTTCATCATCGATACGATGACTCACTGATGGCGTTGCGAAAGTTAATTAATCACGTCAAGGACGTTGGCCAACGGGGCGCCCACAGAGATGATCGTAAAAACTGTGACTGATGGGTAGTAGCAATCCATTGAAACAAAGTGTTTTAGAAAGCGATCTGAAAGTGTGTCCTATCTGTCAACTGTTACTACTGGAGAGGCTGGTTGTTTTGATTTAATCAAGCCGTGCAGTGTGGGCGAGGGCGCAGTCAGCAACTTACATATCCTAACTTACACTGGCAGTACAGTACAGTAAGTTAGCGACAAAATATGGCTTCATTTGGTAACCTCCGCAGTTGTCGCAATCACAAAGCCAGTTACTATGGCAAACTGCACTCCAGTACTCGAACAAATAGGGGAGATCGTCTGAAAGGAAGATGAGAACTTTGTTAGTCCAGGAACTGAATTCGAGTCATTGCGAGCTACGTACCTTGATATGTAATGTCTTGGGCGCTATGCCTATGGGTACAGGGTGCGCACGTATCTCAGCCTGTATCTATCCCCTTTTTTCCTTCCGAGATATTGGAGTCTCCAATGCCGACCATCTCTTAGTATGAGTTGAAGGGAGAGTCCTCAGATAGCCGAGTCGGGCACACACTGACCTTAACCCTAAGCTATCAAAGGACACCCACCTCCAAGTCAATCAGTGACAATCACTCACTGGCACTGCAACCGTGTCTAGAGCCGCCCCTAGATTTTGACGGCATGATGATCATTACAGTAAATATCACTAGATCATGTTTCAACCCTCTGTGGTGACGAAGATGTCCTTGGATATTGTGGCTCAACTCTACTAGTAGGTCTGTCCGCCTTTGGTCGTTTGAGGCATCTACGCAAGAGATCCAGCCCTGGTTGCGCGTCATCCGTAGGTCACTGAAGAAAATGAGGTTACGATAGGGTGGTGGATTTTAGGATTCGCGCTGACTTATTCTGCACCTCCGAATCCGCAACATGTCCATGCTGCGTGAGACATTCTCGGGCGCCACGAGTTGGCTGAGCACTTATCGTCATCAGCTACTGCAAGCGTTCTTGTTCATACGGCATATAGTTATGGTTGGCCGATTAATGGAGCTACAGACTCGCTACCGCGACCATAATGCAACAACAGAATACAAAGATCCGGCATCATGCATTATCATGTCCTGTACCGCACGCGTTGACACGCAACCCAAAACTCATTTCCACCAGGTTCGCACCAGCCCACGGGTCCGAGGTCACACTCTGCACACGCAAGGAGCTTCAGAGGCTTCTCTGGATCATTAAGGTATAAGAAGACGAGTTAAGTGTCAGAGCGTGCGCAAACCTGACTGTGTAGGCTTTGAAAAGCCGATGTTCTCAAACGACATAGGTGATGGGGTAACAAGCCACCAGTGTATCTTATCGGGTGGAGAAGGTAGGGTAGGGAGGTCTGGATGGACGGCGTCGACCGGTTCCATCTGTGCTAGGGGCGTCACGTTATCAATACTGATACTTTGAAACGACGCTCACCTGCACACTTTCGCGTTCTTGAAGAACAGCAACGCCCTGCCGGAGGATAATACTCCCACAACGTTCATTTATACATAGCAAATCATAGCGATTTGACCTCTGGTCACCCTTTTCGGAGACATCAAAAATACCATCCTGAAACGACGACAGCAGCTGTCCCTGCCGCCGCCGGGAGACATTCTGGCCTTGCAAGGCTTCTAGGAGTCCTGATGGGATCGCTTGTGGGGCACCCTGGGAGCCATCTAGCTGTCCAGAGGGTATGGCCCATTCGAGCTCAAACCAAGGAACGCCGGCGAAGGCTATGCTACTCAAACCGCGCGACTTGAATCCAATACGCTCGTAAAAGTCGATCTTTTCTTCGTGCGAAATGAGGAGGACGCGTTCGTAGGAGCCCGCGGCTGCCAGGCGACGTTGGTACTCGGCAAGCAGGGCACTAGCGATACCGCGTTTGCGTGCATCGGGGGTCACGCATACGCCGTGGATAAGTACGGTTCGTGCCCCGGGTACATGGGTGGACATGGACTCAGAAGTGAGGGTGGTCTCAGAGGAGAGTACGCCATCTACGTAACCAAGGAGGGTACGTTTACTGCCTGTCTGAGGCACGAAAGCACCAAGGAAGAGGTACGGAGCATTTTTCTGACGAGAACTAGAAGTTTGCAATAATGTGCATCAGGTATTGCGAATATACATGGCATCATAATCGTACCGCAGCTGCTCAAGAGTAGCGGCTTCTTCGGGTGAAAAGCCTAAAGAGCGCACAGTTACGTAGAGGAAATAAATCAGGATCAGAGGGGACTTTCCTTGAATCTCAAGCAGGTGTACTACTTCCACCTCTTCTGCTGAGACAAGATCGAAAAAGAGACCTTCAGGCAATGGAGCTGCCGAGGACATGGCAGAGTAGGCGTGAGTAAATCGCGGGGCCAACCAATCATCTAATCTTATCATGATTGACTGAAATAGGAAATATTGTCCCATGACTTTAGGAGAACGGAATTGAACCAAGCTGTTGAAACGGTGTCATAACGACCCCTGCCTATGCGCCTGTGATAGTCCCTATCTCCACCATGCTGTCATTCACGTTTAGACGTGTACTTTCGCATCCTGGTATTTTCTCAATTGCACAGAGGTTACCGACACGTACCATATCGTTCAACCAGTCCTTTGCGATGACCGTTCAGAGGAACCTCACAACTACCGCTAGTGATCGAAACTCAGATTCTACCGCAGATTCTAAACCCAAGTCCACGCGCAGAAAGAGCAGGTCAAGCCCCAAGACCGCAGGAAAGGCCAAAAAAAAGGAAAAGAAAACGGAAAAGGAAAAGAAAAAGAAAAAGAAAAAAGTTGTGGCGAAGCCGAAAGGTATGCGTCGTTCCTTTTAACCCGCATACACATGTTCGGTGTTCATGACCCATATCGACAGTCACCATTAATTCAGAAGTTTTGCCACCCAAAATGCCTGGCAATCCCTTTACTCAATGGTTGCGTGATTGGCTTACCACCCAGCCCAAGAACGAAACCCTAAAGATAGCTCAGAATAATATCAAAAGGGGTTCTCAGATCTGGAATGAGCTTCCTGAAGATGAAAAGCAGGTCTGTGTCCTAATCGTCATGTATTCACGTTCTTTAAACCTTCCTATAGCAATACCGAGAGAAAACCCATGCCCTGATGGATGAGTACCGTAGGCGCATGGAAGAGTGGCGCGAGAAAGTTGATCCTGCCGTCCTGCGCGAGTTGAATCGTCGCCGGGTAGCCAAAGGCCATAACCGCATTCGCGGGCCGCGGCGCCCTATGAATGGATTTGTTCGGTATGTGTACGAATACGCGTATAGCAGTGGCAGTGTTGAACAAGGTTCCAGCTTTTACATGCACGTACGAAGTGAGTACCCAAGGGCAGAAGAAGATCAAAAAACCCATTTCAAGGCTACGGCTGAGCGTGCCTCGAGTCAATGGAGGGCAATGAGTGATGCCGAGAAGGCGGTACGGGCCGTCATATTAAGGTGATCGATCTGAGACTGACCACTTGGGCGAATAGGAATATAATGATGTGGCGAAAGCTGACTTCGCTGCTTGGCGTGAAAAGCGTAGGCCAGAGAGTCAAGCCAAGGCGTAGCGGCTAGAAGGTTTGTCCTGGAACTGTGATGGCCGACTTCCACGACAGCCTCAACTTTTCTTTATAGAACCAGAATAGATAGGATGGAGCTTTTACAGTAATAAAATACTTCAACATTATTCTGCATTACTTCTGCGTGTAGCCTGGCCACCTTTTTTTTTTTACTTTGATAAATGGCCTTGCTTCATGTCCTTCTAGCGGCTTGGAAGCTATTAGAAGAGTTAGTTGATATTGTCGTGTCCTAGAACAAACAAAGCGGAGCAAAATAATGAACTCCCTGGCGGGGAGTCGAACCCCGCTCTCGCGCGGTCAGCAGGAATGACAGGCGCGTGTACTAATCCGATATACTACCAGGGACTTATGAAACTGTGTGAAAATGACATTGAAAATTTGATGTTGGACTTCCTGACCATCTACAACTTCCGAACTCTGTGGTGTCCGGTCCATCACATTTCAACATGTCATCTAACGACCTGTTCTCTTTTCTCAACGATGACAATGACTCGGAGATCAGTGACTCAGACATGCAGGTCGACAATGTCTCTAGTACAGGGCTGGTGCACGCTTCTACACCATCCAACAAGCGGCCGCAGCCCACATCTCCTGTGCCAGAAACGCGGATAAAGTCCCCATCATCGTCCCCGCCATTAGAAGATGGACCGCCTTCCAAAAGGAAACGATTGGACATCGCGTCCACCTCCGCACCGGCTGTCGTGATTGACGAGTTTGAGACCGAGGCTAAGCGGGAGGTCGCAGCTAGCGCAGGGCTCACTGGCGCGACAGAAACGGCCGGCTCCCGATTAGAGCTGCGATATCAGGCGAGGGTGCATTGGTCATTTCTTGAATTGCTAGCTGATTGCCGATTCTAGGTTCGACATCAAGTTGCCATACCTCCAAGCTATCTTTATGTTCCCATTACCTCCCATGTTCCCCCGGTAAAGCCTGCGCGCGAGTACAAGTTCACTCTCGACCCTTTTCAACAAGTTTCAATCCATGCCATTCAACGAAATGAGAGTGTTCTCGTATCTGCGCATACTAGCGCAGGGAAGACCGTTGTCGCCGAGTATGCAATCGCAAGGGCATTACAGAATAAACAGCGGGTCATCTACACAAGTCCAATCAAGGTTGGTATTGAAGGAAAAGCTTGCGTTTCATTCCAGTAACCTAACACTTCTCAGGCTCTCAGTAACCAAAAATATCGCGAGATGGAAGCCGAATTTGGGGACGTCGGGCTAATGACAGGAGATGTCACCCGCAATCCGTCGGCGTCATGTCTAGTGATGACTACCGAGGTATATCTAGGCTATTATCTCTCCCTTCCCTCTTAAACTTTGTTCGCAGATTCTCCGGTCCATGCTCTATCGTGGTTCCGAAATCATGCGAGAAGTCGCTTGGGTTATCTTCGATGAGATTCACTACATGCGTGACAAAGAGCGTGGTGTTGTCTGGGAAGAAGCAATAATCCTCCTTCCGCATACAGTGCGCTATGTCTTTCTCTCTGCCACCATACCCAACGCGATGCAATTCTGTGAGTGGATCTGTCGCTCGCACGAACAACCATGTCACGTGGTCTATACCGACTTCCGACCAACACCGCTACAACATTATCTCTTCCCTGCTGGTGGTGAGGGCATATATCTGGTGCTCAATGAGAAGGGCGAATTTCGCGAGGACAACTTCTCCAAAGCCATGGGAATGTTGCAAGAGCGCGCCGGTGAGGACCCCGCTGATCCAAAGAGTGGCAAGGGTCGCAAAGGCAAAACAAAGAAAGGCGGAGACAAAAAAGGTAAGTTACTTCGCGAAAGTGCCACGACGAGACTGACTTGTAGAAGGATCATCTGACATCTCCAAGATCATCCGAATGATTATGCTCAAGAACTACAACCCGGTGATCGTCTTCGCATTCAGCAAGCGTGAATGTGAAGCTCTTGCACTCACTCTCTCAAAGTTTGAATTCAATAGTGCGGACGAACAGGTCATGGTCGAGAAAATTTTTGCGAATGCCATTGGAGGACTTGCACCGGCCGACCGTACGCTCCCCCAGATCGAAAACATACTTCCACTGCTCCGCCGAGGTATCGGCATCCATCACGGGGGTCTGCTCCCCATTCTGAAGGAAGTAATCGAGATTCTATTCCAAGAAGGCGTAATCAAAGTCCTTTTCGCAACCGAGACATTCTCCATCGGTCTCAACATGCCGGCCAAGACCGTTGTCTTCACCGCCGCCCGCAAGTTTGATGGACATGAGTTTCGTGACTTGTCTTCGGGTGAATACATTCAGATGTCAGGTCGCGCTGGTAGACGTGGGCTGGATGACCGAGGTGTGGTAATCATGATGTGTGATGAGAAGCTCGAGCCTGCGGCTGCAAAGACAATGATCAAGGGTGAGGCCGATCGTTTGGACTCAGCCTTCCACTTGGGCTACAACATGATTCTCAACTTGATGAAGATTGAAGTCATCAGCCCAGAATATATGCTGGAACGGTGTTTCTTGCAGTTCCAGAGCATCGTGGGCGTACCCGCTCTCGAGGAAGGTAGGGAACTCTCACTCTCTAATATGGGGCTTTCCTTATACTTCCCTCAGAACTCAAACGTGAAGAAGAAGCAAAAAACTCAATAGTGGTTTCGGATGAGGACTTGGTTGCTCAATATTATGAGTATCGGCAACAGCTAGATCAAATGTCCGCCGATTTTCGCGAGGTCATTCACCATCCAAGCTATAGTCTGCCATTCTTGCAACTTGGTAGGCTTGTCAAGGTCAAGCACAAGGATCTCGATTTTGGCTGGGGCGTTGTCATTAATTTTCAAAAACGGCAGCCACCGAAGGTACATTGATCTGTCGTCCCTGTCGTGCGTAGGAAGCTCTGACTTGACCTCCTCCTAGAATCAACCTGTACCCAAGGATGACATCCCTCCTAACGAACAATATGTGGTAGATGTCCTTCTAAACTGTGCCCAGGATTCCACTCTACCGAAAGATCGCTCCACAATTGTGGCCACCCCTGCTGGTGTGTTACCTTGTCCACCAGGGAAGAAAGGAGAGCCTTTGGTTGTGCCAGTATTGCTATCAACTCTCAATGGGATAAGCCACATGCGCATACACTTGCCCAAAGACTTGCGCTCTATTGGTCCGCGCGAGACAGTCTGGAAGAGCATCCTTGAAGTTCAACGCCGGACACCGGACGGTATCCCCTTGCTCGATCCGATCGAGAATATGGGTATCAAGGACGAAAAGTTTAAGGTTCTGGTCAAGGCGAGTTCGCGTCTAATCAATTTTCTAATTGATATAACATCTGCCCAATTAGAAAATCCAAACTATGGAGCATAAGATGTTTGCGAGTCCGTTACACAAGGATTCGCGCTTACCAGAGCTCTACGACCTGTACGCGAGAAAGCGCGCCGCGCAAGATCGCATACGTGCGTTGAAAAAGCGCATTCAGGCGACGCACGATGTTTTGCAGATGGAAGAACTCAAGTCTCGTAAACGGGTACTTCGTAGACTGGGTTTCACAACCGCAGATGATATTGTGGACGTGAAGGGTCGCGTCGCATGTGAAATCAGCACTGGCGACGAGCTGCTACTTACCGAGCTCATTTTCAACGGCGTATTCAACCCGCTGGCTCCGGAACACTGTGCGGGGCTACTCAGCATCTTTGTCTTCACAGAAAAGGTCCGTGCACCTCGAAAAAGGACCCGAGATCCCGAGATTGACTTTTTGTTTAGAGTGAGCAACAAACCAAGTTGAAGGAGGAACTCGCGGCACCGCTACGTGTCATACAGGAGATCGCGCGACGCATCGCCAAAGTCTGCAAAGAGTCCAAGTTGCCAATCGTCGAGGAAGAATACGTTCAGTCGTTCAAAGTCGAGCTCATGGACGCAGTGGTGCAATGGTGCCGGGGAGCGTCATTCTCAGAAATCTGCAAGGCAAGTTCTTTTGTTCACCGCTCCGCCCTGTTCCTTGGTTAACACCTTAGGCATCCCCTGCAGCTCACAGACCAGTTCGAAGGCAGCCTTATTCGCGTTTTCCGGCGGTTGCAAGAGCTCATTCGACAAATGGCCCAGGCTGCAAAAGTCATCGGCAACGTCGAACTCAAGCAAAAATTCGAAAAAGCATCCGAGATGCTCGAGCGGCCAAATTCCGTCATTTTTACCTCGTCATTGTACCTCTGAAGGCACGATATAGTCAGGATATCCTTATCATTTCCCGTTGGTTCGAACACTACATACATGATGGCAGATACGCAAAAGATCGGAGGCAAAGAAAGAGAATGGGTGAGCAAGAAAACCGGAGAGACAGAAAAAGCACAAGTTTCTATACACGGTCCCGCCATTCTATCACTGGCGTGAACCCTTCAGCACGGCCCATCATCACCCCAGGCTTCGGCTACACGCCCAATTATTGAGTATACTTATCTATGAGTTCTGCACATAGGACACGCACCAGAACCACCGGGAACATCACCCTGTGTCCACCACTTTGCGATCCATAGATGGGCATCTGTATGTGAGCTCGCCTCGTGAGCGTTTAAATATAGAACCGGAAACAAATACGGTAGGTGGCCTTTTGTCCGCCCTCGTAGACAATCTGGTCCGGGAGGTCAATGTCGACACAAGTAACATGCTTTGAGCCTATAACCTACTGAAGAACCCCACGCCGCCACGCCTGCACAATCCCCCGAGCTTGGGGCAGAAGAGGTAGGCAGCGGTTTAGGAGATGTAGAAGAGGGTGTATCCTGACCCATGTTGTTGCGGATATTGTCCCATTTACTATTGGGATAGCTGTGCAATCGTCAATTATGCGTTGTGAAGACAAGATGGTCTCAGCCGTGCTTAACTGTATATGATTCTGGAATCGAAGGAAAAAGGATCAGATTGGTGATGAGAACTGCAAAGATGACGGACATACTGGTGTCTGGTCAAGGCCACCATATACACTGGCGGTAGTACCAACAAGCGAGGCGGTTCCATTCTTATCCATGGATAACTAACCGCCAGATATTTTCAGCGCACTCCCTCGTCTCGAAAATGGGGGACGGCATACCTCCCAGAACATGGACCCGGCCAAAC
Organism: Russula emetica; assembly: GCA_015178925.1. Taxonomy (NCBI): domain Eukaryota; kingdom Fungi; phylum Basidiomycota; class Agaricomycetes; order Russulales; family Russulaceae; genus Russula; species Russula emetica. The sequence continues at coordinate 14,035 of WHVC01000095.1, read as the reverse complement.
CATTCGTTTGGACGTATTTCGCCTTTAGCGCGGCAATATGGGGTGTATCGTATGAGACGAGTTGTCGCCTTGTCGCGTCGTACGAATAGCTAGTCACGTCTGCGGTGTTCTCAAATACCTGCGCACCGGAAAGCGGCAAAACTTTATACGGGTATATGTCCGTTCCGGGTTCAACCTGTGGTGTGTGGACAACAAGAGTTCAAAAAGGATGTCATCCAGCCTGTGCAAAAGATTTCGGAAAGTGCGCTTATTTACCCTATCAAAAGGCTGGCCAAGACCTGCAGTATTGTCAAACGAGCGTCCGTAGAGTGGGATGCCTATATGTAAAATATTAAATTAGAGGATATCGGAAGATAAATTGGAGGCCATTTTGTGTCTCACCCATGTTGATCTTCGAAGCCGTTGCTCCCTGAGAAAGATACCATTTGATCACCTCGTCAGTGCTGACGTTTGTGCGGACACCACCATAAAGATTGGCCTGATTGTCTGCCTGTACGCGATAAAACTTCTGCATCAAGAGAAGGATAAAAACTAAATTTTCACCCAGGATGACCAGGATCCCGCATAGTCATAGGCCTCAATTGAAGAGCTGATTAGTCTCCGGGTGAGCAAGACAGGCTCAAACTTTTCATACCATCAAATTCCAGTAATTCAGAGCCGAATCCATCTGAAGGACACGCAGGCTGGCATACTTCTCGTAGCCAGCAGGGACGGCCACCTTGAAAGGAGAAAACCTTGTTTAAGAAAAGACTCGTAGTATAAAAAAAAAGAGCTCACGGTAAGCTGATAAGGAACTGTGTCTCCATTGCCCTTTGCAAGCTCGTCCAACGCCGAGCGCAGCTCCGTTAAAAGATTTGCGAAGGTGCGACCTTGAGCGGTGCCACTAGGGTATTCAAAGTCGATGTCACTACGATGAGGGCGGCAAAGTCAAAACCGTAATAAATCCGAGAGCAAAAACTTGAAGGAAGCGACGCACATTCCATCGAATCCATAATCTTTGATCAGTTGGATGGCGCTGGCGATAAATGTTGCGCGGAGAGTTGGGTTGGTGACGAAAGAAAAGTGTCCGTCTTGAGAGTACGTCCAGCCACCGACTGACAGGAGAACCTTGAGCGTCCTGGAACCAGACCTCTCAGAGAAAATAATGTGACAAGACAAAATTATCTTCACCTCTGCGCCAATTTAAGGAGATACATCTTGGCCAAAGTTAAACTTCTCCTCAGAGAACTAAGGTATGGAAGGAGCCACACCTGCTTCAAGCAACCATAAAGATTGTTTCCCTTTTCTTCCCAACTATCACCAGGGAAGTGTTTCTGGAAAACTATTTGGAGATAGTGAATCAAGTCCGAGAGGGAAAGCCTTACCTGTTCATCCGCATATGGGTCCGTGAGAAAAATAGACCCACTACTTGGATTCACATCCGCGAAAGCGTATATAATATGTGTTAGATCAGAGGCGATAATATCAGTCGGTTCTTCGAGACGGTCGCATCAGACCTTCATGTCGGTTATTAGAAAAAAAAATGGTCACGCACGGAAATTAGCGCCATAAATGCCCCTTCAATCGGTCACTAAGCCAGAGTGTAAACTCTTAAGGCAGCACAAGACGTACCAATTACTGAAATAGGCAGCCTGTACTTTGCCATTGGCACGCTTCTGGATGACATGAGGCTTTGCATTGAAGACGGACTTTAGCGGGGTTTTTGTGTAAGCGAACGGCCCATCGACATCTTGCATCGCCCTGGCAGAGACGTCAAGAGCTAGTGAGGTGGAGACGAGGACAAAAGCGCAGATGAAGAGTGGGTTCTGCTTCATGGCCCAGAGATACATAGGGAAAGGGCCGATATGATTTCTGGCTGTTCTGCACCGCGATTCTTATCTGAAGCAGGAGGACCGTCCATGTGCCCCTTTCATTGCCCAAACAATGAATGTCCCTCAAATTTGCTGGACACGAGGGTAAGCACCTTATCGTATGCTCGCGTTTCCCATGTGCAGCTCAGAGGGAGAAGGTGGGAGCATAGCGATGCGCAGCCCCTCCTATGGTCCAAGGAAACCTTCATGTGGCGGAAAAAGGGACCCACATGGACATGACGTCCTAAGGTGCAAGATAACCATGGTGTGGATGAGATGAAGTGGTACGTGGACTAGTACGTGATAAGCAGTGAGTTGCACGCAGAGGGACTTTTCCGCTGTCAATGTGAACTCGAGTTTGGTTGAGTGAACACCGAAAATGTAGACAAAGGGTCGAAGGGAAGAGATCTCCACTACACTTCGGACCGGCAAAGAATTCAATGCAACATGCAGTTAGCCCATTCAAGATAGAGGTTAAAATTTGACAGGCTTGAGCTTGGTATGAGGTCGCGTGGGGGCGTGTAACCATCAGTATGACTCGGACGCTGTCCGGTCCGATGTCAACAGAGATTCGCGTGACCCAGAGACACGAGGAAGATGAATGGCCTTTAATCACAAGCATATGACAGTGATGCATTTGGAATCGACGCTTCCAGTGTTCAAGTTGAATAGTTCAGAGATGGTTACACTGAGAGTGTCCACGAAACGGCCACAGAACATCCTTTTGAACAATTGCGTAATGGCTGAGTGGGGTGTGGGAACTGCGTCTGGTTTCAAGCCAAGAAAATAATATAGCACTACGTCATCCAATCCCTGGTAGTATATCGGATTAGTACACGCGCCTGTCATTCCAGCTGACCGCGCGAGAGCGGGGTTCGACTCCCCGCCAGGGAGTTTTTTTTTGTTTGACATTCCTCTGTCATATACTCGAGTACTCCACCGCACTGGTCCTCCCGTCTTACCATAGCCGGCCGACAAGCACGGGGATGCAGGTTGCCGTGACGCAAATATATTTAAGCTGTCAGCATTTTTGACACTGTTTGGCATTCTGAGAGCTGCATCGGCACCTTCTGGGATGTTCTTTTCCGCTTAGAGTATTCGAGCTTCCCCTACAGGCAGTCACCCTCCAATTTCCGACCATGCTGATGCTATATAAGACCGACCACTTGCCTTCCCTGCCAGCCTGAGACTTTCCTCCTCTCATAACTATGCCCTCTAAGCAAGTTACCAATAACGACAACGCTATTTACACTACTTCCAACGGTGCACCCGTTGCTCGTCCCTATGCCGCTGAGAAGATCAGCCTCCATGGGCCTCTCCTCCTCCAAGGTCCGTACCGTTCTTGACTCTTGAAATTTGGTTATGACTCAGCTGATCACCCCTGCTCGCTTACGCGACCCCCAGACTTCCATCATATCGACCTGCTCGCTCACTTCGACCGTGAGCGTATTCCTGAGCGTGTTGTCTGTATCATAATACTCCGAGTACATCCCTGTGTCATTCTTATCTCGAATCTCTTAGGTCCATGCTAAGGGCGCCGGCGCACATGGCTACTTTGAAGTGACACACGACATTACGGACCTCACTTGTGCATCCCTCTTCAAGAAAGTTGGCAACAGAGCCCGTACTACTATTCGTTTCTCCACGGTTGGTGGCGAGTCGGGTTCGGCTGACACTGCCCGTGATCCTCGTGGTTTTGCCATCAAGATTCGTACTGATGAAGGCAATCTCGATTGGGTATTTAACAATACTCCTGTCTTCTTCCTTCGCGACCCTGCCAAGTTCCCCCACTTTATTCATACCCAAAAGCGCGATCCTCAAACGCATTTGAAGGATGCCGACATGTTCTGGGTAAGTTTACAGTTATCCCAGACTGGTCTAGCCACCAGTTAACGGCACCATCGACGGACACTTATTTCGCACTTCGTTAGGACTATCTTTCTCAGAACCCTGAGAGTATTCACCAGCTTTTGATTCTGTTCTCCGACCGTGGCACCCCTGACGGTTACCATAACATGCACGGTTACTCTGGTCATACCTTCAAGTTTGTGCGCGAGGACGGGGAGTGGGTCTATGTTCAGATTCACCTTCGCGCGGATGGTGGATTCAAGGTAATTAATTACATGGTGCTTCGGAGCCCAGACTAATCACCTAAATATGCTCGTACAGACTCTTGACAATGAAACTGCTGTTAGGCTTTCGGGGGAGAATCCGGACCATGGCACTCAAGCTTTATTTGAGGCCATTGAGAATAAGCGTTACCCATCATGGACGGTCTATGTGGTAAGGGTCATACCACTTGTCTCTTCAATCCCGTAACTCAGTGACTCGTCATAGCAAACGATGACGCCCCAGCAAGCCGAGGCATTCCGTTACAATGTCCTCGACTTGACCAAGGTGTGGTCGCATAAGGATTACCCTCTCCGCCCCTTCGGAAAGATCGTATTGGATGAGAACCCGCAGAATTACTTTGCAGAGATTGAGCAGGCTGCGTTCTCTCCGTCCCACATTGTGCCTGGGATAGAGCCAAGTGCCGACCCAGTCTTGCAAAGCCGGCTCTTCTCGTACCCCGACACTCATCGCCATCGCCTCGGAGTCAATTATCAACAATTCCCAGTCAACGCTCCGGTTGTGCCAGTCGCGAACTTCCAACGTGATGGGGCTGCGACGTTTGTTAGCCAAGGCGCTCGCCCCAACTACCAGAGCACCATCTCGCCCCTAACCTACCGTCCCAAACCATACTCGGACAAAGAGCATAAACACGAAATCTGGGCTGGTCATGCCCGCGCCCATCTTTACGACATTAGTGAACGTGAGTGCGACAACCGTAGATACGACACCTTAGCCTCTGACACGGTTTGACCCATTGTAGTCGATTTTGAGCAGCCTCGCATCCTGTACACTAAGGTCATGAACGACAAAGATCGTCAACACCTTATCCAGAATATTGTTGGCAATCTGCGTAACGCGAAGTCGGCGGAGATCAAAGCGCGTCAGCGTAAGTTTTTCTCATTATCTTATCTGTTTTTTTCTCAAACCTTGTTTGATGCCTTTTCAGTCTCTGTATTCGCTGCGGTAGACCAAGGTCTCTCGGATGCCATTGCCAAGGCCATCGGCGCGCCGACCGCCCAGCCGCTCGCGGTTGCACCTGCGACTGAAGTTGTCCCCTTGAGGACTAACATTGGCCAGAATACGGTTTCAATCGCCTGAGGTAGAGTCGAATGGTGTCACTTGAATTATTACAAAACTGTATTCTTTGTATGTGATTCATTAGGGACGTTGCCCTTACTTTCATGTGATACTAGCACCGAGAAATCAAATGTAACAAAACAAGCTCTTCACGGGTGGCCCTTCATCGTGGCAAAGTTTAGATAGCTTACTACAACTTGAAGCCTCGCATTTATCGCAAACTAAGGGATTTCTCAGGTGCGGAAATCAAGAAGCGCGTCCTCGTAATGCGTAATGGCTGGGAAATCGAGCATCTCTTGAGCAAGCAAGCAGACGCTCAATGCGAGGAGCGCGTTCACTAAGGGATGGCAGCAAGTATACCGTAGACATGAAACTGACCGTTTTCTGGATCATGAAAAGCTCTCCAAATTTGAAAAATAGAGTAACTTATAATGGGGATCACCACGCCCGGCCAGCTGGCCGTGGTGACGTCCCCATAAAAGGTGCACGTCACCACGGCCAGCGGGCCGGGCGTGGTGATCCCCATTTCATGTCCACTATTTCTAAGCACCACATCATGATCTTGATGTGCAGTCAGCATAGAGCTTTGCCGTTGGCAGGAACTTTCAAGCATTCTCCATGCAGATGTACTGTACTTGAAGTCAGAAAATCCCAAGCATCTCAGGCTCATCCGAGCAGGTATGCCGGTGACAATGTGGTGCCTTATTCAAGACATGGATGATCGCGTGCCGAACAAGAGAGACAGCACAGCACATCACCTCACCCCCGCAACTTACTTTTACCGGTTTACAAATTATTCGCCTAAGTTTTATAAAATCAAGCTTAGCGACTATCCGCAAACATCGTTTCTGCCGAGGCCTAGGTCAGACTAGAGTTTGCAGTTTTCGCATGCAATGATTTTGAATTTTCGAGATCACCAGCAGGATGTTGCGTGCAAACCTGCAAGCACTGCTGTCCCACAGGGGACTCTGATCTAGAGCATTGTGTTGAAGAATGTCAACTGAAGGAAAGTTAAATTAATGTAGTCGTCCGTCCTTATATGATTATTATCCAAACTATCTCAAAGCAAAGATATACAAAACCGATTTACTGCCTTGCGCACCAACTGGGGAATTCTCTCTACTCGCTCTGCGCAAAAAATTTTATGCCGAGCTCGCGAGCATTTCCGGGGCGGTAATCCAAAAATGGGTCCCATACATTGCACGGTTCATCCTGTTCATGGACGAGAAAATCATAAAATAAACGAACCGAAATTTGACACCGTCATTTCGCGTGCTTACCGTGGAATTGGGTTTAACAGGTTGGACAAAGTCTCCAAAGTCTACGTTTCCTTGATACGCAATTTTAGCAAGGGTGTGAGTACGTGCATTCGCTGCATTCTCTGAAACCTCGGGTTCGTACGCGGGCCAATGAGGCGCTGGCGACGAGTTTGGATTTTTGACAAAGTTTGCGAATGCAGTCTGGAGGCTCTGCGAGAGCTCTACTTCCGCAGACGTGGCCGTCGATCTGTCGAATGTTCCGAAAAGAATAGGCACTACGAAGTGGTAAATGTATGATGATCATTGTAAATAAAAAATTCGTTATTATGATATACGGGACATGGGTGACTTACATTCTGAGCTGTGCCACGCCCCCAAATCGGGGACGGGCTGCAAATTGGGGAATGTTGCACCTATGTGCATAGGCAGATCAGTACGCTGCCTCTCAGAGATAAATGGAACTGCTGTGCGCGTACCGTAAGTATACCGGTATACGCTACTGATCCCAGATGAGACAAATGCATCACTCCACAGTTTTGCGGGACTTTTTGAGAGCACGATTGCCACTTTTTATTTCCTTTTCATATTAAGCCAAAAAATGGACGCACCACCGGAATCGAAGATCACGCTCTGTGGCAGCGATAACTTGTGGGTCGCTCAATCCAGGGTATAACGCCCGTACTTTATCGGGGGGTACGGAGCCTGCATGTGAACCAAACCGCTTTGCGAGAAACTTGGAAAGACTCTCTGACGTATTATACTCAAAGGCGGTGCCGTCGTCCTGCATATTCCCGAGTAGAATGGGCACACGGGCAACCTGGCCCGTGCGAATGCGCTGCAGCGGGTCGTCAAAGACCGTTACGCTACAAATGACATGAGTACCTCCTCTCCGGTAGGATAGAACGCGTACTTGTCGACCCCTTGAGTAAACTGGCTACTGTTGCGGCCGTTTGTATAGGCTCGTATAGCGGAAGCTGGGACATTGCGGAGGCACTGCAGCCGTTGCGGACCTGGTGGCTGCTCACATCCCATCGCAGTCGCAAACGCATCGAATATCGAGAACTTAAGTACTGGGGATGTAGTATCTTGCACGCCGGATAGCATGATGCCAGCACGAAATGGTGGAGCGTCACCTGGCCTCTGGCGGGTGATGGCCATTGAGACGGACTTAGCCCCTGCAGACTGGCCCTACAATACCAAAGTCAGCTATGGTGTAATAGCGCGCATCTCTTGAGGACCATACGCACCATGAGTGTTACCATGGTCTTGTCTCCCCCGAACTGGGCAACGTTGTCTTGCACCCAGGCGAGCGCAAGCTCCTGGTCGAGAAGACCGAGGTTGTTATTCGGAGCAGAAAATTCCTGTGCCGTTGGGAAACCGAAAACGTTCGTACGGTAGTTGAAAGATACAATGACGACGTCTTGATTTTTTGCGAAGGACGTGCCATCATACATCGGAAATGACGCCGTGCCAAATGTAAACCCTCTGCAAGACTGGGTTCAAGCTGACCAGTCTAAAAGGGATAATAATTCTCACCCGCCATAGATCCAGACGACGACGGGCTTCAAAGGGCCCGATATAGATGCTGGGGCCCAAACGTTCCTACAGGGACTTATCAGCTACTTTCGAGATGCACTCATGAGTGAGCTTACAAGTAAAGGCAGTCCTCGTTTTCAGCTGGCGCAGGTGTATTGAACAGTTCCTCGGTGAGAGCATGCCCTTTAAATGCAAATTGCTGAACGCATGATGGGCCAAGGGAAGTCGCATTCTGAGTGTCAGAAGAAATAAATGCCACTGGAGGCTCCCAGCGTAAATCTCCAACAGGAGGGTCTGCAAAGCGCTAAGCAAAATGTCTCAGTCATGTTACTCCAGAGGTGCTATAGTGGGTATCTTACAATGCCCTTGAAGGATGCCACTAGTCCGGTGCATTACTTGGGGTGAATAAGGCGACAAAGTGTAGAGGGAACACATACCTCCATCGGCTTGTGTTCCTAATAATCGGCCAGAGGTTGTAGTAACAGTGATTGTTTGCGACCACACTTGGATGATGAAGATGGAAAGAACAACTATAATCGTCACCATCATGGGAGGTACGATGGACGAGGAGGAAGCGGGTATTAGGTTGGGCAGTTTTATAACAAGTGAGCGTCCCGGTATGGTAAAGCGCGGGCTGGGAAGTCATCCAACATCACAGCCACAATCAGCACATGGTAATAATACCTCTTTGTACGTACTGACCTGACTACCCCCACTCGTTACTTGTCCCGTGGTGGAGTGAATGACATCATGAAGGACATGCGACCCAGACAACTGCCACCTCTGCTCGGCGTACGTACTTATTCGACCTTGGTGACCTCTCCAAGCATGCAGTCATGGTAAAGAACTGAGTGTGCAAGGATTTGAGGCACTGTACACACGTCGGCACAATTCCCGCTACACATGGTCAATCAGTGAAGAGCCAAATAAGGACTTATAATATAATAAGGGCCCGCTCGGTAGCTCCGGTTTCAAAACCGGCGTTTTCGAAGGTCCTTTGGCGGGCGCTGGCTGTAAGGATGGGTGCATCTTCCATGCATGTTGCCTTGCTAATTCCGCTGCCATACAATGCCCGAGATCGATATCGCAGATACGCGTTCATTTCACTGCAAGGTGTACAGTACTGTACAGCCGTGGAATATCGAGTCCGACAGGCCCTGGACCAGCGCCGTTCTCCGGTGTTCTCTACTGTAGTACCAGTCAATTTTGAAATCAAAACATCTGCGCACTGCATTTGGCCGTGTTGCTCAGTTCCTGACAAGTAAACCGTGTGTCTGGCGGGGTACAGTAATATTATTGAAACAGGCCAGGGGAAAGACAAGCGATACAGTATGTACAGTAAAACCCTCCTCCCCTCAGGTGACCACTAACGACAAATCCCTCAGCCGTTACAGTAAGCGAAAACAAAAAGTCGACGCAAAGAAAGAAAGAAAAAATTGGACTACGGAATGGAGGAAATCGAAACAAGGGCGAACCGCGGCACCACAGAGAAAACCGCGGAAGTTGCAGACAAAGGTTTGGCCGCGTGTGCACCCGCCGCCCTTCTCTCTTCTGATGAAGTAATGTGGGTGTCATCGTGACCGCATGGGTGATAGGTTAACAAGTCGATTGGCCAAGGCCTCGCATCCCGCGATAGAGAGCGAAGAGCCCCCAAAGTTCCTTCATTCAAGGGGGGCAGCGGATTCAGTGATTCGCCTTTAAAGGAAAGATCCAAATATGGATGCATTTTGTTCGAGCCGCGACTCCGACTGCCAAAGCTCTATGCAAACAGCAAGTACTTATTTCGCTTGTCGGGTTACTAGTACACTATTCTATTCTTGGTCGCTGGCGCAGGTCTAGGGGAGAATACTATTGTATTTCCTGCCCAGCACACATTGACGGTTGGAGAACGAGCGACTTGAGAATTGTAATGTATGTCCACTATTTCTGAGCACAATTTGACTCGGACTGGGTGGTTGTGCAACATACTGTAGAGTTTTGGCACGAACTTTCGAGCATTCTCCATGCAAGTGTACATGAAGTTAAAAAGTGCAAGCATCTCATCCGAGCAGGTATGCCGGTGACAATTCACCCAAGTTATATAGAAATCAAGGTTAGCGACTAGTCCACAACATCGTTTATGCCGCGGCCCAGGTCAGACTAGAGTTTACGGTTTACGCATGCATAATTTTCGAGATCACCAGCAGGACGTTGCACCTGCAAGCACCGTTGTCCCACAGGGGACTCTGATCAAGAGCATTGTATTAAAGAATGTCAACTGAAGGAAAGCTAAATGAATGTATCCGTCCGTCCCTACATGATTATCCAAACTATATGCAGGCGAAGCGATACCAAACGGATTTACTGTCTTGCGCACCAACTGGGGAGTGCCCTCTACTCGCTCTGCGCGAATGATTTTATGCAGAGGTCGCGAGCCTTTCAGGGGCGGTAATCCAAAAAGGGGTCCCATACATTGCACGGTCCATCCTGTTCATGGACGAGAAATTCATAAATAAACGAACTGAATTTTGCACCCGTCATTTCGCATGCTTACCGTGGAATTGGGTTGGACAGGTTGGACAAAGTTTCCAAAGTCCACGTTTCCTTCATACGCAATTTTAGCAAGGGTGTCAGTACATCCATTCTCCGAACCCTCGGGTTCGTACGCGGGCCAATGAGGCGCCGGCGACGTGTTTGGGTTTTTGACAAAGTTTGCGAATGCAGTCTGGAGGGTATGCGAGAGCTCTACTTCCGCACACGTGGCCATCGATCTGTTGAATGTTCCGAAAAGAATGGGCACTACGAAATGGTAAAGGTATGATGATCATTGTAAAAAAAAACTCGTTATTAAGATTAACGGGACATGGATGACTTACATTCTGAACCGTGCCATGCCCCCAAATTGGGGACGAGCTGCAAATTGGCGAATATTGCACCTATATGCGTAGGCAAATCAGTACGCTGCCTCTCAGAGATAAATGGAACGCTGTGCGCGTACCGTAAGTATACCGGTACACGCTCCTGACCCCAGATGAGACAAATGCATCGCTCCACAGTTTTGCGGGACTTTTGAGAGCACGATTGTCGCTTATTATTTCCTTTCATATTGAACCAAAAAATGGACTCACCACCGGAATATAATATCACGCTCTGTGGCAGCGATAACTTGTGGGTCGCTCAATCCAGGGTATAACGCCCGTACCTTATCTGGGGGTACGGAGCCTGCAAGTGAACCAAACTGGTTTGCGAGAAATGCAGAAAGACTCTCAGACGTATTATACGTAAAGACGACGCCGTCGTCCTCCATATTCCCGAGTAGAATGGGCACACGGGCAATCTGGCCCGTGCGAATGCGCTGCAGCGGATCGTCAAAGAATGTTACGCTACAAATGACATGAGTTCCTCTTCTTGGGTAGGATAAAACGCGTACTTGTCGACCCCTGGAGTAAATACGCCACTGTTGGGGCCATTCGTATAGGCTCGTATAGTGGAAGTTGTGACATTGCGAAGGCACTGCAGCCGCTGCGGGCCTGGTGGCTGCCCCACATCCCACCGCAGTCGCAAACGCATCGAATATCGAGAAGTTAAGGACTGGGGATGTAGAAACTTTCGCGCCGGATAGCATGATGCCAGCACGAAATGGTGGAGCGACACCTGGCCTCTGGCGGGTGATGGCCATTGAGACGGACATAGCCCCTGCAGAATGGCCCTGCAATACCAAGTCAGCTACAGTGTGATGGCGCACATCTCTTAGGGATGATACGCACCATGAGTGTTACCATGGTTTTGTCACCCCCGAAGTGGGCAATGTTGTCTTGCACCCAGGTGAGCGCAAGTTCCTGGTCGAGAAAACCGAGGTTGTTATTCGGAGCAGAAAAGTCCTGTGACGTTGGGAAACCGAAAACGTTCGTCCGGTAGTTAAAAGAGACAAAGACGACGTCTTGATCTTTTGCGAAGGACGTGCCATCATACGTCGGAAGTGATGCCGTGCCAAATTCAAACCCTCTGCAAGACTGGGTTCAAGCTGACCAGTCTAAAAAGGGATAATAATTCTCACCCGCCATAGAACCAGACGATGACGGGCTTCAAAGGGCCCGATATAGATGCTGGGGCCCAAACATTCCTACAGGGACCCATCGGCTACTTTCGAGATGCATTCATGAAAGAGCTTACAAGTAAAGGCAGTCCTCGTTTTCGGCTGGCGCAGGTGTATTATACAGTTCCTCGAGGAGAGCTTGCCCTTGAAAAGGAATTTGCTGAACGCATGATGGGCCAAGGGAAGTCACATTCTGAGTGTCAGAAGAAACAAATGCCTTTGGAGGCTCCCAGCGTAAATCTCCAACAGGAGGGCGTGCGAAGCGCTAAGCAAAATGTCTCGGTCATGTTACTCCAGACGGGCTATAGTAGTGGGTATCTTACAATGCCCTTGAAGGATGCCACTAGTCCGGTGCATTACTTGGGGTGAGTAAGGCGACAAAGTGTAGAAGGAACACATACCTCCGTCGGCTTGTGTTTCCTAATAATCGGCCAGAGGTTGTATTAACAGTAATGGTTCGCGACCACACTTGGATGATGAAGATGGAAAGAACAGCTATAAACATCATCATCATCATGGGACTTACAACGAAGGAGGCAACGGGTATTAGGTGGGGCAGTTTTTATAACATGTGAGCGTCCCGGTATAGTGAACCGCGGCCTAAGAATTAGAAGCCAAAAAGCATCACGGTCACAATCGGCAGATGGTGATAATACGGTCTTGTTGTATGTACCGGTCTGATTACGCCTACTCGTTACTTGTCCCGTGGTTAGGTTGTAAGGGAGGAGAGCCGCCGATGCGCTAGAGCTGAGCGCTGAGCTCGGGCAGGAGCGATGATCGGGGGATTGGTATCCCTGATCGCTATCTTTCACTTTCCGACGACGGGCAGGAGCGGGGGAGTTATATGTTATTTGTCAATTTATTGGACAGTAATCGTCAACTGCTGCTTCTGGCGGCAGTACTGTAGTGCCACAAAATACCGAGCACCCAGTTTGTAATATGTTCACAGGGGCCCAAAGGCCGATATTACTTTTGCGCGAGCGCACCAGAAGATGATTTCATAAACACACTCTCAGTACGTCATCGGAAGTTCTGTGTAATCGTGACGGGGATATGCCAGCAGTCATCAAACGGTATTATTGTGCCTTACTAGTAGAACATATGCTCATGTAGTCTTCTCTCGTATGGACGGCCCTCTACCTCCAACTAGGTATATAATCTCCTGTCTTCGTTGGCTCCAAATAGGTCATACCCGCCAGTGTTTCCGGGAGCATCCGTGCTAGAGATATCAGAAACATAAGAGCCATCAATACCCATATGACGCACCCGATCCTCAAGGAGCCGCAGACGCTCGTCGAGGCGAACTATCCAACGTTATGCGATCGTAGAGCCACTAATGCGTTTGACACCGCCGGATCCTACTCACTGACGACTTATTAGGGTGCAAACGAGTCTGCCAATGGGGCCAGCTAACTTACAGATCATGTTTCAAACGACGCATCAAGGTTGATCTCTACCTGACGTCCCGCTAATATCATAGATACGTTTCTCTTCGCACCGTCAAGGGCGCGTCTCGCGATGGCCTCGTCCCTTGGAACGCGCCATACACCGTCGCTGATGGCTAGCTCAAGGAGCCGAGAAGGACCCTGCCACGATCACGCTCTCGAGAAATTGGAACGTAACGCGCCTCATCGTCAGCCACTCTTGCGATCTGAGTGCGCGCGGCGGCGAAATGCTCCTGCAAATGCTCCTCCCTGCGGTGTAGGAGCCGCAGTCGCGACTTGTTCAGTTCGTCAGTGTAGACTGGTAGCTATCGAAACGAATGGTTTTCGGCTTCTTTGTTTAAAATGTATGGTAACGGGTTTAAAGAGGAGAGAAACGCACACCTTCTGTGCCATCTCTGCTCCCTTGCGCTTCTTCTCGAATTGCGCATCGCTAGCCTGCTGTTCCGGCTTCACAAGCTTTGCCTGCGAGAATGAAGCAAGTTACTCGCGAGCTTTCTCCAGGGCCGATGAACGGAACCTAAAGGATGCAAGCCGCGGTGACGTCATGACCCTACTTACGAGAAACGGAGGAAAAAATCCGCTGTCAGCTTGGTGGTGCAAATTGAACTCAAGTTACCAACTTGCATTGGACCGCGGCAACCGCCGGGCAACACTAACCGCATAAGTTTTATAAAATCAAGG
>WHVC01000094.1:0-104273 GCA_015178925.1 Russula emetica | reverse complement strand
TGCGAGCGAAAACAAGGAATTTAATCCTCCCCCAGCGTTGTTCCCAGAGATCCTTTTGTTCAGTATCTGGACTTTGTGTCTGGTGCTGCATGAGGGGAGGGTGCTGTCGGAGGCCTTGAGATTTGTTTGCGGAGTCCGGGCGGCTCATCATTACCCGCCTCGGTGATCCCATTTGTCACCCTATCGCACCTTCCACCCTTTGCGGGTGGGCAGAGTTATCGGCAGGCTCTGCAGCTCCCAACACTGACAACCTGAAGCCCATTGAGGAGTTTGCTGCATGGGGGGCATCTCCTGACAGATAGTGTACAGTGCCTGCGGAACTCCTGCTGCAATTGCGATCATGTGTAGGGCATCTTGGCACCCGGGCCAGGTCACGATGTTACATGGTATTCATTGTAGCGGGGATTGGGTTTTGCACAGACTGGGCACTTGCCATTAAGATCCTCTTCAAGGAACCCTTGAGGGCACCGGCGTTGCCGTCCGGAGTTGGGTTGTCAGGGGGGAACCTGGTGTATGAGGGGTTGAGGGGCACCAGGGCAGGCGTTTGCGTTCTGTCCTTGAGTCCAATTTGCGGCTCACGCACTCACTTCCTTCGGGAAGGCGTGAAACTCGATTCAGACTACTCTGGATCTGCTTCGCTGCCTAATTTTTACACCTTCCTCCTTGCGAGGATTTATTCCCTTCAGTGGGTGGTTTTCCGTGTTTGGATCCTGTTTTTTTCGAGACTTGTATTGTCGTCGTGTTTAACTGTTCTCGTGGACATTTCATCGTTGATTGCTCCACATACATGGATTATTCCTACCACCGTCCAGATATAGCGGCATCTTCAGTCTACTATATTATAAACGGCGTGAATCCAGAGACAACGAACACATCGCTGTTGTTTCCGATCACATGGAATTTCTCCGTGTAGCCACTAACGATCCTCACCAATTCCAGTGCATCCGCGACATCGTTGATTCCTTTGAATTCCCCGCTTCTAGCGTCGACTACCGTTCACTCTGCTCCGCCGCCTCATCATCCAACGACTCATCTCCAAAATTGCCCTCGCCTAGCTTTTCAACCCTCCTGCGCTCCGACGCTGAGTCTATTGACACGACTATTGCTCACAACGTGTTCGCTCAGGTATTCCTTTTCGCTCACACACCTGCCGACACATCATCCTCCAACAGCTTAAATAAAGATGCCGTGCTCTGCTCACCCGTGCTCCCTCACCATCACAGTAGTGAGAGTACGATGTGGTGACTGACTGTCGTCTCGCGTGCGGAGTACACCATTTGGCCCTATCGCGTTTGATGCCACCGCATCGCCCCATTCCTCGATTGCACCCGTTTCCTTCAAGTTATCAATCAGCATTCGCTCTCCCCCCCACTTGAACAGTGGGGGGTTCCTTTCCTCTCCTTAGGGTAGACGTCGTTTCCAGCTCCTATCATGTCAACAACCAGCGCCGCACCTGCCTCTTCACTCGGCTCTGTCGTGTTATCGGGATTTGAAAAATGGTAGTAGCTCTCTCTGACGACCATTTATTGACACGGTTATATCCATGTTTTGGGGAACGAGCATGGCAGAGGAGGAGGAAGTGTGGCGCGGGCGCGCAACAGTCGACTTACGATGAAGAAGATGACATCATACCCGGTTGCTAAACCTCGACACAACAGCGTAGCCATCAAGATGCGAAGTATCTGGGTCCGTGTGAGTGTATTCAGAATGGGTGAAATTAACACTAAATCTTCCACGATCTTGGTACCAGGCCGAATACATCCGAATTTATGACTTTCTCGTGGATTTCTACAACAAGAATCCGAGTGATTTGTTTATGATGTCACCAGTAGCTGTGCTCACTGGACAACCAGTTATCGGTGAGTTTCTAGATCACGGTCATTTCAGTTGACCTACCATTAACCTTCGACTTCGATATAGGGAAGAGTGTCTGGTTGTATTACGCGTTGCGCAGGTGCCTTGCGGAAAAGAGGCCGGTCATCTGGTGCTGGCAGCAATTCACCTTACATGTTCATCGAAGAAGGCGTCTATAAGATGGCTCCAGATTTTCATGACTCCCAGTACGAGAGGTCGTCTGGACTTTGATCGATTCGGACCAGTCCAAGGATGGCATCCCAAATGAATACATTGGTCTCGACATTCCGTTTTTCGTCATATCTGCTATTTTTCCTGCCACGGAACGATGGTCGCGCTTGCACACGTCTTATACCCTAACGGTCGTTTGTGATGGATCCAGTGACCAGAGGCGAAAGTTTTATTCGAGCGTAGGTGACTACGTCCTGCAATGTACGGTACGGTGCCAATGCCAGCCATGCTCATGCAATTTCAACAATTTTTTTAGCGCATCGCTGCTCCCGACTACTAGTCCAAACCGCGATATCGTCGACGATACGTATGATCGATTCGGCCCCACTCCTCGCCTCTGCTTACAGATGGCATCCGAGTCTCAGCCTCCTAATTTTGAAAATTATAAGACCGCAGTTCGCAAATCCGTGGAGCAGGTGGTGACCCTGCAGGACCTCACGAAGTTGACAAATGATCTTGAAGATTTGAAAATGGACGCATTCGCGAAAAAAAGATGATGTCGACTCCCCTGTTCTTGTACTTAATGCCAATCACGGATGTGATCAAATCCAGGCTCGCCAACAGTATGCGAAACTGTTAGGGCTGCGCACCGTTACCGTACAGTACGGGATGGACGGTAATCGTTCTACGGACCCGTGCCCGTGCCGTTAAGCCTCTCTGGTTAGCCAACCAGACGGATGGTGGACAGGACGGTAGTGCACTAATAAATTACAAAAGGTTGGATGAACCCATAACTGAGTGAATTCATAACGTCAAAAAACGGGGGCGCGATCTATCCAGAATTGCTAAAGACTACAAGTGGGAAGAAAAACAAATATTTGTTGTGTGCGCGAGAGTGTGTGTATTATGCGTGCCTGCCAGAAATCCAAACCATCAATCTTCATCTTTGCCTCGATTATTCAGCAGGCGTAAGCGATTGCGCCCGAGGGTGTCTCCACGTGGGCTAATGCCGTCCCCTGCGATACAGTCGAAGCATTACTCACGACGGCACATCGCCTTCTATACCCGCACTTGCACCTCGCGGCAGTAGTGCCGCCATTCGAGCCGGCCATTGGCTCCGGGGACTCTGTGCGTAGCAATCGTGATATCCTGACCGAGCATGGATTCGGGCGGGCGCACGCCACCACGGCGCAAGCGTGGTATCGTGCGAGAGCCTCGCAGGTCGGCGGGTGGGGGTGGCGGGAGTGAGAGCAGCGCACTGCTGGGTAGCCACGAGAGGAAAGTGCGCGGTGATCGCCCCTCGGCTTTGTGTCGTCGTCGTCGTTGTCGTCGTTGTCGCGGGTGTTGACGGGGCTGGGCTCGACTGCGCACTCGGGGTTGCGGCTGTCCCCGTACCCGAACCCGAACCCGTGCCAGTACTCGTGCTAGTACTCTCTGGGCTCCACGGCAATTCTGGGCGGCGAGTTGGGAAGAACCGACGGGGAGGCACCCACGTCGTGTTCGGTGAAAGACGTGACGACATCGTCGCTGTCGTCGTTGTCGATGCTGAATCGTCTGCTTCAGGTTCAGGGCCTGGGACTACGTTGTTGTTGCCTTCGCGCCCTGACGAGCGGCGGCGCGAGGTGAAGTCGGTAAAATCGACGGTCCGGGAACGGGCCGGGAGGCGCCGGATTGATGGCTGGCGTGTGAGTGGCGGGGCCGATGGCGCTGTGGTTGGGGATGGGGGACCCCATCCATCAGGGGAGGTATCACGGAGGAGGACCCAGTCCTCCCGCCGTGTTGCAGAGCGCAGCATATGACGCAGGTGAGGTGGCGTAGGGGAGATATGTGGGTCGGTGGAGGCTGTGGGTAAATATGAGATAAGAGCGAATAGGGCGCGAAAGAGGGAAGACGAACAGGAGCCAGGGTTTGCGTATGCATCGTATAATTCAGAGTTTACACGAGCACCCTCGACTGTACCAGAAGGGTCGACCATACTCTCCAGACTGTCATTATCGTCATCGAGATCCATCTCATCAGGCGGGAGGTAATCGGTGAGATAGAGTGGGCGACGAGCAGCGACACCACGCCCAGTACGGTTCGCGATAGATGCGCTGTGGTGCCGCGAGGGTGCGCAGGCCCTTGGCCGTGCGGTCCGATATCAGCCGACGGTCGGCCGCTTGTCGTTGACGGCGCTCTGCCATTTCCTGCAGTGATGACCATGGTTGGCGGTGGGTGTGCGCGAGAGCAGACACCTAGACGCACCCTGACAAGCAACTCCGTCAACGTTGTCGTAAACGAATCTCCAGGATCCAGGTCCTCCACAAACGCCTCATAGGATATCGACGGCTCCAATTTTTCAAGTCTTGATCTTTTCACCGCGCCAGAACTAAATTGGAGAGAAAGGTGGCAGAATAGCGCGATTAGCACTGTTGAAAATAAAGAGGGATAGCCATCGTGAAATAACAAGCGTACACCAGGCTTTTAATCTTAGCGCCGAGGACGTCGTCATAGTATTCTGATGTCCTGCGCCGTGTTAGCTCTATGGTCCTACACGTACGTGGACCTTCATGCACCATTTACCCATTTCCAAAAAGTCTCAAGTGGGAGTGTTTTGTAACCACGCGTGGGTTCGACGAAGGAGGGAGAGGCGGGGGAAGTGCTCAGCGGAGCTCCCTTATTAGTTTGGTCATATTTGGGCATGTCTGGGAAACAATCTGTGGCGCCAGCCTTGGGGAATGGATGAGTGCGTGCAACCACGCACCGTCGAGGCGGATGTTCTGCTGGATCCCCCGTGCTTTAGTACAACGTGGAGATGAGGATAATCGGGCAAGTGACGCGGCTCGCGCGGCAACATCTCCGGATGCAGGGACGATGAGGGTTTCGGGTTTGTGAAAACCCGCGGCTGCGCAGTGGCTGCGCACGGCTCTAGCTATGTCCAGCTCAGCCAGGGCCATCACGCAGACCAATGCACTGACTTCACCTTTAGCGTATATTTCATATACGCTATTTTCCCATCTAGAGGCGCCTGGTTCCAACTTCTTGCATATAGGTGACTGCTCGCCGCGTTCTGCGGTCCTATGCCTATGGGGTTCTCTCAGCTGGCAATTTCTCCCTGTTTTGTGTATGAGAGGGACATACCTGGGAGTTTATCTAGGGAACCAACTTGCATTGAAATCGCCTAAAAGTCGTCGAAATCAGCGAGGCAATCTTCCCAAGGGTGGCGGATATCATCATAACATAACGAAGAAAAGGAGGCCGCGGACCTCGTCACGGATTAGGCGCATAACGTCCGAATTACCCGTGCCAAACGTGATGAGACGTACAGTACATGATGGGGTTTCGTAGCCTAAGAAAGTTCGTCCGCTCACCGTCCAGGTGCGTACGTACTAGCATCCGTATATGACTATTAATATGACTGATAAATCATCTAAACACGCAACAAAGGTGCCCCGAACATATGCTCCCTGGTTCTGGCCTAGGCAAGACCTGGTGTTTAAAGTACAGCGTGGTTGACGATTGACATACAGCAGAACTTTTACCCTCAAAAACATTTCTCATCCTTCCAAGAATTGTCGGTGGGCCTCGCGCCTTAGTATTCGACTGAGTGCTCCTAGTAGGAATGCTATGACCCCTTGTAAAAGCGGTGCTACCCCCCGATGACGTCGGGCTAAATCATGACCGGCATGTGGTACATTTTGACATAAGTGATCTGCGCGGGCGGGGCGGGCTCTTCGCGACTACATTTTCTCTTCAATAGAAGACGGGCACTTCAGAACGACACATTGTGGCACCTAATAAATTACTTTATGGTTTTAAGAAGTGAAAAGAGCCCCAGCAATAGGAAGAAATGGTACTTTTTTTCACATCGATATGAATATCATCCCGAATTCTACAGTAGCTTTCCGACTTGGGCGGGGGGGAGTAAGACATGCCGTCGCCCCGTTTTTTGACTAATGAATCCGTTCACTTATGTGTTCATTGAGATTTATGATCAGAGTTTCCTCATTCTGAAACTGAGTCCGCTGTAAGGTGCGGGTCACCGTGACGCTATCTCTACATCAGTCTGCGGGAAATGATTTCCTGATTGGGTACCAGTACGAGCGTAACTTATATGCTCATCTTTCAGGAGTGTTTTATCTACTTTCATACATTGCGGTATAATAACCAGCACAAACGTACAAGGAACCAAAAATACATGTATGATCCCGGGCCCGGCCGTCTCCGACAGAACACCCGATTATAGAAGTACAAAACAAAATGCAACCCGTTTGAGAGAGAAATAGGTGTGAATGTAGTCTTAGAAAAAAGTCCACCTGAGGGGCAGACCTTTTTCACGACCGTTGAATTGTGATTGGGTTTTCCTCCTCAATCATATTCCTCCCTCGACGCGTAGCAGTCTGCGTACGCGCAATAAGCGACTTGCCGAGCTCGTTCATGCCAATGCCCGCACCATCTCCCCAGAAGGGGTCATTCGGATCAACATAGACGAGCTCGGCAGGGTGCGTGTTAATAAGCATCGTGCGCAGTTGACCGTGCTGGTTGAACTTGAGGTACAGCACCTCGTCCATCTAAACATTCAGGGAACATCGACCAACAATCGATCGATTAGCACTAATCAAAGAGAAGACCTCTCACCGTGCTGAGCCCAATGTTTACCCCAGTCCCGCCGCGTAAAAGTTGCGAACTGTCCACTGACCGCAGTGACCCACTGAACCTCGGATCGCCTTATCTGTTCGGCAACCTCAGGTCTATGATCGAGGAACTTGTGCGCTTCGTACAAGTGCAGCGCTGTGGGGTAACACCTGGTTCCTGTACACCACGCTATGTGGCGAATTGTTCAGCAGCGCTGCGAAATCCCCATATTCATTAAAACTTGAGAACTGGTGGCGAGGGGTCATAGTTTCCTCGTACTGCAGCTGGTACTGGTAACCTGCATCTTGTCAGCTTTATGTATCTTACTCACACGCAGACCTTTATGCACCATTCAACCATTTCCGAAGGTTTCAAGTGGCAGGGCTTTTGTGAGCACGCGAGTTGATGAAGGAGGAAAACCTAGGAACGACCTAGGACAAGACTCGAGGACTCGAGGATCTCTATAATAGTTTGGTCGTGTTTTGCTCATGTGGTCTGGGAAAACTGTGGCGCACGCTGGACCGTGTCACGGTGGAATGCAAATGCAACCCGACCTGTGCCTTAATTGACTTCGTCGTTGGGCGCTTTGAGAAACACGCGGCTGCGCACTACTCCAACCTGTGTTCAGCTGTCACACTGAACCAGTATGAAATAAAGCCCGAACAACTCTGAACGAACACAGGCACTAGGAAGACGGAAACATGATAAAGCCTACCTTTGCTTTACCTACTATCCCGTCGCCCCCAGAACACCTGATGAAGTACACAAAAAACAGGCATTATATGCTACTAGTGATGACCCACGGCGCTGCACGGTCACCTGTCAGGAGGTGGGATGAAGTTGGATAGGCCTCTCGGCCTGGGACCTCAAAAATGGTAAGGGGAAGATGAGTAGGTCCTCTGCCAATTAGCATAGGGACTTGTTCTGTTGGGAGGGTACTGAGTGGGTGGAGCGAAAGAATCTCTTCCTCTCAGCTCGGTAAAGGGTGGCGATGTGCTCGTTGGGCATATGGATGGGTATCTATGCATACAGATCACTCGGAGTAATTGGATAACAGTGGGGCCAACCCCACGGTCGTACTCAGGACCTGCACCAATAAGGACTCAGATCGCATAAACAGGACTTGACGAACGGTAAGGTCGACAATCTTCAGACTCAACTAACGGAGACCTCGAACAATCTGGAGATCGGCAGCGCCTTTCGCGAGAATTGGCACGATCCTGTTCAGAAGACGGATCTCATGACCCAGAATATCGTGCTCCTTGGCGGTATCTCTGTGGCTTGCGGTCGGGACCGGCACAGGTGGGGGATAGGCTGGGCCTTCCGTGTAGCGTGAGGGTGCCGACACAACAGAGATAGGTAGTGTGGGAGGCGAAACCCACCCCTGGTAGAGGAGCAGCCGGAATCGCGGTAGGGAGGAATAGAGCTGTGACGACGGAGGACCGAGGGAATTTAGTGGTAAGAGTTGTTGAACGGGACCGTGGATGAGAAGTTACGATTATTCCCATACTTTGAGGACTGTATGTACCAGGCACTGGCACGACGTATGTTTGGGGAGGAGGGTGAATGAATATCGGTTGGCCTGATTGCCGAGGGACCTTCCTGACGGTCTTCAAACTCAGGGAGCTCTAAATGGCCGGGGCGGGGTGAAGCTCCCACTTGGAACAGTGGCTGATCATGATCAGCTATAGGTGGAACTAATCCAGACTCGTCAGGACGCTCATCGTATACAGATTTGGTAGGAGTCAAAGAAATTGCCGAAGAAACGACATCAGGCTGCGGGGGGGACAATTATCGTCGGTTGGCCAGTAATGGGCGGGGGAGTTGAACTCCGCGAACGGGGAGGACTTGGAGTTCTACCAGTTAGCTTGGAGGCGGCTGAGGAGGGGTGTGTAAAAGCGTGGGGGGCGAGGGTTGCCGCGGTGCGATTTGGGGATCGGGATCAACAACAGTGACCAAAGATGGTGAGCGTGGGGCTCTATGCTGGGAGTCCTGGTGGAATAGGGCGGTTCCAGAAGTGTGTATATTTCATCGTCACTCACCAGACTGGGGTACTTGATGGGGAGGTATTGCGACGCTCCCCCGGACTGAACCCAGATCGGGAGAAATGAAGAGCGCACCTCCATCCCGCGATGGAGGGAAAGGAACCACTGAAGACTCAATTGGGGTTGGCATCCCATAGCCACGAGTGGGAACAGGGGATATTACTCAAATAGGATAACGTTGAATAGGCTGAGGGGTAGAGATCTGAGAGAGCTGTGGTACAGAGAGGTCACCTAGCAATACAGTTCCGGAGCTAAAGAGCCGTCTGGCTCGCGAGAAGATTGACGTCGGGCAAACAGAAATTATAGAAGCACCGGGAGAACAAGGAGCACCAGGAGCATCCGGAGCACCAGGGCCACCTGACACTATAAAACCGCCAGGCTCTAAACTGGACCCTGGCGGCGGGACTAGAGGTGAGTTAGAGTGTAATATTAGCAATGCAGGGACATATGGATGGTGCAACCTACGAAATGCTCGGGGTCAGGCCGGTCAGGCCGAGGCTATTCACATCCTCACGGAGTTGATCTATGCGAGCAGAGACGCCACGAAGCTCTGCTTGACGATCTTCTACATCGTTGCCTAGCCACTCATTCAACGAGTTCATATACCTCATGAGCTCGCGCTGCTGTTCCAAAGCAGCTAAATGCATAAATCGATTTTCCTGTGTAGAATCAGATTGTTAGAATTTTACAACCACTCAGAAAGAGTACATACCCGAACCATAGCCATCATATCATTAAAAATAGGTGGCAGAATGACAGACTAGACAAGGTACAGTGTTAGTGAAGTTCATTGCGGTACCAGAGACGTCTGCACCTGAGTATATGGCGGTGGCATAGGTGGAACTGGTCCTGGCTGAGTAGATGGCAGCAGCATCCGTGGAACTGTTCCTTGCTGAGCAAATGGCGGCACTGGTCCAGGTGCAAATGGACCAGGTGGCTGTAATGCGGTTAGCCAAGGGTACGGCAACCAGCAAGAATTACGTACTAGCCGTGGGGGTGAGTACCACGGACCCGTATCCATAACCGCTGGCGCGGGCGTGCCGTTGGAATAGACGAGGGTGACGGGGGACCTCGGGAGCTGTATTGCCTATCTGTAAATGGATGACCGCGGCGGCACGGTACCCCCTGTTCCGAGTGCAGCAGGAGCAGCAGGAGCAGTACCCGGAACTACCATCGGGGTAAAAGCAGGCATATTCTGTGGTACTTGAGTAGGTGTGATAAAGAATGGTGGCAGAACTGCCAGTGGGATTGATACAGGGGGTGGTACTTCAGGGTCCACCTCCGTCGGGTCGTTGATAGAGCGACGGGCATTTCTCGGTCTATGAGAGTGTGGTTCATCTATTTGCAGTTCGGGAACCGGTAACTTAGGGACGGATGATGTCCAACAACTTGGCATTGGGATATGACCTAGCTTTATCCAGATCTCGGTTCTCATCTTCAGCAGTAGTAGAAAATGCCGTTGGAGAAGAATTGGTGCCTTCATGTAGAGTGATGTAGAACCTACGAGCTTTCTTGAGAATCATAGTAGAGAGTTTTGTAATATGAAGATAGTCGTCGTCCTGCGCCGCGTCCACAAGTTGATTCCATAAACTGCAGAACTGGTGCCGATGCTCTGCTAAAGTATTTTGGACATCAAATCTGCAAAGTATTTCCAGCACCTTCGATGACGCATGGATAATGTCGCTTTGGTGACGCTCCTCTGACGCAGAGAACGTTTGAATCGTTCGCCGAATGATGAAAATAGCGCTAGCCAGTAATATGCTATCATCATGTGCGAAAGTGTTCCGAAGGAGAGATTTCGACGCATTCAGTTGCCCGCTTGCAAGTCAGAACCAATTGTCATCGCGTCCTTGTACACTTGCGAGGGTGATTGCGATAACATACTGCGCATAGAATGCTGTCACCGAATGGGATATGCTCTTCCAACTTTGTACGAAAAGACCGAAAAGAATCGATCTTGAAAATCCGTGCCAGTCTCCGGAAAGAATGCGACGTAGGGTCCACCAAGGTCCAAGAAGCGACGTTGTATCAATGGCTTTGACGCAGATTATTATCCGGCGTTGTTTTCACTTCGGTGCGATGAAGGCTCTCTGAGGATCGTCCAACGCTTCTAAATCGCATAGGCTCGGGAGCGCATCGAAGAACTGCTCGAATTCGTCATCGTCATTCAAAGTTCTGAACATCCACAACAAAGCACGGTAGTCGATGTCCGATGTCAATTGCAGAGCAAATTGTGCTGCCGCTTTTTGCATAGCGCCCAGAGACGGCCAGCGAAGATGAGACTCCGCATAATGGGTATGATACCATCGGAGAACGAAGGAATCACCGGCGCAAGAAGTTACTGAGGAGTCGATAGACGATGAATAGCGCGTTGGTAACACACCACCAGATCGATGAAGAAAGTGGTGAATAGTAGGGGCTATCATGGCAAAAGATCGGCATGAGTGTGATGCAGGCATACCCAGCCACGCAGAGGACGAGCCACGTGATTACGACGTTGAAGACTGTGCGGTTGACGTTGAACAAGAACACCGGGAGACCGGAAAAGAAGAGGAAAAGGTAGAGATGGATAAGTATGGGCACTGCTCGGGTTATCCGGTGCAGGTACAGCTTGTCGAGTCCCTCTGCGTGGTAAGTACGAATTCGAGCTCGGTCGCGTGGACAATGTCGTCCCTCTTGCAGTGGCCCGAAGGTAGGAAAGTGACCACTGTTGAATGAACACCGCAAGGAGAGCCCCAGTAAGGCTCATAGAGATGCTCAGGAACCAGAGCGCGTTAACCAAGACCGCGGATTTCGACGGAGAGAATGGAGGTGGATCAGACGGAGTGGGTAAGACGATGGGCTGGGAGCTGGTGGCATTGGCGAGTAGATGATAGATATTTCTGGAGATAGAATGCCGACGTGTCCTGTGAACTCGGCTGAATGCCTTGAATGGAAATGGAAAGAAGAGATGCAAGAGCGGCTGAGAAAAGACCCGTCTATATACGCCAACGTTAGCATAAAGGTCAACCTTGAAGGCAACAAGGTTGATAAGATTGAACTCACAAAGATAAGAATTGCGTCACACTCTCCTTTCCACCTTTCAGTGGTTTTCCTATCATCCTCATCTGACCTGCCCAGGTACATGGTGAACAAGGCTTCTGATTTGTCTACAGACTTGGACAGCTTGGATGGATCTCCATGGAGATCCGGTGGATAGGCTGCAGATTTGTGTGACGATGACGGACATGGGTATCATTGAGTAATAAGGTCAACCCACATGGATCAATTTCACTCGGGCGTTCTTCGAAGTATCTGCGGCTTGAGGTAGCGAGTATGCAAGGTCAGAGAGGCCTTGGATGAAGGACTCGGACCAGGAGTACAGTATGACGGGTAGGTTTACACAGGTTAGGGTTATCTCTAGGCCTAGACTATCCCCTACTGTAATATACACTCCCTTAAACAGGTCTGCAAGGAAAATAATGTCCTTGAAATTGATTTGATGAGAATATCATCCAAATGCTTTATTATCGTTGAACTCGGGTGGGAGGGTTGGGGTTGGGAGGTATCGCGTGGATTGTGTAGGTGAGTATCGCGAGGGAATGGTGATGATATCATGATGATGTATGCATACCCAGGAACGTGGATAGAAGATATATGCGTGAAATGAAGCGTGAACGAGTCTGCAAGCAAGAAGACTGGAAAGACGGAAACGTGAAAGAGGCTACGATCCCGTCGTCGCCAGAACACCTGATAGAAGTATAGAAGTACAAAAAGCCCATAGAAGTACAAAAAGCCCACCAGCAGAACAAAACATACACAACACCAGGTGAGAAGAAGAAGAAAAAAAAAAAGGAAAAGGTTGAATAAAAAAGAAAAGGAAGAGAGCGGGGTCATAGAAGATGTTTCGTAGGCATTTTCGTTCATACTCATTGATTTTTGGCCGATCACATTCTTCCTTCGATGCGTAACCGCTCGCGCACGCGCATGAGAGAGTTTCCGAGCTCGTTCATGCCATTGCCCGCACCGTCTCCCCAGAACGGATCTCCCGACTCGACATAGACGAGATCGGCGGGGAAAGTGTTGAGAAGCAGAGTACGCAGATCGCCATGCTGGCGGAACTTGAGATATAAAACCTCGTCCATCTATGCAACCAACACATCGCGATCAGCATAAGGTTGGCCCAACACACGCGCGGTGCGATAGATTTAGAAAAAAAAGTTGATTTACTTACCGTGCTGAGAGCGACATTTCCCCAATCTCGCCGCGTAAATTCTGCCAGCTCTGCGCTGATAGCAGTGACGTCCTCGACGCGATCACATTGTCTGATCCGATCCGCAAGGTCAGGTCTATGATCGAGGAACTTGCGCGCCTCAAAAAGATGCAACGCCGTCGGGTACAGTTCCTCCTCATACACCACACTATGCGGTGAATGATACAACAACCCGGAGTACTCTCCATAACCATTGAACTTGAGAACCGGCGCCATGCTTCCCCCGTTACCGAGCGATGGCGATGGCATTGTCATCGCTGCGTTAACTAGCACACTACCTGGTGGTTGCATCATCATTTGAGCCTGCGCGAGGCCAGGTGTTCCGACCGCGGGCGATGGCATGGGCATGCCCCCTCCCCCGCCCGGCATCATTGGTGAGGGCATGGGCACGTTCCCAATAGATGGACTTGGCGTCATCGTCATCTGCATCGGCGGGCCGGGTCCGGGTGTTGGAGCCGCCCGTGTCCTGGGTGTACCGAGGTTCGCACCAATGTAAGGCGTCGAGCCGGCTGGCGCGGGACTCGGCATGGGTATGATCATGCCTGGGGGAATCATGCCCTGGGGAATCACTGGTCCTTGCGGTGGTGGGGGTCCCGGATCGGGGTTGGGCATCGGCATCGGGGAGTTTGTCGGGAAGTTTGTCGGGATGACTGGCGGACCGTGCGCTGGCGTCATAGAGCCTGCGGCTGGCGGATGCGCTGGTGCATACTGCGCGTCAGGCATGGACATCGTCGGCGCGATGAACGGCGGCGCCATATGGTTGGGGGCTGCTCCCAGCGATGACATGGGGTACTGTTCACGCGGTCGACGGTTGAAAAGACCACGGCGAGTTCTGCTGGGTCGAATGTTGCCGTACGTGGTTGGCTGGTGGGGTTGGTGTTGGTGTTGGTGTTGGGGCATGTTAGCTGTGCCCCCTATACCCCAGGAATTGTACTGCGCACTCGGAAGCTGGGTGAGGATAGGTCGGAAGGGTGTGCTTGAGAGGATGTCCTTGGGTGGACGCGGGAGGGGATTGTTCCCATAATGATGGTGTCGCGGGTACTCGGGAGAATCATAGTCTGAACCTGAGTATGGTGACTCTGTATCGCTCCCATCGGATCCCGACGATTGGGACGAACTACGTCGGTGGTTGTCGTGACGGCGGCGTGTTCGGCGACGGTGACGTTGGGAGCGACGAGAGCGACGTGGGACTACGGGTCCCGTTGAATCTCGCGGATCGAGAAAGGCGGAGTAGTCAAGATTAGCCGGAAAGGTCATCGGCCCCATCTGAGATGGGATAACCGTGGTGGCGCCTACGCTTCCTGCCCCCATCGAGGCAGAAACGGGCATCTGGTTAGTTACACCATTGGCAGTGACGGGGGCGACGGGGATAGCAGAATGTACTTGTGGGATCCCAGGCTGAACCATATTCTGCCCTGGTTGAGTGACTTTATATGCCGATCATCTGATGGCTGCTTTGTACAACAATAAATTTCTACGCACCTGCAAATGCACCAGGATACTGCAAGATCATGGGAGTCGTGTAGAGATACTCTCTCAGGGCTTTCTCCCTTTTCCTCATCTGGTTCCGTTTGAAGGGATTCCACGTGGTGGGTGTCGTGAATTGGTGGGGATATCCAGGATAGACTGGAGGCATAAAACCTGGAGGTACTGGGTATTGATCATTTCTAGACGAAGCGTTGCCCATAGATGAGAGATGGGCAGTCGTCTATGGACGAAAGAACCAACGGATGCCCAGATAAACTCGAGCCTCGTGTCTCGACCTGCGGGCGCGTGTTGTATTCACTACGGGCCGGCGCATCCGGGAAAAAAAAAAATTTCAAATAGCAATTTTATCAAATCAAAATCAACGCAATCTACCTCCGCCTTCGCGGTGGTGGCGAACGAGAACGAGAACGAGACTTAGACGGCGACCGTCTATCCCTCGGTCCACGATCCCGGTCACCCCACGGTGCTCGCGGAGGCGGCGATTCTCTCCTAGGATGCGGCGGACGCCTATCCCTCTCATCCCTAAACCGTCCTCCATCACGGTCTCGCTCCCGCTCCCGGTCACGGTCAACGCGACCAGCACCAAAATCGCCTCCGCGCTCTCCACGACTACGTGCGGGCTGAGGCGGTGCATCCGACCCGCCACGCCAATGTCCCCCTCCGCGACCCGCGCCAGGTGCCGAGCCACCCGGCCCAGAGGGTACATTAGGTCCACCACGGCCGAGTCCCCCGCCGCTCTTCCAGCCATTCGCTGGTGCAGAAGAGAATGCCCCACCGGGACTCTTCAACGCCGACGAGTCGGGGAGGTTTGCCTGAAGGTTTTTGGGTAGCACCACAGCGACGGAGAGGTAGTCACCCGGAACAAAGCGCAGCTCATCGAGCGTGCGCGCATCCTTCTGTCGGTCGGAGTTGTCCTGTACTACACTGTCATCGTCGAGTAGCTGCTCGACGGTGCCAAGATCGCCCAAGGTGTCCCGCGAGTACACGGTGCCGAGGTCCTTTTGCGCGAACTGCCCGCGGTTACCCGCGTCAGCGTAGATGGTGCGGAACGAGTAACGCGACAATGGGTGGCGGTACTCGACCGTGTTCGGCGCGGAATTGCGGATGGTGGTCAGGAGCTCGAAAAGCGTGGCATCTTTCCTTTGGGAGACTTGTCAAGCCCGAGACGCACATGGAGAGAGCCAGCTCATGTAATGAGGACATACCACGTGAATATCTGTAGCTCATCGGGAATCGGAAGAGGGCCATCTTGAAATTGGGACAGCCGGTGAAATGAACCAACTTTGACGAATGCGCGTATGAGAAAGGGTGCCGTCTGGGAAGAAAGGTTGAGGGAAAGTCAACTGACGTGAAATAGCTCACGCACTTTTTCACGGTCAACAATGGGTTGACCTGCGGGTGTTTTCTCCTCCATTGCTTTCGAAGTACTTGGACTTTCTTTCTCAGTTGAGAGGATAGCTGGAAACCCTGGGAGGAGGCGTTCAAGTCTACAGAGCACAAACATCATCAAATAATGCCCACTTTTAAATATTCACACGCTGTCCTATCCGCTTATCGAGAACACATATCAACGCGTGTGCATTCCAAGAATATTGCAACTTTCCGTTTCAAAAGAGATGAGCAGAACTCCATACACTAGCGTACATATATGCATGCCAGTGTGGAAGTGCAATCTCCAACTATGGAGTCTCTTCTTGATCTTTGGGCTTCGGTGAAAACGAAAGCACACACTGACAACGAGTTAGGCCGAACCTCGGAACCGCAGAGCACTTTCCAGGTGCAGTAGTTAGCTGGAAATAGGCATCTAGGTCTGCGGAAAGGAGATGCGCCGCGCCGGGGCCACAGAGTTGGCGGGATGGGTGCGCCTCGCCTCGCCATTTTGCAACTTCCCATACCGTAATGGTGGCACCAAACCAGGTCGCGCACTGTGCGAGGCGACGTGCGACGCACTCAAGCGTGTGGTATGAGATGGCATGACGCGTATTTTGCTATGGAGAGCAATAATATTGAACACTAATTCGCGATAGATGGATTCGAAACCTGACGAATTACAGTGCGCGGTGATGGCAAAGCAGGAGAAAAGCACGCCGATGGTCTTTGACTCAGTACTCAATACTCAATGCTGGCATTATTCCTCCTCCGGCAGAGCTCTAGAGAGCAACTCCGAGTGCTGCCATGCCTCGAAAACTCACCGAGTGCGAAGATCAACAACGCTCCAAGAAGGTCCACTTAGTTTCTCCGAGATTAACGTGAAAAAAAAAACCAGAAAGGAAGTTACTTTTTTCTTTACAAGACGACGTATTCAGTACATCGATTGATTCCGGTAAACAGAGCCGTTCTACAGCGGAGACATGCGCATATGTGGCGTAGTGGAATTCAAGCAATGTGATTACGGGGTATGTCAATACCACGCGCACGAGGAAGGAAAGAGATAAAAAAAGTCGGCGTCGCCGACGCACATGGTACGCATCCATAGGGCGCAATGAAAAGAACATAGAAGGCCATTCGTTTAAAAAAGGATGAGAAGTGCCGTCTCAGACAGGTGAGGGAGGGATAAAACTCGGATATGAAAATGAGCTAGTTGAATGGTGATGAAAGACTTGAGGGGAGGACGGTTAGTTGGTCTGACGGGACTCATGCCTGCGCTGCATGCGGCTGCGGCGATGCGCTAACAAGGAGTCGGTGTTCTCCCTGCGGGGATAGTCCGGCATCACGGCCCTCCTACAACGATTACCGTAGTTGTTCCCGTTTTTTTTGTTAGATTTCTCGTCGCTGGTGGATTGGGATGGAGCCAGATTCGTAGCAGCCGCTGAAGACGCCGCAGACGTGGGGACGGTAGATGCTCCCTGCAAGACGTCTGATACCGCAGCAAGATCGGTGGTAAAGGTACTTGCCGGAATCTGGGTAGTTGAGGCCGCAAGCCGGTTGGCAGGCGGTGCAGAAGTTCCAGGGGTACTACCGGGAGAAGGGGACATCTGAATGGACGAGGCGGGGACGATGGCACTCTCCGCTGGAGCGTTGCTTGAACTTGCCGGAGACATAGTAGACGCAGCACCAGCCGAATTGGAAGCGGAAGAAGGCGCCGTGCTCGAGGGCATACCCGAGATCGGAACTGCGCTTCCATTCCCACCCCCGGGCACGCAACCCGGAACGAGGTTCGCAGAGGTGGCATTAGCAGGACCTTCGGTAACCGCAACGCAGCCAGGCAAGTTCGACAATAAGTTGCCAGGGTCAGCGTTTTCTTGAGGAATAGGGTTCGTCGCGAAGCATGCATTGTTCTGATCGCCTGTGTAGAAGCGGCCCTCGTTCTGGAACACCGGACAGTCTTCGATGACGCCGGATTCTGCAGTACACGTCGCCACCGCGCGCGAGAGTACGCTACGGTCCCAGCCGTTCATGAAGTCGCCGTGCAATCCGTAACCGGTCGGGTCACCATTAGATAGGACGAAGCGGCCACCGTCGTTTTGGCCGTCGATCGAGCTTAGGCTGAACAAAACCTCATAGAAGATGGAGATGAGATGGTGTGGGTGCGTGGGCGGACAGAGACCGTTGTCGATGCCGTCAGGGTAGGCCATGTGGGACTTGTGATCGGGAGAGTCGAGGTTTACACCATCCCAGCAGGAAGGGAAAAACACTTGAGCCCTGAGGCCATCTGGGCAGTTGGTGTTGGTGAATCCTGGAGTCTGCGGCACTGCAGGACCATTGTAGTTGATGCTGGTCGTAGCTTCAGGCCAATAGTAATCGTGAAGGTCCGGGAAAGAGACTTACCAGAGCCAAGAGATGGCCTGGGATTCCTGGTTCTGAGGGTCACTTCGGAGATATGGGTTTCCAGTGAACATGCGAAGGCCGTCTGGAAAGGCTTCCACGGTCTCGTTGGGAGCGTTGCGCTGGAGATAGTAGCTATAAGATTGATCAGGGGGAATTCGCTTCTTTAAGTCCTCTGAAGACCTACACGAGCATCCCACCATGGGGAACGACTTCGAAGGATCTGTTCTTGTGCTCGTAGAACTAAGGTTGCCAATCAATTTATCATATCCAACAGGCATTCACGTGCAAGCTAGCTACGTACCAGCTCTGGAATCCAATATACAGACTTGTCGTCCTTGACTTGGCATGTCGAGCACTCAGAATTACGCAAAGAGTCAAATGTGGTGTTAAAGCCGATGGCTGATACGGGAGATCAGGTCGACTTTGACTGATGCTTTATTATGTGGCGCACCGTTTGAACCCATGATGGCATGAGAGTGGGAACTTGGGATTCCCGGACTGATGATGGGGTCGACCCTGGCATTCATGATAGGCTTTGAACATGGCAGACGCCAGAACGCATTGGCGGAAGGTATGAGCAGAAGCCCTGCAGCAAAAAGAGTGACAATCATTGGTAAGAAATGCGATGACCGAGAAAAAGAAAGGAGAGAAAAAAAGGAGTGGAAGAGAGGAACGGTGATGGACTGACCTAAACGCGAAGGTATTTATGTGGATTGCACTCGGGAAAGGGAGTCCATTGACCATCCTTGCGGGTAGCAACAACCAACTCGGAAGGTATTTCTTCGCTCTACCTGGCAACCATCTCCTTCTCTCCGCGAGGGCAATCCGTATAGTAATTCGGATTCTTTTCTTGCCCCGCCTGTGATCGCTGCCACATTAAAATCGCCCCCTCATTTTCTGCACTCGCAAGATACTGTAGCATAGAGCTGAGACCGTATACAAAGAAAAGCGTCTTGAACACGTTAATGTGAAGTAAGATAGGTGTGTAAATGAGTAACTCGGAGGTGTGGAGTGTGTACTGTACAGTAGTGTGGGCACTGTGGGGAAGGATTGTAATAACGGAATACTAAGCGAGAAATAACCGAGAAATCGGCATTTTCCGGATTTTTTGCGAGATCTGATTGGTCGGATCTCATAAATTTAAAATGCTCACGTGACTGCAGTTCCGCTCCGAAGGTTGCCCCCGCACTTGGGCCCTTTGCCTTTCGCCGCATGGCAGTGATCAAGCATGGGAAGTGGAAGTCCCCTCCTCCTCCTTCGCAACCCGTCTTGTAGACGTACCGCCACTCTCAGAGGAAGCTCCCTCCTTGTCCTTTCCCTTATTACGCCAACTTCCCCTCCCAGTCGTTAGGCAAGGACTCGGGGCAAAAATTGCAGATATTGAGGTCGTGGATGACTTCGGTGCCTGATGTTTCCCGGCGGCCCATCTGGGTCCGACTGCAGGACGGTTCCTGGCCTTTCGTGGATTGGAGGCTGTAGCCCGATCGATCAGTTGGTTTCGGAACAAACTTGGCAGTCACCAGGGCGACTCGGAAAGACAATATTGTCTGATGGTCCCGTCACCTCACCGATTCATCATCCACGAATTAAAAAGCTCACCAGGGCCCCTTCTGAGCAGAATCAAAGTTATCTTAAATCGTTTCCTAATAATTGCAATATAAACTTGGATCCCCGACCATTGCACGCTTTGCCACCGCGTCCCTGTCGTTCCGGATACATATTGCGAATCATCATGGCGAATTTTAAAGGAGAAAAAGGCCCAAGGACTCGATAACGTTGGCGTGATCAACAACGCATTTCATCCCACCAACAAGGGCAAAAAGTGACCCACTCTGCTGACCTACTGGTAACTCTGCTGACTGTAAGGACACTGTCTTGGTAGTGAGCTTCGTTGGCTCAGTTCTTACTATCATTATTACTCATCGCGGGACACCGCAAGTTCTGCAATCCGATACGTCGAACATCGGAGCGGCGTATCTCCACACAGCCTAGGTCCGATGAACTCGTCCACAGAGTGCGGTATATTACAGCAATTGCAACCTCCCGGCTGGTGAGCACCTCGAGCACCGGTCGCTAAAAATGACTACTTCTGTGCGTTGGTGGCGCTTTGAAGCCAGGGAAGGCAGAGATAGATACATAACTTCCGAGTCCCCACTGGCAGGTCGGCTATCCGCAGTACCCGACGATGTCCGGTATGTCGACTACTCATAGAATGACGAAATGCTCTCTTCGTTCTGCTCGCAATAGGGAAAACGACTTTCCGCGCAAGGAAAGAGGCGCTGCTCTTCTCACCCTCTTTTTTTTTTTTTTTTTTTTTTAAGTCCCAATTTCGGGTCCTCATTCCCATTTTCTAATAGAGCACCGCCTAGAAACAGTCAACTCGAAAAATAGTCTCTAAAACCTTACTTCACACTGAACGTGTTAGTACGTATAGCGCGATAGTGGCGTGTTCGCGTTTGCGTGCGTATCGCAAAATTTATCGAGATCACGTATGCGTGACATGGCAAGTCGCGTGCGACTTGACACTGTTTGATCATGTCCTTTCAACATCCCTTCCTCTTAGGATCTGTGATGCAGGTGATTCATACAGTTTTATCCCTTATATCTTTGTCAAGATCGCAGGAGATTTTTTTCTAGAACAAAACTAGAGTATATTCGTGTATCCAGTCAGCCATGCTGGATCTCATCACGATCGAAGGCACCAACTCCGGCTTTCTAAGCTTCTCTATTTCTAGTGATGTGACTGATGTCGTCGCGTAGATTCGCCAGCATTCATTTGCCACTGCCGATGCTCCGAAATTCATTGCCCACTCTAGTAGACAACGACCCACTTTCGCCAGGACCATACAGCACGTCATCATGCATCAATTCTAAAGAGCTTCTCCTTTTCTTTTTTTTCGTAAGCTATTTTCCTATTACTCGCTTACTGTAACGCATTCGAAAGCTTGGATGAAATGGTTAGAGATGATGTGGCCTAACCGAGCCGCCGGCAACTCGAAAACTCTGTGGCTTCAAAGTGAGGAAGTGTTTATTTGGTAAGAATAATGCTGAATGAGGCTTGTAACGTAACCCACCACTTTTTTTTTCTCTCCCCTCAGCGCTTTTGCCATCGAGAAAGCAAACCTCCTTTCAAGTTGAGAACATTGACAGGCTATCGCATAAATTTCGGTGGCTAGACGGAAGCCATCTTATCTCCATCCTTTACAGCTTGAATGAATCATAAGACTCTTCCTAGAACATGGCATCAGACTCGGGATGCCACAGCACATTGTCACTCTTCGTATATGGGCGCTGGGCGCTGAGCGCTGACACTCGAAGGAACGGACATCAAATTTTTGAGACCAATCTATTCGTATCTATCAATCGCACAACCAAAAGAATGACAGTACGTAGTATTCGCCAGCGAATCCGAAATCTCTTATCGATTGTACGACATCTTTGTCAACAAAGATAACGTATCCTTCTTCTTTGCACACTCACAAGCGCACAAACAGATACAGTATGTGTACGAGGTTAGCATACATACATACAGGTCTATCTTCACCTCCATCAATATCACGTGCCAGAAATAAAGGAAACTGCCACTGGCGGAAAGATGAAAAGCAAAGAAAGAATTCAGTGTGCGTCGCAGACGCGATCCCCGCGCATGTCAGGTGCGCACGAAAGAAATAAGGGCTGTCCAGTTCGGGAAAAAGTATGAAGAGCGGAAAGGAGGGTTGGTTGGAAATGACCAGGTTGGAAATGGCCAGGAGGACTGGGGGCTAAATGAAACGGATTATACCGATGGGCCACGCATCGCGCGATGCCGGCGAAGCCTGTTCACCTTGACATTGACATCCTCGGGTACGGCGTTGCGCGCAAAGGTGAGAGCAGCATCGTCGGACTCGGACTTCAGCTCGGATCTCCGATATCGACCGGAACAAACCGGGTCGAGGTCTGCGGCGGTGGCGGAAGCAGGGCCGTCAGTCACTGCGACACAACCGGGCAAGTATTGCACTGGGGTGTCGAGCTTGACATCGCCGGGTTGGGGATCCGTGGCTGAACAATCGTTCATTTCATCGTCCGAGTTGAAGCGGCCTTCGTTCTCGAACACCGGACAGTCCTCGATGACGCCGGAGTCTGCAGTACACGTATTCACCGCGCGAGAGAGCACGCTGTGGTCCCAACCGTTGATGAAGTCGCCGTGCAGACCGTAACCGGTCGGGTCGCCGTTGGCGAGGACGAAGCGCCCACCGTCGTTTAAGGCATTGAACCGCGCCACATCGAAGTACACCTCATAGAAGATGGACACGAGGTGGATTGGGTGTGAGGTCGGGCACTGACCATTGTCGATGCCGTCAGGGTAGGCCATATGAGACTTGTGATCCGGAGAGTCGAGGTTTACACCATCCCAGCAAGCCGGGAAAAACACTTGAGCCCTGAGGCCATCTGGGCAGCGGGTGTTGGCGAATCCTGGAGTCTGTTGTTCCGGAGGACCATTGAAGTCGATGCTAATTCATGTCTTGTGTTTAGCAAAAGCGGTGTGGTAAGAGGGAGCGGAAACTAACCAGTTCCAGGAGATTGCCTTGGATTCAGGGGTGCCGGTGTCTGATCGTGCAAACGGGTTCCCTGTGAGTATGCGAAGGCCGTCTGGGAATGCTTGCACGGTCTCATTTGGGGAGCCTCGCTGGAGATAGTACCTGCACAACCGATTAGGGTACCTTCACTGTTTAAACGATGCCGGAAACCTACACGAGCGCTCCTCCGTGAAGGACTGCCTGGAATGATCCGTTCCCGAACTGGTAATACTGAAATGGAAATTCAGTTCACTATTTCTCTATGGGCATTTACGTGCGGGGGCGTGTTACGAACCATTTGGGGAATCCAATATGCTGATTTGTCGTCCTTGACTTTGCATGTCGTACACTGGGAATTTCGGAGGTCCGGAAAAGTAGTACTGTATCCAATGGCTAACAATAACGATCAGATTTTCTTTTATCGTTGTTGGACACAAATAAGCGCACCATTGGAACCCATAATAGTGTGGGCATGGCTACTTGGCTTGCCGGAAGTGACGATAGGGTCGACGCGAGCGTTGAGGACGGGCTTGGCACAGGGCATGCGAAAAAACGCATTAGCAGAGGAGACAAGGAGCCCCACGGCGAAAATAGAGAAGATCATCATAAAGCCTGATAGAAAGAGACCAAAAAAGAAAGCAGTGAGAGGAATGAGCCTGGGGATGCTGGCATTCCGGGCTCTACCTGAGTGTCTTTATACTACTCGCAGATTATGCAGGGGACTTTTCATATTGCCGACGGTCAGAAACTCGTACCAAATTTCAGGTTACCAGACCAGATCCAAACATACCTCATCGGTGCACCTGGCAACCTGGCAATAATCTGCGAATTTCTCGTTGGGAAGGGAAAGAATACGAAAGCACATTGATTAATTGAGTGAGTAATGTCTATTGCCGTCCTTTCGCCTTCCCTTCGAATAAACCCACCGCCGGGCCGAATCGTGGCCAAGCTGGCTACCTCAAGGCAATCTTGCCCAGCCATCGAAATTGAAAGCAGCCAAATTTCCTGCCCTCCTAGGAGTTATGAAGACACGACTTCAGTTGTCGAATGTTCCATCGAATGTGGGTCGTATCTACTCTTCACTAGAATTACCATGAAGGGATATCCAAGACGGCACGGCCTGGACTTTCTGTCAACTTGCTAGGTTCTGCCGGGTGGCGTATCTCCATTTAGAACTGACTTGCTCGTTGGGCATGGTGCATCGCTATAAACTGTGACCACAAATTGCGCTCATAGATGCTGAATAAGATGGCATTCTGCAGGACTGATAATGCCATGGGATCCATGATTTGAGCAGATTGTTCAATGACGATTCCTTTCTCTTGAGATCTGACGATCTATGTGACACAACAGTCCCGCTTTTAGCACAGAAATTTGTTTCGACCCTGAGTATCTGACCCGACTAGTGGCGTTGACATCTTCGTTAGTTGTTCAACCGGCCTGTGATGGACAAAATAAGAGCATCGCCACAATTAAAGAAGCAGAAGAAGCATCCAGATCTCTTTCCTTTCCAACCATCTTCTTTCCTGCTCTTGTACGCGTTTCCAATAATGAAAACCGGCCCCAAAACTGTGCCGAATGCTTGGAAGTCACCCTACATGCGCCACATTAAAACTGGCAGTCACCTGGTATCATTAACTTTCAAAGCATGGTGTTCTTCATGTGGCGGTATGAGTGATATAGAAGACGGGGGGTGCTAAGTTCAAAGCGGCGTTACTCTGGAAAAACCGCGTGCGCGTTGACTCGACACCTCGAGTGTCACGTGCTTGATATGCTACTAGTATAATCATGTGATTTATTTTTGGTCCTCTCTCCGTTCTTCTTCAGCTTTCTCTTAAACTTGCATGTGAAGCACCTCTACGTGATCCCCGAAGATCTCTCGCTACATAACAGTAACCTGAGCAATATCAGACGCTTGTACAACAATGACCAACGACTCTGTCATCCATTCGGTAGCAGGTGCCGCTGGCGGCATTTTGGCCATGACAGCGACATAGTGAGTGCCTGAAACTTCTACGATACCCGTTAGGGTGCTCACCCACGTGTGCACAGCCCACTAGTCTTTCTCTCGACACGTGCAGCAAATGAGACGAAGAGCCAAAACAAGGTGATCTACTGTTCTCTAAGAGCGATGCTACCACCGTTACCCGAGGGCCAAAACTCCGTTCTCACGTTTTAATGCTTGTTTTAGTCAACTTATCAGGTCGTTGTTGATGTCTTGAAGCACGATGGCTTCCAAGGATTGTATAATGGACTCGACTCGAGCCTTCTTGGTATCGCTGTGACTAACGGGTGTGCCTCGCTAAATTTTCTTATCGATTGTTACCTCGTGCTAAAACTCATGACTACTGTGCTTTACTAGCATGTATTACTATTTTTACGAGAGTACGAAGGGCTTCATTGTTCGATCTCGAAGAGGTACTCAAGCTCTCTCTACCCTCGAATCCATGCTTGCTGGGCTAATCGCCGGTTCGCCGTTCCGTTCATCGTGCCTATGTCACTTGTTCTTAACAGGACGGGAAATTTTTCGCAGGCTCCGCGACGGCTATCATCTCCAACCCGATCTGGGTAATCCAAAATGCACAAACTGTGAGCGGGATGAATGAAGTCTCAAAGGAAAAGTCCGTGCTTCCACAGAAGCGTCTTGGACTTTTTGCGACGGCAGCACAGCTCCTGCATACCAGCGGGCTCTCCGCCTTCTCCCGTGGTCTCGGTCCCGCACTTGTCCTCGTAGTGAATCCAGTACTACAGTACACTGTTTTTGAACAGCTCAAGAACGCGCTTGTGCGCCGCCGCCGTATGGCTGGCCGCGTGAGCAAGCTACTCACCGATTGGGACTTTTTCTTACTGGGTGCCCTCTCCAAGCTCGGTATGTTATTCAGGCCGTCTTCGATGAAGTGATGTTGATTCTTCGCACGTGATCGGAAAGTTGCGACAGGGGTAACATACCCATATATGTAGGTCAATTTCCGTCCAATGCCAATATACTGTAAATCTGATGATGGCCATATTCCATGAAGCGTCGTAAAGTCCCGCCTACAGGCTGGGCACGCTACAGCAAAACGTTATCGCTCTGGGCTGCATGGTTTACGCACTATTATTGCCGAGGAGGGTATGAGTGGGATATACAAGGGTGCAGGCCCAAAGCTTCTTCAAAGCGTGCTGACGGCCGCCATCTTGTTTGCGAGTCAGAGACGTATATATGAACTGACGAAGGTGATGCCCTCGTTTCTATATCAGAATTTCACGTGCAGGCTAACTTTCGTTCTAGGCGGTTGTGCCCGTGACGACGAAGTGACCTGCTTCATCTGCATAGTTCTGGCTTTTATAAATAGCTATAATATGTCGCGATTGGATGTCAGAATTGACCCTTTCCCCAGTATTTCAGAATATCTGGTTCCGGTGCGGGTTCACTCCCGCCCTGATAGCCATTTGCGCTGATATCCTGCAGGGATTTCTACCTACGCTAGCTGCTCACAGCCATTATAATTCATTCCAACTACCATTACTCCTAGGATCAGGTCACTCAACCTGCGCACAGAAATGGCTACGAGTGAAAAGGCACGCGAACAAGCTAAAATCGAGAATTTCGAACAGTGAGGGGTCGCATGAGAAACGAAATTACACCTCAAATCGAAGTGCTGGCCTCCGAGATCCCCAAGGTATCATTGATGTTGTACTCGGCAAGTTTCCCAAATGTTGCTTCATTCATCGGGTACGCCCAGATGAGTACATCGAGTTGAGACCAAGCAATATAGACCCCTGGTTGACTCGGGACAGTGCGGATCACCTCTCAATGTACGCCCACCGTTACCTTCGTTCAGGGCGGATGGCGGTGGGAGATGGGCACACGTAACATGAGATGGACGCTCTGTCAATGATCGACATTGTCCTTCATTTGTAGATTCAGGCTCGGATGATATCTCCCCATACCAGTAGCTTGAGCAGAGGCGTGCTAACCACCCCGCCTCACCCTGCTAGTAGTGCGCCTCCCGGGTACGATCTCTCGGAACCTTCTTATCGGGATATCTGGTGTCGCTGTGCCCACCGTCCGTCTGTGATTCCTAGTACCGGCACTCGAAGAGTTCTCATTCTCATTCATGCCTCAGTAGGCAGTGCGCCAAACGATTCATGGTCTGTATTACAAAGTTGAAGGGGCGATGCGCCGTTGACAGTTTCCATGGTACCTCCGTAGTCTGTGCAGGTAATATAGCGAATATAGCACAGTGCGCAGTAGGTGCTATGTCTAGTCTCAAGCGAGGGCTGTTCAGGCCCAAGTTCCGAGCAGGTAGTATATAAGAGCTGGGTTAAGCGAAGAAATACCAATTTTTCTTGCAATTTGAGCTCTCGTCACACTGGTATGGCATTAGATCCGAACAACGCACGGGTAATACGAGGCGAACATCTTGCCGGGCGACGTGTTGGCTGCGGCTGGCTCTTGCCCGTTTTGGCTAGGTTATGCGGGGCAGTGTTGTGGGGGCTGTGGACCACGCGCAACACACGCGACGTCCTTACAGTGCCAAATGTCAGTGCGACTCAGGAGGATAAATGTCACTCGTGTGAGTTAGGAGGTGCATTCGACAGACTCTTCAGTACGTGTCGATTGCTCAATCGCCTATACGGAAAAATGTTTCCACTCCTCAAACTCCTTATTCTGCTCGTTGCTTCCATCGACGGAATTTTAGTTTGTGGCGTTGCCTGCATCCACTAGAGTCTCCTCAGCAGCAAGGTTAGTATACCATCACAAGAAACACGATATAGCTGGCCAAACGAGAAGATCATTTTTCTATGCTTTTTGTCACAGCACCTTCATGGGACACGCCCACCAGATCGCCGCAGCCAGAGCACCAGCAGCAACAGACCGCAGATCCGGCGCTCTACGACACATTCACGGGGATTCTTGGGCCGACGACAGACGACGCTAGTGGCATAATTGATGTCATTAAGTCGACGATAAAACCATTACTAAAGGGATCACCATCATCCTTCATCGTTGCTGTCACTCCCGGGCCTAGTAGTCAGAACGGACTTTGGTCTACTTTTAGCAAATTCGCTGCAAAGCCGACCAGCACTGTCATCATAGCCTCCGGCCGGATAAATGCTGCAGTGATGCCGGATACCACGACCAGTGCGCAGTGCGGAGACGAATACACCGGGATCGTCGTCGTCGTTCGTCGTTGCTACTACGCCCGCGCCTAATCGTCTCAACGGGCTTTGACCAATTTTTAGCGCCGTCGCCGCAGAATCAACCTGCACCGTCCAACTCACCATCGTGATTACTTCTACCATCATGATTACTTCTACAGTAGGCGCGGACGCAGCAACGGAGACATAAAGCGTCAGTCTCTTGGGCACCACGCCTCCCACTTCTTCGTTCTCGTTCCCGATAGCAACGACAATGACGATGACGATGACGATGACGACGGAATCTGCGGAGATAGAATGTCTCAATGAGAGAGCAGCAACGCCAAAATCACATCGCTATTCCGGTAGTGATAGCCGTGGACACAGGTCGTACGACAGATGCCAAATTGAGAGTTCATCTGCCAGCACAAGCGGCCTAGCATAGTGGGAAATGATTCCAATCCCGCCTGCCTTGCTACTGTGGCCACAAAGTACGACAGTATTGATTGGGTCGATCTACGCCTTCGCCAAGACGGTGCTTGGCTGCATACAGCGGTGCCGCTCAAGGCCTCGCGATTCCACTGATCTCCATTGCAAGATAAGTTCGGTACGGGCGTCGTCATTATGTAGTGTTTGGTGCGGTGGGTCACGGCGAAGATCTGGAAACTCGCGATGACGCTCAGCTTGGTGTCTAAAGAAAAAGAAACAGGAACATGTTAGGCGATGTTTGGCACTGCTTCAAGCTTCAAAGTTCCGGGTTCAATTGATCGTAGTAATCGGGACATTATTGCCTGTCCGTGTGACCACTGGCACTCGGATAGTCCCTGTTCCAGATACTGTACATTCTTGTCACTGTTCGGGGTATATAGTGCCGCAGAGAGGCAGGCACATTAGTACTTGACAGCAAAGGTTAGGGCTAGGCTAGGGAACACTCACGGGCTAGTCATCGTGTAAAGGTATAGTACTGTATGTTGGGTGGGCCCGGCTGTCTGTGCTTTGGCTGTAAGTTAATTCTATACAACACCGAGATTCGAACGTGATGGAAACTACAGTAAAAATACGAAAGATGATGTTCCGGCCATTTCGAAACCCAAAAGTGATGCGAGTCTATGCAGTGCAAGAATTGCGCTCTCCATGGTATTCAGGAAGCACATAGGAATTGCGGAGCGTATGCTGGCTGGGTGAAGAAAAGAAA
Source organism: Russula emetica (assembly GCA_015178925.1). Lineage (NCBI taxonomy): Eukaryota > Fungi > Basidiomycota > Agaricomycetes > Russulales > Russulaceae > Russula > Russula emetica. Next base: position 75,206 of record WHVC01000094.1, on the reverse strand, counting down.
AAGAAGAAAAAGAGAACACGGCCACGTGAGGACGGGCCGGGCGCTCCGACGCGGAAGTCCATCCGTTCCGAGCGTACACACCTTACAGCCCCCTTCCACCATCGACTCAGCTCTCCTGGCAGCCCTTCCCAGTTGCGGTATAATCGCCGCCATCATCCGGAGGGATTGTTCTGCCAAAGGCAAGAACGGTGGTTCTCTGTGCCACGCTCCACCTCGAGGATCCGTGTTGTGCGGGCGCTTTTAGTGCCACTGTGGGACATCATGTTCCTTATTCGCACTTTTCCTTTCCCCTATATCTCACTCAGGCTTATGTTTCTTCATTTCCCGATTTCTGGACCGTTTTTCCAAAGCACCGGAGTCTGTATGATAACTTTTAAGACCAATTTTGATGAAACGATCTACTTGTGTTTCTATTACATAAATAAAGGATATATCGTATGGCCGGGACAGAGCCCGAGGTGAATGAACAGTACGATAGTAAACAAATGTTTCGGGATACAGAGAAACCCCGAAGAATTGTGTAAGAAATCCTGTGTTCAATACCTACTTTACTCTATTGATTACGAATACAAGAACTGATATGTTCCACCGAAAACCTTTCATATCCCTCAATATCGGGAAATCAATTCTAGATAGTGCTGAGTGTTGACAAGAATGTTAGGGAGTGGGTGTCTATAGATGTCGTCGCTTATCGATCTGCAAGGTCACGCTATAACTTGTTTAAACCATGTTGGCGGTCCTCAGGTCGCGAGGTGCTTGTAATGATTCCAGGCGCAGGCGGCGACGTTGACTGGCTTGGGTGATGTAAGAGTTGCAATGGATTAGGAGGAGCGTTTAAGTTTCGGGAGGCATCGTCGTGCGCACTAAGTGCTCCAATGTTTGCAGTAACGTGGGCGTCCAAAGCGGAGGTAGCCTGCCAAGAAGTGCGTGAATGGGTCTTCTTTGTTGGGGATGAGTGAAACTGAGATCGCCCTGTGTGCGAGACGCGATGATGATGATGACTCGGATCAGGCTGGATGACAGTGAATTCTATGGATGAATGGGGATCGACGGGAATGACACCGCTTGTACGGGGAATCGACACTGGGATGGATGGAGAGTCAGAAACAATGGTGGGAGGGACTGGGGTTTTATCCTTGGTTTGGTGGAGAACGTGGTGTATAAAGTTAGCCTTGGGGTTGAGAATGGGGATGTCAGTGTCGCGGCTGTCGCCTTGCATCGTACTGATTGCAATGTCTATTGAAGTAGCGGAAATGCGTTGTTTCTCTGGGGAAGTGGAGCGAGGTGATAGACTGGACAGACCCGGCGGATTGCCAAGTTTGGTCGTGCTCGTCTGTAAACGGGGCTCGGGGATAACGATAACTGGGGCAGGAGAGCGAGCGGGCAGATCTGTGCGATTCACGGCGTTACATAATGGATAGGACGATGGCTGGCCTAGAGTGCGGTCGACAATATCAACGGAAATGGTGAATGGCGTAGTGTGTGCAGCACTGGTCCCTTGATGTAAAGCCTGGAAAAGATGGCGAATCTCTAGGAGAATATGGATAAGACTTTGGTCGACCCCTTCCGAGTCGTTCCCTGCTTTTAAGACGATTTCATTCCACAACGCACAAAATTCGTGCTGTAGCGCAGGAAGTGTATCGTGTATGTTAATTCGGGAGAGGGATCGTAGGACATCTCGCTGCGGACGACGTGTTTGAAGTGCTTGGCGCGTCGAGTGGATCAAAATGGCAAGTGGTATGGTATCCCCATGTACAAGATAGTCTCGAAAGACGCGATCTGGTACTCCGAATTCGTCCTTGGCGAGCCTGGTCCAGCGATCATCTTGTTTCCGCGCGCGAGCTACGATGCAGGCGACAATCCTTCGTATATTCAAGTCAATCGAATCGTTCTTGCCGTGGCCCCAACGTCTCAAAGAGAGTCCTATTTCCACGGATCGCAGCGCTTCACCCCAGCGCCCATTGAAAATATCGTCGAGGATGTGCGAAACTGCACTGGGTTCGAGTGCCGCATGGGCCGCATTAAGGCACGCGAGGAGTCGATCGCTTTTAACGGATTCGGGGATTGAATTGGATGAGAAAGTACGGTCCAAGAATCCATCCAGAGCTTGTCGTAACTTCATCCCGACTGGAGAGGGCAGAGGTACGTCGACTATGTTTGAGTTACAGAAGCCAGGGATGGTATTGAAAAACGCTTCCAGTGTGTGGTCATCATCCAGAGCAAGCAATATTCGTTCGATGACAGAAGCGTCGATTTCCGAAGATGAATTTGATGTAGTTTCTTCGGCTACCTTCCATATACCTGGTATGAAACCGTCGCTATAACGGTCGCTCAGGCGACGATAGCGCTTCCGAGCACCATTGAGGAGGATATCTAGGGGTCTTATGTACGAGCAGACTTGAAACATTGCGGATGAAATGCCGAGAAATACGTGCAAAAGCAACGGAGAAAACGGGGTGTAGAGCAGCTCGTGAGGAACGAGAGTGCCACCCACGGTAACGATAACATATACGGTGGTAAATATCGTGATCCAGAAAACCACAACGTAGAATATGGCACGACTGAGATTGAAGAGATAAATGGCGGAACCAGCCATGAAGAGAAATAGAGATAGGTGTAGGTAGAAGGGAGGTCGGTCACTTCCCCAGGTAACATATGGTCCCCAAGGACGGCTGACAAAGAATGCACGGATGCGCGCTCGCTGCTCTGGAGTATGCCGCGGCTGCTGAGTGAGAGTGATGTATCGATTTACCCAGTGCTGTACCAGCGACGTCAATGAGGCGCCAGCAAGGCTTATAAGCAAGCTTGAGAACCAGAGTGAGTTCACCCAGATAGCATATCGAGGCGGCGAGAGCACAGGCGGCGTGGTGAAAGGATATGAGGCGATGACTTGAGTTGCGTTCGGATTGGCGAGAACGTGGTATATGTTCTCAAGATAGAACGCAGAGGCCTTTTGAAAATTTGGCTTAAGGTCTTGCATTGAGACTGTGAGCAGCCCACCGACAGTGGCAGCAAATAAACCCGTCTGTATTTTCCAGTTGATACGCACGGTCATAAGAGGTTTACCATGAGGACTCACAAAAACCATGGTGCCAGTTGTATCTTTTTGACAGCGTTCGGCCAACATATTGTCGTCCTGCTCTGCAATCTTGGAGTACATTGAGTAGAGAGGCCATGAGCTATCGCCATAGTCGAGTTCTCTCTTGGATAGCCGGTCGCGGTGGCCATCTACTATGCACGTTGGTTGACTTAGCAAGAGCAAGGACTCGGGAGGAACAATAACTAGTAAGATACCTGTATCAGTCGCATTCTCGAGATCTAGTTGGCCTGCAGCTTGGGACATCGAAAGAGTGTTGGGCAGTACGAGGCGTAGACAGAATTTGATGGGACGTCCTCTGGGACGCCGTCTGAAACGAGAGGCGCATTTTGAGTCACATTCGCCCGCTGATCAAGACCGTCTCTACTACAGAAATCACGTCAGCAAAGAAAAAGCCAGACTCAGACTATCGCCATGCATTTCCGGTAGCAACTCTACGATCCCCAGGAGGCTAGTATCGTAGCTACGTGGTGAGGAACTCTAACTTAGAAATTGAACGCTGCGGCGGAGCTACACACGGCCCGGACCGGATCAGTAGAATCAATTCATTCGAGCGCCCATTCGAACGCCCATCAACGCCGACGCCACTAAAATGAAACGCCGGCCCGCGTCCGCTCGCCTTCGCCTAAAGTTCATAGCCCCATGTTGAACCAAACGTATTCTACAATACCGAAACACGATGTGAACCATATTTTATACGTACTATTGTGAGAGGGAGAAAGAATGGAATCCAAGCAAGAAGTTGTGCTACAAGAGGAGGAGATGGTATCAGCAATTTGTATTGTTGTACCTGACTCATCAGGAAAAAACCTGTTTTGATAATGAGTGCTAGCGAGGACTAGCGAGGATTTGAAATGGACTTACCAGATGCCAAATTATCCCTCGCTATATTACTTGCTAGCACTCGCTAGCAAAAGAGGTTTTTCCTGATAGTTCTCTCGTACGTGTATCCTCTGTGGTCATCTCTGGTTGTGCGACATTACTAGGCCTACTCCTTAAATCCTTACTCATCTCTTTACCTTACCTTTCTCTCTTCCTTCTCTCCCCGGACAAGACGGTTTGCGTAGTCATCACCACGCGGGCAATTGTCCACTCTCTCTTTTACGGTGATTTCTTTTTATTTTACTATGCTAATCCTTTCCTTCTATCCTTCATGTGTGTCCGGCGCAGGATGACGCGCCCACTGAACTGGGAGAGTTCTCATCGTGACCAAGGATACGGTCCATTTCGACTCGTATGCGTATGGAATTTTCTGCACTACTGATCTATACCAATCCTCGTACTTAGGAACAGGATTATGCTTGGTGCGCAATATCAGGCCCGTATGGGACACGGGTAGTGCACCTCCATGTGCTATTGTACTTCGAACCACCAGGCTCTTGCCAGTGAGTGGGCCTGTCTCTGACAGAAAATCCCGTACGCATTCGTTGCGACTCGACGGAACTCAGTCTTCGCAATACAAGGAATACAAGGACGCTCTCTCGTAAAACGAGCGCTCCTACTAGTGTCGCCTTCCTGATTAACAAGCCATTGAAGTCATCTCTCATGATTAACAAACGGGATTATTCTCGGATCTAGGGGAGCAGTGTGTCTCTACGAACATGAGGGCTAAGTGGGTACAGCGATTTCCTTACCGTGACCGAAAGAGCCAGCGGCGGACCCACGAGAGGTGGCACGTACCCTGGTTGCATCATCCGCGCTCCGATGAGACCCTGTAGTAGTCCCGACAGAGACCGTTTCACCTATCGATCTGTTTTGCTTGACAGAGGATAGGCCTCGAACAGGTGCGGATGTCGCTGACTGCTGTCTCCCGACGGACAATGTCGCTTAGGATCTCCACTCCATCTCAAACCCAACTACATCCATGCTCCAAAGTGGTTGACTAGGAGACTCTCCAGCTGGCATGCTTGCAACCGTTTCACGTGTGCCCGAGAAAGTCGCCCTAGCCACTTTGCAGATGTCCAGATAGTCGAAATATATACCAGAGAGCTGATCAGGATGTTTGGCTATGAGCCTGGCATACATCTCGGCGTGGTCTCTGCTATGGAACCCATGCCAGAACACCTTGTTGCGTTCACTGGTGGTAAGACGTTGTGAGTCTGATAGTGGCTTGCTGAGTACTAGGAAGTGCAGTGGTGATAGTAGTGGAGCACATCCTCCTCATTGTCCATGCGCGACTTGGAGGAAAGTTGAACCAAGTCGAATAATTTCTGTTCAAAGTAAGGGGCCGTCATAGATGTCTTTGAGAACCCGCCTGAATTCCAGTCATGCACCAAGTAGCCGTCTAGGGACTTCCAGAGGTCTTGGAGGGTGAGGGGTGTATAGCGGATAATGTCCTCCACCTTCTGGCAGTCCGTCAAGCCACAGCTGTTGGCGAGCTCCTCATACTCGCTAAGGAAGTCTTCTATTAGGTCGCCAATCCGTCCTGAGAAGTATGGTGCACGATGAGAGCGAGGTGGGGGCATAATGGCAGGGCTGGCGTCGGGACGCTGAAAAGTAGACTGGGACATGCGCTGTTGTGGCCACGAGGCTAGTCGGGGGTATCAATGAGGTTCTGGCTGCGAGTGGCTGGTGGGAGGTTGCCAACTTCAATGCCAAGTCGTGTCTTTTGGCTTCTAATAAATCGGCTTCTGGCAAATCGGCTGGCAAACGGCGCTTCTGCATTGCTGTGACATATTCCAAATGTGAAGTTGTAACATGGGCAGGCTGGTAAAAGCTTCTGAAAAAAACCTTCGAGCTGAGTTTCTGGTGGGCAGCTAGGGGCGTGACTGGTCGTAAAGTGAAGAGTGGTTGTCTGAGACAACCAAAAACAAGAGGTAAAAGCATCGGGACGAGGGGCGAGTGGAATCTCTGATTCCGCCTCACTGGGGCAGCTAGATGTAGTGCGCTAGGAACGCGCAGGTGAGTCCGTGCGGACAGAGATAAAAGATCTAGAGAGAGAGGAAAGGGTCAGCGATCTACTGGAAAGCATTACGCACGGCGGCTCGGCAGCTCGGGTTGGCGCTGCGTCGTTCGGGTCGAAGAGCAGCAGACACAGGCAAAATAGAAAAGGAGGCATGTGAGCCAAGGAAACGAAAGTGGAACTGGGGGAAACTGAACTGGATTCAAGGAGTCCGTCCTAGCGTCCTAAAATACATGGTTCGGCTATCTAATCTCCAGAGAGAGAGGGAGATCGAGCTGGTGTGAGAGCGAAGAGATGAAACGTAGAAACCCAACTACGAAAAAAAGAGGGACAAGGCGCGTCAACCACGTGGTCACTAGCGTGACGCATGACACGTGACGGCAAGATGTAGTATACTAGGGAGGAGACTATAGTAGTAAGGCCTTTGCGAGAGGCTAAAACTGCAGGCGCATGGCGGCCTCAATACAAATAAAAGCTGCTATGATATATTAAACCGGGGATAGGAGAAAGCAAAAGGAGGAAAGTACCAAGCAAGAGAACGACGGGAGAAAGATAGAAAAAGGATATAGATCGACTCGATAGTCTGAGCCTTGCTACGCGATTCCAGGCAGATTGGCAGAATAGAGTCGGCACGTCAAAGGGCTTACCGCGCCCCGGACGGCTCAAAATGTGGAAAGGTACGCATCGGCGCGGTCTGTGCGAGCGCAGCCAGACTGTCCTCCTTACACCGTCACCGTCGCCGTCGCCGTCGATGTGTTTTGTCGGACAAAGGAGGGATTTTGAACGGAAGTCATTGACAGTTGTCGTGATACTGGCAAGGCCACCCGGAATGTCCCCGATGTCTCGACTGTTTCCGGTAGCTGCTGCGCTGCTCGTTCACGGAGATTCAACACGAAACGGTTTACGAGGATGGAAGAGAGACTGGACATGGTCACGATCAGCACACAGAGGATCTGAAGATATCACTGGCAAGGCCAGTTAGCGAGACGAGACGAACACGTTTGTATACGACGTGATGGACGCTTTTAGTAAAGGCTGCGTTTGAGGTGAGGAGAAAAATGAGCCTCGAGCATCAGTTAAAAACATGCATGACAACGAACTGGGGCAAACTAAGACAAATTGGAAGGTCAATAACTTAAATATTGGTAGACACAGATCTAAGCGCACGCACTAGAAAGGCTATAATATTCCCTAAATTTATGAGGGACAATGCCCTGTTCAGAATCGTTGAGATTCTTTTTAACGGCCAACAAACGGAACGGCGCTTACGAGAAGTAGATGGTGCCTGACATGGATGATGAGACTCATCGCCTAATGTATCACCAAGCTCAACGCACCGTCACGGACAATCACGTATAACAGTTTTACGCCTGTCCCGACCGTGAAAGCTTTGTACAGTGTGAGGGAGAATATCACACTGTCAAAGACTAGTGCGCCGATCCATGCGATAGCAGTGACTGGTTCCTTGAGTTAAGTAACCAAGTAATCTGTAACTCAACCCTGTGACTCACATCGACCCCTATGACAAGACTGATCAGTTGTATCATATTGGATGACACATCACACGCAGGATCGGCCACATACCCTATACGCGGCGTGTACACAGCACATCCTCTAAAAGTGGATATAACTGAGATCGATTCACCCCCGCCGTTACGGGTTAAGAAGAAGGACACCTTGATAGATGATTAAAAAAAGTTGGGACATGCATACGCCAACCTAAGGTTAGAGGGAAACGACCTACCAATGCAACAACAATCGATCCCGTACCGAGAAAAAGGAGAAATCCTAGAATGCGGCGACTTCGGCCATACAGCGCGTAGACGCGGAGTAGGCAGATGACTCCATGGTGTATGTTGTAAGTCAGGGAAATGGTAAGAGAGTTCTTGGGACGTACAGCTAGCGTGTATTTGTATGGCCAATATAAACCATTCATGGTATATATGCAGAACCTCGCACCTGGTACGGTGGGATTAATTTACCGTCATCAGGACCCGCACACTCCGATAACTTACAGCTATAGATCGGTAAGGCCTTTTAGATGCGTCAAACTTGGAAGGTCAGGGACGACGGACGCACTACTGGGTTTACTGAAATGGCATATGATACGACAATCGGCAAAACGCCGATTAGAGGGATGTAACGATTGAGAAAGCAAACCAGCGTAAACCACCCTTGTTTGTTGTGGGGCGGCCAGAAGAACTGGATCTCTCGAGGTAGAGTGAGCATATAGTCGTAATACAAAGTCACTAGAAAGTCCGCGAGCCAAAAAAAAAAAAGGATCGCTGAGTCATTCGGCGTTCTCGAGACGTAACGAGTAATAAGCTCACCTGCGGCTGAAAGGTAAGGGAAGGTGCCGATCCACCTGGTATAATGACGTGATCATGAACGAATGAACAAAGCTGGGGAGTATGTAAGAGAGAGCCTGAGCTCAAAGTCACTTACATATAATAGGCTGCGTCAGGACCGAGGTCGAAATTGTCCGACATTATTCAAGTTGCCAACTCTGCCAGCGAGCGCAACAAGTATAAGGTCAGGACCGCGCAGGAGCTAGATTATATACACGAGAACCTTTTCCATTGCATGGTATAGCACTGGCAGTAACCATGGATATTATTGGTGTGCCCGAAAGAGCAGTAAGTGGAGGATGCCATCGTTGTGATATGTGCCTCTGATCTGATGATTGATTAAAATTGATTGGTCAAAGCCGAGCGCCGTGAACATCCAATACAGTACGTAGTCTCTTCTCAGACGCATCAGTCTGTGCTATCCCGGCAACGCCCAACTTCAGAGCTCAACCATCTGTTATCGTTGATGCGGTCTGAGCTGTCTGGGTTGTCGGTCTGTCGTGGACGAGCCAAGAGTCGGCAGATGTGAAGGCGGGTCTGTCGCCGGGTCAGGCGACGCGTAAGATAGGCGACAACGCGATTTCCCACAGTCTGTCTTCAACCACGCGCACGGGCCAGTTACTCCGAGTCTGCAACTACATGCCATTTAAACTATTAGGCCTACATTAGGACTTAATCAAAGCCTTACTGGACCTAACCAAGCACCGCAGCAGTTTGCCAGGGTATAACTACCCGTCCTTGGCCTGCCGTGGCCCCATTGACACCTCTTTTGCTAGCGAGTACTAAGCGAGGGATAATTTGGCTTAATTTGGTACGTCCGTTTCAAATTATCCCTCGCTAGTCCTAGCTAGCACTCATTATCAAAAGAGGTTTTTCCTGATGTTCAAGTTGGCGTTCGTGAATTTCCTGGTCATCGTCTCCGACTCGTCTCGTCTTCCTTGTAGGCTGAACCACGGCTGTTTCTCCATCCCACTGTGCATCAGATACAGATGGGGCTTCGGCGGGCCCGAGACAAAAAGTGTAGCAAGTCAGCTTGGCAACGAATCATTCATTCCCCGAGTTTGTCACATTAACCAAATTAAGTCAAGCAGACCATTGATCATGATCCGTTGGGTGGCTGAGGATGGTCAGTGATTGTTACTACCTCGGGGTACGTTTCCCAGACAATTGAATCTTGACATACTGGTTGCACCTCAGACTCTCTGCGTAGGCCGGCGGGTTTGTATACGCTGGCGGATTACAAGGCACACCCAGAATCGTCTCAGGCGACTGAAAAGTAGTCTACGCCAAGCGCGCCCGTGCAAAGGGCTCGGTAGTTTCCCTTCACTGGCATGGAATGTATACAGTAAAACATCGCAAAACGTCCACACCAACTTGAAGCGTTGGCTTGACGATGAGTTCAGAAACTGGCAGTGAACCCCACAACGCGGTGCTGAGAGATGATAGAAGAATGGAACATTGGATAGACAGAGACATTGATCTTTCTCATGCTTGCAGCCGCATGGGCCCGGGCAACTGTAGTAGAGTGAATTACGTCAGCAACGCGTAACCATGCATTGCCGGCCTCAGCACTGCCTCAATTGATACTTGTCTTCACAATCATCAAATTTGAGTGCAAATAACACCGAGCGCAACGTGATGTCTAGCTGCGGAAGAGAGCATAATTCCCCGAAAGTTACGTGGAGGGGTATGGGTCTACGACCTCTTTGGAAACGAGATCCAGTTTCCAAACTGTATGTTTGATGATTCTCGGAGGGTGCTTTGCTGAATAAGGGAAATTCTCACAGGGACTCAACTTCAGTTTCGGACAATGTCCATTCCATCCACCACCTTCCCGTCGAAATTCTTCAGAAAATCTTTACCTGCGTTGCTGAGCCACGCTTACCCGGCCACGATCACTTCCTGCCAGAGTGCCCCGAGTGGATTGCCATCACTTATGTTTGTCGTCATTGGCGCGCCGTCGCCCTCAACCACCACTCGCTCTGGGGCACAATCACCCCGAATTTATCGTTCACTTGGCTCAAAATTCTTATGGCTCGTTCCGATCCAGCGCAGGTAGATGTTGAGCTCCGGGTCGGACAACCACTATTAGGACAACCATTCGTCAAACGGATGTTTCTGTCTGTCGACGAGGCCATCGCCCTTCTTACCGAATGTACCAGAATGCGCTCTCTCCGGCTTCTGGGCCCCCGCGGGGACGTCTGCGCCGTCCTGGATGCGCTACGTATGACTACGCCCATTCACAGCCTCGCCCTGTCTCTCTGGGAGTCCGGTCCTCCCGTTCTCCTTTCCGAGGATCTGTTCGGTGGCCGGGCGCCCATTCGTCAAATACACTTCACCGCAAACCGTTGCATTGTCGCGCCTCGTTGGCTCTTGCGCGGCATCACACACTTCACATCGGGGGAGCAAATCCTACTGTTGGACCTACTTGATGCTTTGCGTCAGATGCCCGCGCTCGCACATTTCACGCTGCAACACTGCCGTGCGACCTGGGAAGATACCGACGCACCACGTGAACCGTTGATCGAGTTGCCACACCTCGAGGAATTTTCAGTGCATACAGACTCCCCCCGCTATTTCGCGCTACTCAACCAGAGACTCGCATTGCCGCGCGGCGTGAAGCGACGATTGGAGCTGCGCACGCTGGCAGTTGCCGGATGGGACCGCTGGCTTCGTTGGTTCAATGCTCTGCTGCCAATCATCGAAACCGCTAATGGGCTGCAGCATGTTTACCTTTCCGGCGGTGCCAAGGAGGGTACCTTCTGCGTGTGGTCCGGGGACGTGGCCACAACCTACGAAGATTCCGAGTTCTCCTTCAAGATGTACTGGTCCGGGAACCAGACGGTGACTACGATGGGTCAGGGTCTCACCAGTCCTATCTTCCACTTGGGTGAGTTATGCGACCTTCTGGGTGCAACAAAGTGCGGGCGCACTCTTATACTCGAGAGTGATCCAACGCCAACGCGCGTGGAGATACCGACGTTTTGTTGGTGGATGTTGCTGGAAAAGCTGCCAGCCGTCGAAGAACTGGAGCTCCACGCCAATGTCGTCAAGGCGCTGTATACCGCATGGGAAGAGGTCGGCGCGCCGGCAGTTCTGCCAGCATTGCACCAGATCCACGTCGTGCCGGCCAAAACCGCAACGACAATCGTGGAACGACGTCCACTTGTAACCCCACCAATCCGGAAGAGTTTTATCTCTCGCATTGTACCCTCCAAAGTGGTGAGGAGGCCGAATTCGCCCGCGCGTTCGGTTGTTTCGGTTCCAATCACCAACGTACCTGATGATATACTCCCATCATCGGCCCAATGTCCAGGATTACATGATGAAAAATCCTTGGATGGACTGATTAAGTTGTTGCAAGGTGGCTCTGTACCTCTGTACATGGTCTGAGGTGCTGATGCTGATACACGAATATGATATTGATCTTGGATATACAGCGGACATAGTACATTGGATCTGGATATGGAACATCGGGTCGGGACATTGATATTTTTCCTATGAGTGTCGCACTTCCAGATAGTAGTTTACATAGCAAACACAACATGGAGGCTGGAACACAGTAAAGGACAATTAATTTTTTGGTGGACTGATATTTAAGCAAATTGAAAGGGGGTTATAATGCGAAATAATGATGTTATAATCTGCTCAAATCTGAATCGCGAATTATAACTACGGTAATTAATCACAGCCTACTGTACGCACAGGAGGTACCATGGGATGTCTACTTTCATGTTCCGTGACACAAACACTCAGTACTGAATATTCAGCCTCGGCGCACGTCGGCGTCGGTGACAGTTTCCACTCGCTGTCCCATTTAAAGGCCACCCACAAACGCCGCGTTACGATACAGTACCCGCGACAGCCTTCCCAAGTTCCTTGCTGCGTTCTCTTTGCCGCGGTGTGTTGTCTCGTTGACGACCTTTTCACCTCAACTGCATTCGTCAAGGAGCTAATGTTGTCCAGTTCAATTGACGCTTCGCAAAAAGAAGGTAAATGTCCGAAGAGAGCGTGAGGCAGGTAGCGAGGGTCGCAGGGAGGGTCTCAACGATCTCAACTCCCGATAGTCGGTCGAGACAACTTGAAAGTACGTCGTATTACCCAGTGGAGATATGACATATAGGCAATGTCAATTGGTAGTGTTGGTCATATGCCCGAACACTCTCCCCAGCCTCTCCTACCCCCGGCGCCTGACCTCGAGCAGCCTACCCATGTAACCCATCCAGCCGAACCAGAAGAGCATAACTCATTTCCGTCCCGTTTCTCTGACCTCCCGCTCGAAATTTTCAACAAATCCTTCTGTGTTGCCCCGCACCGTCCCTCTCATCCACGTCAAAAAGTCTCCCCAGAATGGCTTCCTATCACTCAGTTGTGCCACTCATGGCGGACTATTACTCACACCTGCCCACTTCCCTGGACCATGATCGCCCCAAACCCCTGTTGCTTGGAGTCCACTTTCGCGTCGGTAGGCGCGACATCGATGATCAACAACCGCCTACAACGCCCAGCTTATCCTCCGGAAGGTCTCTCATCGCATGCGCTCCCTTCCTCTCGATGGTTTCCATGATCACGTCACAAGTACACTCTCCAACCTCCGCACAGCATTTCCGATTGAAGGAGTTCACCATGCGCACAGAATCCCCGCGACACTTTGTGCTACTCGCGATGCACCTCGCGATACCTGACCCAGCGCGGATGAGACTCGCAGTACGCACGCTGGCAGCGCCCGGATGCGGCCCTTTGACGCCCTGGCTCCAGGCACTGCCCCTGCTCTACGCCTCTTATACACGTGGAGGGTTGCGAAATGTCCGTATCTCGGGAGGACCAACGCGTGGGCGCTTCCTCGCATGGACCGACGAACCTCATGACGACACGGCAAGCTTCTGCAGTGCTTCGAGTTGGAGTGGAATATGTACCCGCGTGCGCCCGATCAGGTGCGAGGGAACGAGTTGACAAGCCCCTTCTATTATTTGGGTGCGCTATGCGACGCAGCGACGAACCGAACGCAGTGGGAGTGCGCAGAGTCCTCGTGGAGGGCGACTCCGCGCATATCGCCGTAGCTACGGGATACTGGCAACAGTTCTTTGCGCAATTGCCCAGTGTAGAAATTATATCCCGGAACTTCGGAAGTGATCCGGTCCGCTTGCACGCCGCCAGATGCCGAGCGTGTCTTCCAGTCATTTGAAAACCGTCTCATCCACCAAAAGCCCTATCAAAGTCAACGTCCTCCTACGCACCACCGATTACGATAGTCCTGAATCCACAACGTCCCAACTTACGCGAAGAGTTTATGGCGGTACCCTCTCGACTTGGGCACCGAGACGGGTTCCTTGCCCCTACGGAGGGAGACCCGTCGATTTGCGTTCAAGTCACTCACGGCATCGCCATTGACGGCGAAAGTTGGGGGCCGGCCCCAATTAGCCATAGCGTAGAGAAGTCGACTTTGTCTATGGGTTCGGACCCTTCCTCGCGATATTTTAGTACTTACGCGTCGCTGGCCCACAGGGAAAAGGACGCCCACTGTAAGTTATCGGTCTTCTCTTATCAGTCGCAGTCACTGTATCGTCCAGTTCCCCTTTTCTGCCTCTTTTCATCACCATGTTTGCAATTATCTCTGGATTCGCCGTCCTTCTCCCAGAAATCGTATACTTTTCATGGACGTTGCCAAGATACCCTCGGCCCATACCCATAAGTCTTTTACACCGTATCCTAACTGAACCGCGTATATGGATACAACACTGGTATTCGCTAGCTTCCAAGGAAAATTTAGTGCGAGAAAACATCGTTGCATTTACAATATTGCCCTACTCAGAGTCGCCGTTCCAGTCTCTCGAGTGCTGCAGTTATTACTAGATATCGTATCGAATACGGAATATACAACTCGAACCGTCCACATGATCGCCCGTACAAGGTGTAACCAACGATACACTATCAAGCAAACACTCCCTCACTTCTTTTCCCGGCCCCATCCGCTTGAGTCTGGCGTTGCCCTTCCTTTCCTCTACTCTTCGGCGCGATCAGCGTCGATATCTCCTATTTGATGATTTTGGTGTTCTTCTCGAAATAATTTTCTCATACTCGCTGGTGATGAGCATCTCGATATCATAGGGGGAGATATCCCGTTCCTTCTCGATGAAATAAGCTGCAATTCTGATACTTCTAACAATGGTGTCGTATGCGTCAGGGAGGGAGTCGAGGATGAGGTAGGAAAAGTCATTGTCGGAGATGGAACCCCCCGCCCCAATCAGCTGGTCCCACAAGGAGAAGAGCCTGGCGAGATGGGCTCGTACGTCGTCGTTATTCCTGCATTTCTGATTGTATAACTTTCTCATCACCTCGCCACGGATCATACGCAATTTCATCTCGAATCGCGCCTCCAGGTTGTGCATGAAGTCTTTCGCACTCGTGCCTTTCTGGACCACTGCAAAGATGTTATCGGGGATGGAAGCCGCGATATATTGCCGGACAATCGCATCGTCGTGCTCCCAACGGGCCAACGAATCGTTTACGGTTTCAGCATCGGCTCCTGACTTCGGCACTTCGGCATTGGTGAGGTGGTCGGCAAGGGGACTACCTAGCAGCCAGGCCATGCGGTCACGGTAAATGGCCCAGTTGGACCCATCGGCGGCTAACTTCGGTAGATCGTCGATTTCTATCGCGAGATCGTGGAAAGGTGTAGCGATAGTAGGTGAGCCTTGGTTCGGGTTAAGTTGACCTCTTTCGAGGGCCATTTCACCGAGTGCGAGTCGAGAGAGCGAGGTGTTGGACAGAAACGCAGGGCTGCGTGAGAGGGTCACGATTTGAAGAAAAGTAGGCAGACTAGACCTTATATACTGTACGCAACCCAGGGGTCATGGGCAACAGGTGAATTTATGAAAGATCATCTGAGTCGATAATTGAAATTGAAAATAATGCGTCATGATCGAGCGTGTCACGCCACCCGCAGCGGCAATCATGTGATTTGCGATTTGCACGCCGTTACCTCTCTCTCTGTCTCAGAGGATTTTTTGCCCTGACGAAAAGGTCGGCCCGGGTTCAAAATTGGGGCCGCCAGGGTGTGTAAGGTGCTGGGGCTACGGTAGGGCCTGAAGTTGGGGCTCAGGCCTCAGGTTGGGGCAGATGCGCAGGAGGCCGAGTCGCTGGATGGTTGAAGAAGTAGATGGTTGCACACGTGTTGAACGTGGGCAGAGGAGTCTCCTTCACTTTGTTCAAGGTCGGCAGATTACTAAGCTCATTGCCATTCTCCCTTTCCACGTGGTTGTGGTAGTACGGTACTACAGTACAAGTCAGTCTAGATTACAGAAGAGGTTAGATAGTAAGAAATTACTGGCACTGGCATAGTCGTGCTATTTGCAACACGCTTGATCGGCGCCTGACTCGGGCCTGGCCATTAAATATTAAACGCCCACGTGCACATGTCAGGCCATGTCAGGCACGGCTGGCACGCGTCGTCTGCATTCAGTTCTGGACCCTCCCATCGATTTGCACCCTGCATCATCCTTCTCCCTTTCCCTCACTCCATCCTATCTGAACTCAAGAACGTGAACAGTCATGTCGTCGACTGCACAAGCAACATCCTCCCCTTCTACCACTCAATCGATCATCGATGCCTTGGCCGACTACGCCAAAGTTACTGGAATAGACCTCTCCAAGAATCCCTTTGCCGCCGCCATCGAATCTTCAAATTCTCCCGAAGATATCCTAGAACTACTTCAAGAACGAGAAAAAGCATTTAAGGAATATCGCGACGGGGATCGGAGACTGATCAGCTGTCTCCGCCCAGCGGTAACGGTTATTCAAGCATTTTCGGGCATCCTAGGGGAGGCGGTCAGCCTGGTGAGCCACACATGCCATCCTTGCAACTCTTTTAATGACTTTGTCAGGTCCCGTTTCCACCGGCAAGCGCCTTGTTCGCGGGGATCGATACTCTCCTCGATGTACGTCCATCAAATACACTTTTCAAACAACTCCCCTGTGACGAATGAGTATGCCAGGCCGCTAGTGGGGTTACATCGAGTTACGATGCCCTTCTCGAACTGTTCGAGTGTTTGGGGAACTTCCTCAAGCGTCTGGAGATTTATACGACGATTCTGCCCACTCAAATATTGACGGAGATAATCGTTAAAATAATGCTCGAGTTACTTTCGGTGCTTGCTCTGGCGTCGAAACAAATTAAACAGGGACGGTTCAGTAAGTGCGCTGTTGCATATATATGTATGTTTATTTTGTCCGTGACTCAATATGCCTCAGAGAAATTCACAAAAAAGTTGCTTGGGGAGAGCGAGATCGAGGGTGTCCTTCAAAGATTGGATCGATTAACCCAGGACGAGGCTCGGATAACTGTTGCACACACATTGGGTGTGGTTCATGGTCTTGTGGGTAATGTGAAGACGGTTTTGGAAGGTACGCGATCCTGCATGATTTGTTCACAGATATCATTCTGAACACGTCCATTAGATGGCAAGGCATCATCGGATAGTATTCGACAGGATTTGGGTACGTTCCTCGCGTGAAATCGGTATCGCCCATGCTGACTTGCGGTTGTAGTCGCTCTTCACCAAACTTTAAACGAAATAAACAAGACGAAACGTTTGTCATTCTCCCACTACGTTTTGTTGCCGAGATCGACGTTACCTTGTAGGTGAACAACTGCGTTGGGAGGTTCAACACTGGCTCTCTCCCCCTGACCCGTCGACGAATCAAAACTTCGTTCGGAAGGCGCGACATAAAGGAACTGCATCGTGGTTCTTCGAAAGCAGCGTATTAACGGAATGGAACGCGAGGGGTTCCTTCTTGTGGATTCATGGAAAACGTATGCTTTTTCAATCACCGACGGGTGCTTGCACTAACAAATAGTTGATCTTAAAGCGGGGGCGGGGAAAAGTACGCTTCTGTATGTCATAGTTTTATGAGTTTGTTCAAGGTTGTTCATAATTCCCATTAGATCCGCGATCATTCAAGACATCGAGCGCATGCACGCGGCCGGATTGGCCACGATGGCGTACTATTACTTTGATTTTCGGGATGCCAAGAAGCAAGACTGCTATGGCCTGCTCTCCTCTCTCATTTCACAGCTTTCTGCCGAATCAGACTCTTGCTACAACATCCTCTCCCGGTTATATTCAGACAATAGTCGCGGCATCCGAAAGCCCGATATTGATGCGCTCAAAGATTGTATGACGGAAATGCTGCGTCTGCCAGGGCAAGGCCCAATATATGTCGTCGTCGACGCTCTCGACGAATGTCCGAATTTCCCGGGGAGGCCATCCGCCCGCGATGAGGTGCTGGAGCTGATTGAAGAGATTGTTGATTTGAAACTTCCGAATCTACATCTATGCATGGCAAGCCGGCCGGAGATGGATATCCGATTGGTACTTGAGCCGTTGACGTCTCTCAAGATTTCTCTTCATAATGAGAATGGACAAAAGGAGGATATAATCAAGTACATCAAGTCTGTTGTCCATTCGGACAGGAATATGCGGAAATGGAGAGAGGAGGACCAGAATCTGGTTATCGATACGCTCTCCCAAAATGTCAATGGCATGTAAGTAGTCTCCTCTCTCGCCTAAGGCTTCACAACCGACGCTCATATAATCTTGAAGGTTCCGCTGGGTTGTCTGTCAGGTTGACAGACTGTGTCGCACATTTCCTGCGAGTATTCGGAGTGTGCTGCAGGACCTGCCAGAGAGTTTGGATAAAACATACGAGCAAACGCTATTGGGCATCGATAGGGAGAAGCGAGAATATGCCCAACGACTTTTCCGATGTCTCACGGTGTCCATTCGCCCACTTCGCGTTGAGGAGCTCGCAGAGATTTTTGCCGTCCAGTTTGGCGCGACAGCCACCCCAGTATTCAACGCGGCTTGGCGTCCAGAAAACGCAGAAGAAGCGGTCATGTCCGCGTGTTCAAGTCTCATCGCCGTCGTCGATAGGGAAGGCCATCAAGTAGTACAATTCTCTCACTTCTCCGTCAAGGAGTACTTGACCTCGGAGCGACTCGCGATGGCTGAAGGACATCTTTCCTACTATCACATACTCCCCGAACCTGCACATACCATGCTTGCACACGCCGGTCTCAGTGTCCTCCTCCAGCTCGATGACAAAATCGACCGAAATACCATTACCCACTTTCCCCTTGCCCCATATGCCGCTCGGTATTGGGTCGACCATGCCAAATTTAGGAACGTGTCGTCGCAGATTGAAGAGGTCATGGAGCGTCTATTTGATGCTGCAGAGCCACATTTTGCGGCGTGGGTCTGGCTACACGACGTAGACCAATACTGGATAAAGCCCATGTCCACGACACATCCAGCGCCGCCTGAGGCCGTGCCACTTTATTATGCCTCTCTTTGCGGTTTCCGTGGTCTTGTGGAGCGCTTGATCGCCGCCCATTCACCAGACGTCAATAGTAGGGGGGGTTCTCACACGACTCCGCTACATGCCGCCTCAACCAATGGTCATTTAGAAGTCGCAACCCTGCTTCTTAAATATGGTGCGGATCCTAACTCTCGTGACGATCTGGGAAGGGCTCCGCTTCACCGGATATCACAAGGCGGACAGTTTGTCACGGTGAAATCATCACTCGAGATTGCGCGGCTCCTCTTAAACTCTGAAGCGGATGTAAGCGTCACCGACGATCGAGGCTGGACCCCACTACACGCGGCAGCACGATCTGGGTATCGTGAAATTGTGGAACAGTTATTTGAATTTGGCGCAAGACTCGATGTTCGAAATGAGGAACAAGAGACACCGTTGCACCTGGCCTGTGCAAATGGGAAGCTTGACGTCTCACGCTTCCTTATCGAACATGACTCAGATATCAATTCTCGGGACGACGAGGGCGCCATTCCATTACACCTTGCGTCACGATTTGGACATGTTGCCGTTGCAAGGTTGTTGTTAGATTGCGGTGCTGACGTAAATGGACACAGCGAAAAATATCGATTAACTCCGCTGTATTTCGCGTCCAAAGAAGGGCACCTCGACACCGCAAAGTTGCTGGTCGATCGTGGCGCAAATGTTGACAGCTGGAATTACGACAAGCAGACTCCCTTGGCCGCGGCGTCGTGCTTTGGGCACCTCGAAGTAGTGCGCTTCCTAATCGAGAGTGGCGCGGCTGTCTCTGCCCCGAATAAGAGTGGCAACACTCCATTCCACATGGCGACATATCAAGGGCATCTCCAGGTCACGAAGTTCTTGCTAGACTGTGGCATCGATGTCGACATTCGGAACGGAAACAAGCAGACGTCACTGTACCTGGCGTCTGAGAACGGGAAGCTCGATGTTGTACGCTTCCTGATCAAGAAGGGCGCAGCCGTGTCTGTCCCGAATAAGGAAGGCAACACACCATTTCACATGGGGGCGTATCTAGGGCATCTCCACGTCACGAAGTTCCTACTAGACTGTGGCATCGATGTCGACATTCGGAACGGAGACGAGCAGACGTCACTGTACCTGGCATCTATGAACGGGAAGCTCGATGTCGTACGCTTCCTGATCGATCACGGCGCAAATATCCATATTGGAGACAACAATAATTCCAATCCTCTGCACATCGCGTCTCTAAACGGACACCTCGACGTCGTGCAACTGATGATCGACACTGGCGCTCCTGTCGACGTTCGGAACGGGTGCCAAGAGACCCCGCTGGCATTGGCATCAAGCGAGGGTAAAGTTGAAGTCGGGCGCTTCCTCATCCACCGAGGGGCCGACCTGAATGTGCGGGACAACGAGAGCCAGGCTCCATTGCACCTCGCCTCACAACATGGACACCTTGACATGGCCCGGTTGTTGCTAGACCATGGAGTTGATCCAAACATCAGGCGCGATGATGACCTCTGGAGCCCCTTACATCTAGCATCGGCCAATGCCCACCTCAAGATTGCCGAGTTGCTGGTCCAGCGTGGCGCCAATATCGACACATTCAACGACGATCAAGAGACTCCGCTTGACATAGTAGCAGGCAACGGGCATGTCGCGATCGCCCGTCTCCTGATTAACCATGGGGCGAATGTACTTTCGACCGATAGCTATGGCTGGACTCCACTACACACCGCATCGCGTTGTGGGCACCTCGAAGTTGTAGAGCTGTTGCTTCGGCAGGGTGTTGATATCGACGTGATTGCCTGTGAAAGTGCAGCCGAGTTGGCATCAGAGAATGGCCAAGCGGAGGTTGCGAAGTTCATTTCCGAGTACAAAGCGGATCCAAATACTCGAAACAAGTTACGGTCCACGACATTGGACACAGTTGAGTACGGCACGGATGACGATGGGAAAGACGAGGCAAATGTTTCGTTCCACGCTGCCGCGGAAGAGGGGAACATTGACACGGTGAAGTCATTTCTCGAACGGGGGATGGATATCAACGCCCGCAATGCAAGTAACGAGACTCCGTTACACAGAGCCGCAGCCAAGGGCAACGTCGATGTCGTACGCTTACTCACCGAGCGGGGCGGGGAGGTGGATTCACGCGATAAGTTGGGGTGGACCCCACTGCACCGGTCATCACGATATGGACACCTCGAGGTCTCGCGGGTTCTTCTCGATCACGGCGCAAACGTGAACGCAAGGAAGCAGAACTATTGGACTCCGCTGCACCTCTCTGCAGGCAATGGATACCTCGAGATCGTGAAACTGTTGCTTGAACGTGGCGCGGACGTGCATGCAGTAAATAGAGAGGGTCAAACACCATACCAAGAATCGCTGGCATCTGGATATGGAGAGATTGCGGATTTACTCCAGGAACATGGTGCGGGTAGATGTGTGTAGAGTCCTTAGCCCCAGGGGCGAATGCTCAATAATTCTGTGCGAGGACGGCCTTTCTATTCCTCTTGATGGAGCTCGGAAGTCGGAACGGTTGAGTGCTTTTCTGCCGTGACGAATTGTGATCGTGCTGCTGCATGGACAGCGAACCACAACTTGACAATTCAATTCAAGTACCTGTATATGCATTAACGGACGGATCCCTCGTATTTCCCGTTTCTACTATACGAGTAGAGCCATTTGCTCGTACACTACAGCGCGGGCGGTGCGGCACGGCCCGAGTCCGCGTTTTGTTTGCCACGTGACGCAACGGCGACTGGGCCGTGATCCTCTCCTCCACTACGATAGTACTTTCGCTTTGATCACTTTGACTATTTCTCACTTTGCACCTCGATCATTCCCGTCGCCTGGTCACCCGCGATCGCGACTTACTCATTGTCAACCTTACAGGCCCTTACTCAGCGTCTCGAAGGAAAGTCTCATGCTGACAATGTAGAGTCCTCCAGAGTGCCTCCTCAAATATTCGTTATTTTTCTACCCAAGCCCCCCTTGATATCGCCCCAACAACGTTCTCTTGCGAAGTTTCATCCCCTGTCCCCCACTTCTTTCTGTTGCTGTTCTCACCAGAAGATTTGTCAATATCCTTAGTCTTTCTCCTCCCAGACTTACACGCCTCGGGGCCCGTTACAGCTCAACCCTAATTGATTTGTTTCCGTGCTCATATTATAATATGGGATGATCGATGATCTTTCAAGAGGCACCTCCGACTTGCGATCAGTTAGAATATGATTGAGATATCATCTTATGAAACAAACATATCGTACAACGCAGCAAGGCCGAGCAACAGTCATTGTTCCCAATCCAGCTTGGTTCTACTAATCGTCTTGTCAGATGCGAGGAAGGATGCTTGTGTTCTTTTTCTCTGAATGAAGACCCGCAGGGTATTGTTGGCTGTACTCGATCGACACAAATATCTCAATAAAGACGTGGATGTGAGCGGTCTGCACCGCTAGAAACAGCTGAATTCGACAACAGGAGTGATGAAACTTGACCAGCTTGACCTGCTGGAACGAAAAAGTCAGGGCGGCAACGAATCCTCTTAGCACTGGTACTCACCGGAGCCAAAAATTCCATTCCCGGTTGACGTGTTGTTCCCCTTCCGTCTCTATTCATCCATAGCCGTACCAGAAATCACGGCACACATCGAAAAATGCTCCATGGCCAATTAACTCCGCCTATGACAGGTTCGCGATTCATCCGATGGTGAGAGGGACTTCTATATCTTCACCACCTTGTCGGGGATATCGGGCTGCTATTTCGGCCAAGATGAGATTTGAATTCATAAAGTAAGTGCTGAATTGGAGCGATGCAACTAAGCGGGGCATCCGCGAGAAACCACTATAGCTAACTTAGTTGAGAGATCGACCCCCAAGTCAGTCAGCGTCTTTCATATTCACCTCCCGGGACTGCAACGGGACATGGTGGGAAAAGAGGAACACAGCGAGGTGAAAATGAGACAAAACCGTTGCGCACCATCAGTGAGGTCAAATTGAAATGTTTCTTCACACTCGACTTCAAGTTCAGGCCCTCCAGAACCCAAATTTGCGCCAATTGAATTCCGTTAGACGAAATCGTTCTTCGCCTGCATGCGACTGTAGGGTTCTCCGAGGCCAAGGAAATCGGAAGGTCTATCCTCCAAAGTGGATGCCGTGGTAGAGGAAAAAAGATGGACGCATTCGATAATTGCACACTCTTGAACCTGAAGAGACCGGGTGATACATGCGGACATTTCGCCTGCACAAGGGGCATCAGGAAAATATTAAAAAAACTTAACCTACTTACTGTAACATGGCTTAATGTGGCTTAACATAGCTTAGAAACATCGGACTTAGCTTAAAAACACTGTTAAGCCATATTTAAGCCACATTAAGCCACATTAAGTAGGTTAAGTTTTTTTAATATTTTCCTGATGAGTGAGAGTTGGACGGGAATTGTAGGAAAAAGTCGGATGTTACAGTAAATGGTGTGTGAAATTGGTGTATTCACGCGTGTGTGAGAAGACGGTACAGTACCAGTACAGTACCTGCTCGAATGCAAGACATGTGCCGCAGACGTCCGCTCGTTTTTCGCACGAGCCTCGGAGGCGGCAACATACCACTGTAGACCGTCTATGCGTGTCTCAGTTCAATGGGTCCGAGTCCATTACATCAACATTAGATTAACTTACTACTGGATGCCAATCTAGAGGCAGCTTTGATCTCTGCTAGAAGATATAATGTTTGTCCGAACCCCATTGATGATTCCAGCACCAAAAGGGAATGGACGGAAACTTACTCCCCAGGATCAAGCGACCTCTCACGCTGCAACTCTCTCTAGGCCGCATTCAAACATCCCTGGCTGTGCCGGAAATACGACGCGATTCCTTCGCATTGCCTTTCAATGTATCACTAACAGCTTGAAGATTCTCCAACCGAGAGTCCACGCCCATCGACCGACGGCCGGAACGAACTGGGCTTGATGGCGGCACTTCCACCATCTCATGGTCGGACCCTGTCGGGATGCTGGGCCCGGTGATGGCGGCGGCGAATCCACCATCTGGTACTCATGGTCCGCGTCGAACTCTGTTGTCGGTGACACTGGTCTCGATGGCGGTTCCTCCACCGCCAACATATGGTCTGAGTCGAACTCTGTCGATGGCGCATGCGGCCTGATGAATCCATGGTCCGTGAGAAACCATGTCGGCAACACTGCGCTCGACAGTGGCGCATGCACCACCGTCGATTCATGGTCGGACTCTGTCGACGGTCCTGGGTTCGGCGGCGCATGCGCCCCCACCAATTCATAGTCCTCGTCGGACATTGACATTGTCGACGACGCCGGGCTCGACGGCCCGGGTAGCGCATCCTCATATTCGGACTCTGTCGACGACACTGGACTCGACGGTGCATGGTCTGGGCTGGGCATTGGAGACCACCATTCGGGGACAGGCGGTAGCGGTTGCTTGACGTCCACCTGCCCATGGTCGGCGGACGCCGATGGCGGGGAGCTCGACGATGGAAGTGCGGCTGATGACTCCTCCGGATTTGCGAACCAGTCCTTGATGTAGTGCATATCCCCCAGGTCATCTATCCCGCCCCGCTTCCCCAACACAGTTACCGGATACTTGGGTATGTGCGCCATATTGGCGAATGCTTGACGTTTCTCTTGTACCAGTACAGGAGCCGCGAGAGCGAAGTCGACGATGGGAACGATGAGAAGGATTCCAAAGACTATGTATAAATGCATTTTTGTTGGATGCGTTACGTGGATTAGAGGGCGTTGCCGGTCGAGTAGTTAATGTGGGCGTTCAGTAGGTTGGTTGTCAAAACGAAAAGTAGAGTCGCAAAGTCCAGAACAAACGAAACGGGCTAAAAACAGAATTAGAGAAGGTAATGGATTGGTGGATTAACAGTGAAGGGAAAGGCACACGCACTATCCAGTACCCAGTAACGTTAAGGTGAGAAAGGAGCTAGATGAAACATGGGGAGTTGACACGTTTTTATATTCACATGCGGCCAACCTGCAAGCCACGACGAACAGGATTTATTAATGGATGCAACACAGGATCAGTGTGTCAAGTATAAAAGATATCGCATCTGAGAAACAATATGCCAGCAAGCAGGTTGCTCATGTACTGTACCTGTGTTCAGTCCGCGTCATGATCGCAGTCAACGGAATGTTCCGAGTCAACGTCCGCCTCGGCGGAAACGCCAAATGGTACGGGCAGTGCCGGACCGGCGGTCCCCAGGGGCCTTTCGGCCTTTCCAGCGCAGCTGTATTTATAAAGCATATCAAATTTTCTGACAGTCGAACGAAAGATTGGGCGAGATATTGAGCACAGGCCAGTATCATGTGGATGTACCCACTGGCAAACTGCTTTTTCCCGGGCCATTAGACACCGGCCGCTGTCTCTGTGGCAGGCAAGAACAGACTCAGATCCCTCTCTTCAACCGTGATTCTCATCCCTTCGCACAAAAATTCCCTCTCTTTCTAATATAAAACTGGTGAATTATACAGTAGTTGGAAAAAATTGCTTTCTGAGCATACAGAATGAAATACAAATGCAAGAGAAGTACGACAACTTGAAAGTTTTCGATCGGCGTGCCACATCATAAAAAGGTCGTGAGCGCCGACCGGGAGTGCCATGAGATGCGGGGTAGTACTGGTGTAGCTAAGCTTGGGCCGCGAGAGTGGGAGTGTCGTCAAGAGCAGAGGTAAAGACTACAAGAGAAGGGTGTGCTGATAGAGAGAACACAGTAAGTGGGCGAAAGCGAGGCGGCGGCAAGGACAACGCGGACAGACGTCCTGCGGCGTCGAATGGCAAGGAGAGAAGAGCGAGCGAGCGCACAGAAACCAACGAGTGGAGGTCCTACCACAAATGTGCGAGTTGGTAAGGAGGCGGCGAAGGTGTCGGAGATGGGTGGATGCGCGCGTCAACGCTGAGCAGGTCCCGCAGGAAAAAGTATAAAATGAAAAAGAAAAGTTGTTAGTAACTAAGAAGGAGTACTTAACTAGGACTGAATACGAGGGCGTACTATTACCACGTGGTTGGTTGTCATCGTCCAAAGGTCAACGAAGGAGAGGGGAAGAGGAAAAAAGAGAAATAAATGGATATGAGGGCGGGAAGAGATGGAATTTGCTCGAGTTGTCTTGCGCATGTGGTCGAGACGCAGTGGACGTGAGGCTTTGAAAAAAAGTGAAAAAATCGAACGCCTGGCTAACTGGCACTTTGGGAGCCTTGTTGTGCGCTATCCGGGCACAGAATTGAGGTGCTACAACTTGGAAGCCAAGTAACTTGAGCATGATTGTTACGATCGAATTTGATAGAAGGAAACGAGCATAAAATGGCCCTTCAAGTTGAAAGTATCGATGTGAGTGTGAGCGCGTATGGACTGTGGCCACCCTGAGGTACAGTATGGCACTTTGAGACTCGGCGACGTACTACTCCGACGTGCGGGTCACGGTCTTGTCGTGCTTGCTGTGTGTGCTTTCTGTATGATGATACAATCCTGAGTATTGTTTCGGTACCAATAAAAAGGGAGTAAGTAAAAAGCGATATCGAGAATATTACATTTCCCACAACTGCGACTCGGATAGAGAGGAAAAACTTAAAACTCAGAACTTTGGTGGAGTTCGCACGAAGCCGATCTGGTCATCTGATTTCCAAAAACGTACAAATCCGCGTCTGCATTCCCACTCCGCCGCCGCCGTATTGGGTTCGTGAGCTGGCCACCATCTGCCTTGTCTCGGGCTCCCTTACACGACATAGCACAATTTCTTATGAGAAGTCAGCAGTATCTCCTCTACTTTAGCGGCTGCCGACTGGCTTACTAGTATGCAAGATTCGGGTTCGCTCTTCAGTTGCGGCCTGTGGCGGCTGCCAATTGGCAGTGCCAAACTGCAGCGACTCAGTCGGTCTAGCCATTTATACACCCAGCAAAACTGAACGTTACCTAGTTTGGGCCACTATTCGCATGCAGCACCATATGGTATCCAATAGCGAAATCAAGTCCTGAAGCTCAAAAATCGCTCGAAGGACCGGAGTTTTGAAGTTCTGTCTGTGAGGTTTACCTGGTCTTGAGGCCCCGTATCGAGCATGTGGAATTCTTAATTCTTCCGCGGCGAAGGGATGCGCCACGTATGAGTTCAATTGGCGATTGGCGATTGGCTATCAAGAAGCCAGCCTATTGCATATGGGAGTCGCCGTCTCGGGCTCAATAACTTCACTCATTATATGATTATAAGACCTTGGCACTCTCATACAAGCTCCCACGGCGTCGCAGGCCACCTAGATCTCTTGCAGCATGCTCGACGACTACACTTCGAAGGTGTCATTCCTTGCGGGATTTCTTGTCGTAGTCTCTCTCTTTATTAGCTGGTATGTCAGGGATGATCCGATGGTCAGGCCGTTCCCTTCTTATATATGCCATTCCTTAATAATGTTACACCGTTTCCAGCTAGACGCTATCACAACCATAGGGTTTTCTGACCCGATTCTCTCGTACCTGTCGGCTCTCCGATTCTACTTCGATGGCGTCCCTATGCTCAAAGAAGGATATGAGAAAGTAATTTGCCTCACTCCATATGTCCCTTCCTCGTATTGAACTGATAACGCTCCCTACTTCTAGACAAGACCAGGTCTATTCAAAATCGCCGACTTTCGGAGATGGACGGTGCTGGCAAGCGGATCTGAGCTAATCGATGATATCAGGAGAGCCCCAGATGATGTCCTTTCTTCGAGGGAAGCACGTAACGAAGTGCGTAGCGTGCAAAACGGAGTGCTCATACTCATGGGATCATGTAGTCCCTTCAAAGGAAATACACGCTAGACTTTTTGAACCCGAAAGACGCATACTCCACGGAAATAATTCGTTCCAAACTCACGCGGGATGTCGCAAGTACTTTCGAGGAGGTCCGCGGAGAATTCGTCATGGCAATGGACGATTTGATCCCGACAAGCAAGAATGGTGCGTACTAGAACCCTACTCGTAGAGGTTGTGCAGTACCTTACACAGCATGCAGAGTGGGTCAAGGTTTCCTTTCGAGAGACGATTCAACGTGTGATCTGTCGCACCTCGAATCGTATTTTTGTCGGAGTTCCTCTATGTCCGTGATCATTTTGCGGTTCTTCTACTCCTTTGGCCGCTTTTATTCATATTTTTTTCAGGCCGGGACCGTGACTATCAGAATTTGAATTTAACTTTTGCGGTCCGTGCCGCGAAATTTGCCAAAATCATCAGCTGGTTTCCTGAGCCTCTCAAGCTGTGTGTAGTCCACCTCTGCACGTGTTTCTTTGTCAATAAAATCCCACGTTAGCATTGTTTCACGCATGCTATCGAATCTTCCCTCCCAGATTCAACAAGAAATCGAATTTATCAGACCTATGGTTCAGGAGCGATTTGCGAAGATGGAGGAGTATGGGAAGGACTGGGATGATAAGCCGGTTTGTTGGACCATTGCATCTGGTGTCTCGCTTATTATAATTACATGGCCGGTTTACAGAACGATATGCTCATGTGGCTCATGACTGAGGCCACGGGAGTGGAGAGGTCCATTGAAGGCTTTGCCCGGCGAATGCTCATTGTCAATTTTGCAGCCATACACGCAACGTCTGCGGCAAGTGTTGACACTCCGTCTCCATCTATTATACATTCCTAATCGTTGCATGCCAATAGACTATCACACAAGTCTTGTACCGCCTCCTTGCCAATCCGGAATATCTCGAACCCCTCCGCGAAGAGGTCGATGCTGTTATCAGAGAAGAGGGCTGGACGAAAGCTGGGATAGACAAGATGTACAAGATAGACAGCTTCCTCCGGGAGACCCAGCGGCTTGATGGTCTAGCCGTCCGTTCGTTTGGATTCCTTCCTCAGCACCCCAAGTACGAGATACTGATCCGCTCTCCGCTTCTTCTCAGTCCCCATGACCCGTCTCGCGTTGCGCCCGTTCACATTTTCCAATGGTGTGACGGTTCCCGCGGGCACGATCGTCTCCGTCCCTGCGAGTTCCACTCATACAGATGAAAGGATCTATTCAAACCCCAATAAATTCGACGGATTTCGTTTTGCGAAGCTTCGCAAAATTGAGGGACATACAGCGGCAAGCAGCAAATATCAATCGGTCTCCACGTCCAACGAATATTTGGCCTTTGGGCTGGGACGACACCAATGGTAGGTATTCTGCCCGCTGTTCATGATGATCTCCGACCCAACACATCACTATTTACCATCAGTCCCGGACGATTCTTTGCGGTCAATGAAATCAAGGGACTCTTGGCCTATGTTGTCGCGACGTATGATATCAAGTTCGAGGAAGGTCAAAGTGTTCCGCGCGGGTATTACCTCTCTGGAGCGCGTACCCCAGCGACTGCGAATGTGATGTTCAGGGCACGACAGAAGTGAAGTCACTCTGGATTTCACAAGAAATTTGTTTTTATCCTCTGCTACGAATTCGGTTTCAGTCTTTTTGTCTGTATGCAGTATTGTGTTACTAGATTGCCTTAACATGGCGATGAAACTATAGCATGACTTTCCGACCAGAAGGCCATAACAACCTCTCTACTTAAGCGGTCAGCTATTTGTCATACAATTTCAGGTCAACGCTTGTAGCTACTGTGACTGTCCAATTGCACAGATTCGGAGACCAGCCAGCCAGTCATGCACCCGGTTGGGCCGGTGTTCACCTGCTGCTACGTAACATGATAACGGATTATCCAGACGTTTAAGCCTCGTGCATCATGTCCGAGTCCTGAAGGCCTAAAAAAGGTCGAAAGTTCTGCAAATTATCCAATTAGTGACAATGGCTTGACCTGAACGGAGGCCGCCCGCCGGAAATGCTGGGGGAAGGACTGGCGCAGCGATTCTACCACGGCGAAGCGAGCCTTGTTTATTGTTTATTGTGATCTTCGCCGAGAATGCCAATGTGAGAAAAGCATAATCCAAGTCAGCTCAAACACTACTCCTCAAGTCAGTCATGATACACGTAGTAGAATAGGTCAAATAGCTCCTGAGTCCTGATGATCTGAGCCGAGGGAATGAGGTTGTTAGCGAAGAGTTGAAGGTTTGAGGAAGAACAAAAATGGCAGAGACGACTTAAATTGGATTCGTGCGATAGAGTCTTAAGTAACAATGGTGGCTTAAATGGCAGGCTGAGCCGCTGAGGTGATGGCTTGGACACTGGCCAAAGCGGAGGATGAGGCCGATGAGCATGAGCCGATGAGGGACTGTGCGCGGTGGCAGACGTCACTCAGGCTAAAGTAGATCATGATGTAAGCGGATTGTAAGCGGAAGATCACCTCGGTCAGGCAGACGTGGAAAACTAGTGTTTCTTGCCTGCGACGTCAGAACCCGTAACATGAGTGGATGCTCATCGAGTGTCCATGAATCACCAACATTGCACAAAGGTTACAGTGCAACGCTCGAGAAAGTTAAGGGCGTCCAATCATGGTCATTAAAGCTATGATAGAGCGTCGATAGAACAAAGGTCCGAGCATTACAAAAAATAAGGACGAAGGACGTCAGAGCAACATCACGTGTGGCTACAACCACGTGATGTGCGACACGATGCGGCGCGTTTCTTCGTGCATTCGCCCTCATAAACAGATCTCGAGGGTGAGTCAACTTTATCACCAACTCCATCTAGTCGTCTGTCCGTAATAAAGCATATCTCTCACTGAGATGCTGCGATTCGTAATAGACGATCGTTCGGTGAACGTATTCATTCTGCACTCAGGCGACCGAATCATAAAAAGATGGGGACCATCGACTCGGACAAGCTATCGGCACTCTTTCTCGTCAATGCTCTTGGCGAACGGTATTCACACCTCCGATCTACAGTCGAGGCTATGGACCAAACTCCCAATTTTTTCATCCAGGGCCATAGTCCAACTCCCTGAACTGAAGAGTCACGGTTGCGCCTCAGATGTTGCGCGAAACTAGGCATACAGCCAGCCGGAGCCAACCCGATCGAATATTCTACCCACGGAGGTAATCACAAGAGGTCGAAGGTGGTATGCTCCAATTGTAAGCGCTCAAACCACACTACGGACTTCCGTATCCAATCCGCGGGGAGGGGGGAATGGCAGGTGTGTCGATCAAGGAGGTCCGCGCTGCGCAGAGTGCTGTCTTGAGGAGACTCTCGCACGGACGAAAAGATCAGGCTTAGCATGCTTAGCATCCCGCGACCGGCGGCACGACGAATCCTTCAAGTCCATCATGTCGCTGCGCGCACTATTTCCATGCTTCGCCGTAAGGTAGTTAATGTCCGGTGAAGTGATAAAACTTTGAATTAAGTCTAAAGCTAGAGGGCATGAGAACGTGGTCGCTAGGTCACTGGGTGGATACGGACCGTCGAGCGCTTCAAGTCCGATGATCACTTGGTCAGTGCTTTGCATTGCAACCTCTTTTCCGAAGTCGGTGTTGCGTGACTGAGCACTACAAGCAATCGACGACATGGTCGTGCATGCGCCTACATTCAACTTAAACAGGCGCTTTATTCTCTGGCCCCAACTGTGAGCGTGAGTTGATGCCCAGAGGGATGACTGCGCAATCAAACTTGAAATTGAGACCGAGACCAAGACTCGGTCTGAATTTCAAGTTCGATTAGATCTAGACGCCCATTTCACTTGAAGTGACACCTCACCACATTCACCACATCTGATAGAAACATAGTCACCTTGTTTGGACAGACCGTATGGTAAGTTAAATTGTGATGTCCCATTATGATCGCTAATCAGCAGGTGGAGTTATGACATGACTTGGCTAACCGTGATTTCATGATTTAGTTCCTCTTCCTTGCCCATGCGCAGGCACGCCGAGTCATGACGCTAGTTAGTTGTATTCTCTTTGGGTCAAGTTACAGCTACAGTGCTGTTTCTGACCACACAAGACGAGACCCGATAGGGCAGTCTCGATGAGTGTCGATGCCGTTCGGAGTTGGCTTAGGGATCATACATTTCCGCTGGAGAGTTTTCATATAGAACTTGTGCCCGATTAAAGTGTATGATGTGACGCATGGAAGAGCGTAAAGAAGATACGCATTCAGGCAAGATGTGAAAAATAAGAGGCGCATGTGGAGTCGGAATCCCAGATTCCGAGTCCTAGGGTGTTCCGAGAACATTAACGATGATCGGGGAGTAGTTTGGAAGAAGAGAAATTCCCCGGAGCTCAAGGTGGCCCGTATGATATGGTACGAATCATGCAACGAGAGAAAAAAAAATAAGTGGGCTCTTCATAGAGTATCCGCTGGGTGTGGGATTTGGGTCGATGCCGCTGGGTCGGGTCGGTGCCAGTGGAGTCTTTGTGTACGGTGGCAGGAAGACGCGTGGATGTGGGCGCAGCTGGACGGGAGTCATGAAGAAAAGAGGGGTGCGCTAACAAGGTCGAAGTATGGTCGTGCATGTGTGTTGTGTATGACATGTCCAGACGTTCTAGACGTTCTATCAGCGTTCTATCAGACACCTGTTTTTCAGACTCCGACACAACTCCGCTCTGGAACAAGACTAAGCGGCCTCATCAGGCTCTCAGGCTCAAACCGTTCATTGCCTATAAATACTCTACGATGGCTGTCGATCCCTTAACGCATTCATCTTATCCGACTCAAGTCCGAGTTCAACTCGTTGACCGCGAAACTATCCGAAATGCTAGCCCATCCAGCCCCAGCAAGACACCCCAGCGTGTCTACGGTGTGTAACCAAAAGTTCCCATCCAATTTGACATCCCCTTGACGTCATTCATTCGGTTACAGAATGGTTCTTCTCCTGACCACCGAAATGGAGGTTCCGCCTCCCACGGTGCGCCGCCCCTAGGAGTCGACCCGCAGTACGTGGGATGCATGCACTTCTGCCGCCTTTGCATTGCTGCTACTTACTGCATGCCCTATCTGACAACTCTTGTTTGCTCGTATTCTCAGTATCTGGTCGCGGTTCCTCTCAGTAGATACGGATGGATCGGGATACATCACTGCCACTGAGCTCCGTAAGTTATCGTGGGCAGCTGAACAAACTTTGATACTTTACTTACAACTACTACGTCAGAGAGGGCGCTGATAAACGGGGGTTGGCACTGTGCGTCTCCTGCTTACTTTAGCCTTATGGAATGGGTCTGGTTGCTGAGATGAGATGCGTAGCCTTCGAGATGGATACCGTCAAGCTTCTCATGAGTATTTTTGTGCGTGACTTTGGTGCACCCGAACTCTGAACCATTCATGCCTAATTTTGTGTGCATCTAGGATACTAACAGAAATGGTACAATTGACATCAATGAAGTGACTATCCTTGAGCTGTTCTTATTGTACGTCAGATATCTAATCCATTCGTCAGTTTGATGGCCTATGGAAGTATATCGAGGTGTGTGCGGGGTCTGTTATCTCGCAGTCGCATCGGCGGGTTCTTACGGTGAGGGCACAGAACTGGGAGGGCGTATTCCGTCATTTCGACAAAAACAAGAACAATACCATCGACGGCGACGAGCTGCAACAGGCATTGGAGCGACTCGGTTACAACCTCTCCCCACCGCTTCAAGACCTCTTGAAGCGCAAATACGGTGCGGGGCTTTCTTTTGAGCATCGGGTCGATGTCTTCTGTCCATTGTTCACGCTTACTCAACCTTTGATAGACGTAAACTGGGCTTCTGAAGAAGCTGCGGCGGGAGGTGCCTCGGCTGCTGCTCCGCCTGCTGGCCGCAGTGCTTCGTCCGGAATCACGTTTGACCGTTTTATACGCGCGTGCGTCGTTGTGAAGCAACTTAAAGAATCGTTTGAAGCACTCGACAGGGACCCTTATGGTCGGGTCAAAATCGACTATGACACGTTTTTGAAAATGGTCTTCAAATTGCCATGATTACCGCTCGAAACGAAAGTGTCGCGATTCAGATATCGTCTTAGGCTTTACCCACAATCATCCGTGATGTACACGTACAGACTCGGCTACGGTATCTTATCTTATCAGTCTGACCCGAATTGAAACGTTTGAACTCCGACTCACCTAATTCAGCCGTACTCATGCATTCGTCCGTCAGAAACATACATCACGCATATATCACAACATCAGAACGGGTAGGATGAATTGTTGTACAAACAGACTTTTAGTACTTCAGAAAAATGCTTCGGAATCAAGAAATGAAGAGAAAAGGAAAACGGAAGCAAGACACCTGTAACCTTACGCCCAAAACTTCGAGAGGGCACACACAAAACGGGGCCCTAGAGGTGGAGCGTGGTACCGACAGCCGCCGCTGCCACCTCCGGTAGAACGGATTTGCCAGGTGACGGCGGTTATTGCACATTCCGTCCACGTGGAAAGTTTGAGGCATGAGAGAGGGCCGAGTCAATCGGGGGGCGGAACATAAGGATTCGCAACCGGGAAGGACGGCGAGGCTGGCTGATCTGGTGATGAAGGAGGGCTTGAATGTATGAGCCGGGACGGTGAATGGGGTTGGGGAAATTGTATAGGCATGTCGCTTGGGGTGGGCGCATTGTTAGCTTGAGTCCGCGGAGCGTAGACTTGCAAGTCCGGGAACGACGAGGAAGAACGATGACCATTCTCCGTGCATTCGGGGTAAAAGTCTGGATTATCCAGAACCTGCTCCCAGTCATCGGTGGTATTAAAGGCTGTCTGAGGTGTAGTACCATGCAAAGCGATGTACAGTTTGCGGATATTCTTGAGCGTCTTTATGGAGACGAATCTGAGGTGATGGCGTTGGTCAGTCTGTGCCATGTTAACAAGTTTGTTCCATAAGTCGCAGAACTCGTGCTGGAGCTCATGCAAAGTGTGTTGAATATTGAGTCTACAAACCGCTCCTAGGGTCTTCCTCGATGCGTCAAGAATGTTATTTCCGTGAGTGTCCTCCGACCCAGAGTACATTTGAACGGACATCCGAACGACGTAAATGGCGTTAGTGAGTAGTATGCTGTGATAATCTTCTTTATGGTGGAGAGATCTTGACAAAGGGTGGGCATCGACGGTGGCCAGTTGGATCCAGCGTTTATCTCGGTGCTGTATAATCGAGACGGTGAGGGTAGCTACGCATTGCGCGTAGAAAGACATGACCCTGTCGTCGTTGGAAGTGCTCGTCCATTTTTGCATGAAAAGCCCAAATTCAGTGCATTCCAGGAATCCATGCCAATCTTCAAAAAGAACGCGACGCAATATCCACGAAGGATCGAGAAGGGGAGTGGATTTCGATTCGATGACCTTGGTGAATAGAATCATCCGGCGATGTTTCACGGATTCATTGACGAGGTTGGGTATCAGAGTACGATCCATCAACCCAATCAAAGCATTTGACAACTCCTTCTTGTTCGGTTCGATGAACTTTTCTTTCAGCTTCAAGTTCTTCCCTGTGTCTGAGTCGCAAAGGCGGGGGAGGCCTTCAAAGAATTCCTCATAATCCGCTTCTTCATCTAATGACCCGAATGTCCACAACAATGATTTATGGTCAATATCGGGGTCCAGTTTGAGGGCGTATTCTTCTGCTGTCTTGATCATGCTGCGTGAGAAGAAGTCGTCTAGGTGAACTTTCCCTGGATGACGACTGCGACGCAGCATGCGGATCAAGTTTTGAATGAGTGGGAAGCTCTGAAGTCGGAAGAAGACGAGGAAGAAGAGGTATCGTATACCGGTGAGACAGAAAGAGAACGGCACAGAAAGTGGCGTGGAATAAAGGCTGTTCTTTTGAATGACGGGAAACACCGAGAGACATGCATACGAAATGACGCAGATGCCGATCAAGGTGGTCACGACCTTGAAAATGGTACGATGGACGCCGAACAGGAACACGGAAAGGCCGGCAAAGAAGAGAAAAAGGGCGATATGGAGCAGCAATGGTAATACTTCGACAGCCCTAGGAATTCGCCACTTTTGGACTCCGCGCCGATAGAATGCACGAATACGTGCTCGCTTTTGAGGGCTGTGGGGTGGGTAGGCAACCCTTTCATAGCGACGTGCCCACTGCTGTAGCAATGTCGCCAATAGGGCGCAGGACAGACTGATGACAAGACTCGAAAACCAAAACCCGTTGACCCAAACGCCTGATGTAGGCGGAACGAATGGCTCGATAGGGTCGGTCAAACTTGAGGGGATGGGAGGTTGAGATCCATTCGGTTGGGTAAGTGATTGCTGATAGATACGTGCGAGATAAAACGATGAGGTGTCCTGCGGGTTGCGCTGAATAGTTGGGACGGATATTGCGAGTAATGCCGCGACCGTAGCAGAGAAGAGACCAGTCTGCGATTTCTAGGTTATGCGCAGAAGTATGGGAGGCAGTCTGAAGACCCACAAAGGTAAGCATCCCATCTGCATCTCCTTTCCAACTTTCCACCATCCTCCTGTCCTCTTCAATGACCTTATGGAGATACATGGAGAATAGAGCTTCAGAGCTATCGGAAGGGTTGGAATCTCCTCGCGGGGCTTGCTGTGTCTGGGGCGTACTTATATGGTCACCTATAGAGGAAAAGCTGGTTATCCTTGAACTAAGATCCAATAACTATTCCGTACCTAGACCGTACTCCGGGTCGGTTGCCCGGCTGGTAATATGAACAAGAGGAAAATCATCCCCGGGTTGAGGCATTGAAGGAGATGGGACCAGATATCAGAAGGGAGAAGGGTGCAGAGAGACCACTCTACGTTCTCTTCCGAGTGAAGGTCAAGTTTAAATGTTCGACGCTCGGTACAGCCCATTCCTTTCCGTCTTCGAAAGGTTAAAGCCTTGGGTCACATGTGGGAAACGCGCCCCTTCACGGTGGTACCGTGACGTGAGGCGCAATTGCATGAATGACACCCTGATCGACTACTATACTGGCGCTTCAGTACGTGCTTCAGATCAATGCCGTACAACACCATGATGGATGAAATGATAAGCATCTCTCACAGTCTCTGCGGTCTCGACGGTGGAGGTGGTACAACCAGTAGGCGTGCACCGCGGCATGCCCGCGTGCAGCGATATTGAAGTAGATAATGCGATAACCGGTGATGGCCCGTAACGGTAGCTTGGTCATCCCCCCAGACAGTTCAAGGGTATAATAAATCCATTTCTGCTTTCAATCAGTATGGAAGCCTACCCTTCATGGTGGATCATTTACCTTGATGGGTTTCGGAATCTGAGACGGAACTCCGTCCGGAAGTTCCCATGTGCGGTCATTCCCGAAAAGGACATGGACGGGAAGAAAGGGCCGAAACAAGCGCCGAACAACTTGGAATATATAACTCGTCTTCAGAAAAAGGTTCCTCTGCGCCGCATTCTTCTCCCTTCTGATGTCCGTCGTCCTATCAACTCTATCTCCGGAGGATATTGGCATTGACATAATCCAGACCGAGCATGGTCAAGGTCCAGGTATGGATCTGTTATTCGATCCCAGTACAAAGGAAACCATCTCTCGTCCTCACACTTTGAACACCCTCTAGATGACTCGCCAGGTAGTATACAGGCCCAGCAGGATGAAGCCCCGCAAGTTCATACCAACCTCTCCGAGGATTCAAGTTCTGAAGCTCAGACTGAAGCTCTGTTCTCTATGTATCTCGATAGAGCTATTGAAGATGACAAGAAGATGGTGGAAGGTTGGAAAAGCAAACAGATGGAATACTTGTCTTCGTGGGTCTTCAGGTTACCTCCCATTCTTCTACGTATAACTAGAAACTGTAGACTGGTCTCTTCTCTGGTGTTGTCGCAGCATTTCTCGCAGTGTCTGTCCAGAATATTCAGTGGAATCCACAAGACACCTCATCATTTTATCTCGCTCATATCTATCAGCAACTCTCTACCCAGTCGAATGGATCCCAACCTTCTATCCCATCATCCTCCTTGAACTCGAACCACCACCATGTCTACCAAGACGCCTCCCCTCCCAACCTTTCTTGTAACGGGCTCGCAGCCCAACCACCGTAGGTACGCGTTCTGTCAGCATCTATTCCCTGAAGAAGGGCATAACGGAGGGCGCTGCACCTGCTGGGACATCTGACAAGGTCAGGCGAAACCGGCTCCTGGGATGAGGCTAGCACGTATGCCTCATGGACCAGGGTAAGTTCAGGGAACCGGCCCAAAAGAGTTTGAAGTTTCTGGACTATGTTCTGATGCGTACGAATGGGGCTAGATGGTATTGATCTGAAGGATCAATAGAAGCGTCACCGTGGGAATGATCTAGAGGATCATTCTAGGTTCGTGTTCTGATGGGATCACAACAAGTCGGCGGCCTTCTGATTGATGCGCTGATAAACAGTTATCTGATGCCCCTGGTTTGTGATATGTGCCTAGTTTTGTGATGTGTTTCAGATACATGTGCACGGTTAGACTCCTACTATAGTTACTTACAGACTCCTACCTTAGTCTAGACCCAAGTACTATATAAGTAGCACTCCTTGCGCCTAGTAGAGGCCAAGTTGAGTCTCCTGTCCGACTACCCAGTCTAGCAGTGAAACAAGATACTCCTCACCTATCTGAACACGAAGGGAAGAGTGCTGTCACTACAGACTCCGTAATTCCCTGATACTACCGCACCCCGAGTACACCAAGGTCCTCCCTACGCGAAACAAGAGTCTACCACAACTACCGGCGGTGACATTAGACTCAACTTTCTTAAAACCTGGACGGTTTGACGAACCGTGACAACAAGAAGATGACGCTCCCACAAGCAATCAAAGATGTGGTCGAGAACCGAATTAAAGCATTCCTGGCAAAGGAGACGAAAGCAACCAAGAGCGACGAACGACGACCAGGCAAAACAACTGGTAAGAAAAACCACAGAAGGATCGAAGCGAGGGAACGAAAGGAAGAACCACCCCGCCCCAAAGAAAAGACGCCCACTATCGTATCAAGGAACCGATACGCACCACTAGCCACGCAAGGTGAAGCCGACGAAGGAAGCGACGAAGGACCCTCGAGGAAAGGAGAGGGACCCAATGAGAGGACCAACACCGAAGAACGGGGAACGACCCCTTGGAGGCAAAACGAGACGCCTACCAAAGAAATCCCTCTCCCCCAAACGTATGAAGGAGAGACGAGCGAAACCAAGAACTTCATCAAAGTGGTTGACGAATACGCCACGCATAACGGCAAGAGAACGGGGCTCAACTCCCCCATCAAGAAAGTAAAACTAGCCCTCAATCTTATGAGAGGGCGGAAGGTACGAAACTGGGTCAAGGGGGCAGCAGAAGCGATCGACACACTGCACCCAACAACAGACGACATCCCCGCAATTTGGACCACGTTCAAAGAAGAATTCACAAGGCAGTTCAAAGACACGAGCAACGAAGGACAAAGAACCCAGCAGAGACAACTGGCAAGAGCCAACAACGTGAAAGCGACAAAATCCCACGCACTCACAATGCAGATCATCAAGGGCCTCCTTGGAAAGAAACCCCCCACCCCAGCAGCGAACAACGAACAAAATAAAGAGAGAGAAAAGTGCAACCCCATCGGAAGGATCATAGACGCGCTCAAAAGAAAGACACAAACCCCCCCAATGCACGACGAACGGAAGACAGACGAACCTCGAAAGGAGCCAAAGAATGGGCACGTCACCCGAAAACCAACGGAACCCACGAACAAAACCGAAACCGAGGCAGCAGACACACACGCGAAAGACCTTGTCAAAACAGCCTCACTTAGAAAAGCGAGTGACGACCAGGTGTATATCTCCCTAAGGAAATCGATGATGGTCCGAGTCTATATTCACTCAATTGCGAAACGAGCGGAAACGGTCGCACTAATCGACTCGGGCGCGACCGAAAACTTCATGAACCTCACATACGCACGATGGCTAAAACTACCAATCAAACGACTGCCGAAAGAGAGGAAGCTATTTAACGTCGACGGCTCGGAAAACAAGATGGGAGAAATCCGCTTCTTCACCGACCTAGACGTCCGCACGGGGACCACCACCAACCGACTCAGATTCTTCCTCGCCGACCTAGGAGATAACAAAACGATACTCGGCTACCCATGGTTCGCAGCAGTACAGCCCAAGATAGACTGGAAACGAGGATGGATCGACCACACCCAACTCCCCATCATCTTTCGATCCGACGACGCCAAGAAAGCAATGTTCGCACCACGAGGCCACCACAAGAGAGGCCACGTCCAAGAACACCATTTCATTGGAACGGTAACCATCGACCCGGGTTTGGGAAAGAAAGAAGGTCAAGGTATCCCAGACGAATACAGACGGCACAGCAAAGTCTTCAGCGAGAGCGAGTCACAACGGCTCCCCCAGCACACGGTATGGGACCATGCGATAGAACTAACACCGGGAGCACCAGCGACGCTGCCCGGCAGGCTACTCCCGCTAATGCAAGAAGAAATAGCAGAAGCCCACAAATTCGTGGCCGAGCACCTCAAAAGAGGAACGATACGAGAATCCTGGAGCCCCTATGCGGCAAACTTCTTCTTCGTAAAAAAGAAGGACAATAAGTTGCGACCCGTGCAAGACTACCGACCGATCAACAAATGGACCAAAAAGAATCGAAACGTCTCCCCACTCATCCCGCAAACCATCGACCGGCTTAGCGGCTGTTCATTGTTTACGAAATTCGACGTACGATGGGGATATAACAACATTCGCATCAAAGAGGGCGACAAATGGAAGGCAGCGTTCCTAACGCACGAAGGCCTCTTCGAGCCCACGGTAATGTTCTTTGGACTAACGAACTCACCAGCAACGTTCCAGATGATGATGAACAATATATTCCGAAGGGAAGTAGCACAGGGTTGGCTATCGGTGTACATGGACGACATCGCAATCCATACGAAACGACAAGGGCTGGAAACTGAAGCCATACACTGAAAAAGGCACCAAAAGTACACCCATATCGTCCTGGACAGGCTAGAAGAAAATGACCTCTACCTAAAACCGGAAAAATGTGCCTTTGAGGAAACCGAAATCGACTACCTAGGCCTCATTGTCGGAAACGGCACCCTCAAAATGGACCCCAAAAAGGTGAAGGACGTCACGAGCTGGCCCAGACCCACAAACCCCACCGAAATCCGATCATTTCTGGGATTCACGGGCTACTATCGATACTTCATCGAAGGATACTCAAAAATTGCCCGACCACTACTAGACCTAACGAAGAAACTCACCATTTGGGAATGGACGGAAAGCCAAGAAAAAGCGTTCCAAACGCTAAAAGAGCGAATGTGCGCAGACCCCGTGCTAACACAACCAGACTTCGAAAAACGATTCTACCTACAAACTGATGCATCGGCATACGGCGTGGGCGCCGTACTCTCGCAGGAGAGAGGAACTACTCGCCCCCTAAAAACCAAGAATTCAAAACCAAAGCTACACCCCATCGCATACTACTCGGCAACGTTCACCCCGACCAAACGAAACTACGACATCTACGAGCGAGAGCTGTTGGCGGTAATGAAAGCACTGGCACACTGGCGACAGTACCTGGGATGGACCAAAGAACCATTCACCATCCTAACCGACCATGCCAACCTACAATACTGGAAATCGCCAAAGAACCTCAACCGACGAACCGCACGATGGCACGCAGACCTACAAGAATACGATTATGAAGTACAACATGTACCGGGGAAGCAGAACATCCCTGCCGATACACTGTCACGACCACCGAACGCGGACCAAGGGAAAAATGATAACCAACAGGTAACCGTCATACCCCCCGAGAAGTACGCCATCGCCACCGCCTCCACAAACGGGCCACCCCCAGAGGAAACAAGAAGGAACCTCATGACCCTCGTACACGACCACCCGTCAGCAGGGCACCCAGGAAGGGACGAAACGATCCGAAAAGCAAGGCAAGCTATTCAATGGGACGGAATGAACCACATCAGGAAAACCCAAAGTGTCTTAACATGTCTTAATGTCCCATTAAGAGTGTTATAAGCTGAGTTAAGAAAAAAATCATTAAGATAGACCTTTCTTGGATTCAGAAAGGTCATTTGCTGAAATTGATCTTAAATTAATCTTAATTACAAGTAAGGCTGCAGTAAGTAGGTGGGTAAGCATACCAATAAGTGATGAGCCAGCAACTTAATACACATTAAGCACTAATAATGTAATTAAGGGATGATACTAATGACTTGCATTGACATTTAAGACTGAATTAAGGATGTACGACAATATTATAACATACTGTACTGTACCACCACTGTTGCCAGCCCTCTCGAGTCTCGAGATGTGAAGATACATCTATCGCCTTCCGCTGCCACGTCCATAGCCGACTTGGAGGTTGTCAAGCTCTGCCTTGAGTGCCTTGATCATGCTGTGAGCCAAATCGAGGTCCTTGCTAAGGCGATCGCGCTCCTACAGGTAAACTTTCCCTTGCGGTCTGGCCAGAACTGCCTAAGCACGTCAATTAAAGGTCCCCTTGGTACCAGCCAGTCCCATATCCATGCTCGTGCTGGGTGCTCCCAGAAGGTGGAGGCATTGCTAGGCAGGTGCCCATCACAGTGGTCAATCGGTGCCGCACACATGTTCAAGTCGCCGATAACGACCACCTCCTGCCCAGCTGCAATCAACCTCCGCAAGCGCTCCTGCAACATCAAATGATAGTTCATCTTGTAGGAAAATTGCGCATCGGATCCTTCATTCGGACAGTACAAGTTGATGAGCACAAACAGGCCAAAGTCGAGCACGAGCGCACATCCTTCGAGGTCCAGAGTGAGAAGGTCATTTGGGGTCTGTTCGTCGGCATCGGGTACGAGGTCGAGTTCGTGTGCAAGGGGGTATGACGCCAAAATGCGCTCCGACGGACTTGAAGGAATCTTCGGTTGCAGGCCTCCGGACAGACCTTCCTCGGGGCGTCGCTGACTCGCTGTACATGTGTCAGCGTAGACTGCCACGCCACTGTAGCCTCTGTTCGAGGCGGGAAATGAGAAGAATGAATGGAAAGAGTCCGGCAGCACAATGTCGCGACCGATTGCTACACGACTGCTCTTTATTTCTAAAGGGGGACAATATGAATTGGGCATGTCGAGGAGTGACTATGACGAGAAACTGCACCTTGAGGCAAAGGATGCTGAGGAGATGCCGAGATAGGTGCGCGCGCTGAGAGGGCCATGGCTGAGGGATCTGTTACAGGCACTGAGGACGGCGAGCTAGCATTGATAGTGCCATGTACTAACCGGTACGGGAGCCACGGGTGTCCACCTGTTGCGCTATGGGCGTGCGCGCAGCACCGTTAGCATCCAGGTGACGGGAAAATTTGCAAGAAGAGTAGAGCTCACTTTCACAGAGGAGCACTGACAGCTCAATGCATACGACAGCATCACCCTAAATGAATTCATAATTGATTTCATCGCGGTTACGTATGTCGAGCATAAGTACTGTACCTTGCAAGCCAGAGCCACGAATGCCGAGTAGCTGCTTTACGGGTGATGCAGGTCGACTCCTCTATGGCAGGAGTGATGGAGGTGCTTGATGGACGAGGTCTAAGCTCCCTTCAGGAGCACGGAGAAGGATTTGAAGCCAATACTAGGAGAGCTGTGAATGGCCTGATGGGTACTAGGGGGCCGCTGAGAGGCTTGGTTTGTCGACTATCGATCTCCTCAAGCTCATCGATGGAAGGGAATGTTTGAGAAAACTCTATGGCTTGGAAATGGTGCCGAGGAGGTCATGTATGGAGTTGTACTAGGGCCGACGGTGATGGGGACGAAGGTGACGATCATTGAGCTTGAGAATTAGTCGTGGTCGAGAGGAGGCGATGAACGTGATGCTGTCAAAAGTTCAACGTTCAACTTGTGGCGACGGCTGCTCCGGTGACCGGTCCGAGCGTGACTTGTGTTTTCGCCGCGTTGGTTAACTCTCTCCGACCTTGACGCCCAGCCCATCAACAGTGGCATCGAGCCAGATGACTT
Organism: Russula emetica; assembly: GCA_015178925.1. Taxonomy (NCBI): domain Eukaryota; kingdom Fungi; phylum Basidiomycota; class Agaricomycetes; order Russulales; family Russulaceae; genus Russula; species Russula emetica. The sequence goes on along the minus strand of WHVC01000094.1, from coordinate 31,745 downwards.
ATTTCGTCGCTCATCCACATCCTCCACCGAGTTTCTCAAGAACCACTTCGGATTAGATTTGTATCACCACCGGCAAATCTATCATACCCCCGAGGACGAAGAAAGCCTCTTCCTCTCAATTGGCGCCCCTTCTTCCCATTCCCAAACAAAAGGATATCTCACGACCCTCTAACCCCAGAGCCAAGCCAGTCACGATGCCGCCACCCCGACCCCCAACGCCCACCATCCTCTTCCACTTGCACGACACCTATCCGCGCACAACTTACGTCTACTCCTGCCACAAAGTCCTCTGCACCACGCAAAATTCTGGCATCGTCTAGCACTGTCGGTGTCAAGCGGAAACCAACACCACTGCCAGTCACCGCTCCTCATCCTAAACGTGGCATGACTCCACTTTGTGTGACAAGGGCTGCTGGAGACGGCTCCTCTTGTTGTCTCGCACCTCTTCCTGCACCAAAGCTCCGAGGCGAACGTTCCAATGGGGAGGTGGACGGTCTTTTACGTACCGAGTTGGTAACCCTTGCTCGCTTGCGGATAGACAAGGAGGAGAGTGATGCCATCTCGGGCGACGAGGAAGAAGCCGTTGACATATCTCTTGGAGGTCACATTACAAAGCGGTTGGCTCATAGTCGGCTAGTAAGCCAAGAGCTGATAGACAGCACCGCCGCCACCACTGGTTCACATGTGAGTCACATCGTGTGGAAGCTTTTTTTTGTCTTGCTCAAATGTGGTCTAGTCACTATTTCACGCGCACACTGCTACAAAGGCAAAGCGCAAGTCAACCACCTCCAGCATCGCCTGTCCCACAACACGCTCCCGTACTTCATCCAGATCCTCATCGTCTATGGCATCCTCCAAGACCCGACAACGCATACTGCATTCTAGCAATGTATCCGTGTCGTCACGCAGCAAGCGCGAAGATGCCAAGTCGCTCGTGCACACACGAAAACCCTCCATCTCACAGCTACATCTCCATATAAGTGTGTCGAGAGTTCCGGCAGTGCGACGCTCTTCTCCAATCCCACTATTCCTCCCGTATAGGAGTCTCGGCAACACCAGCGCGACCTCGGCCAGCTACAGTAATAGCATTCGAATCGCCCATAAACGCGAGTGGTTCACCTGCACATCTGAGACTGCAGCTAGACTTTGGACGTCCGCCGGCCGCTTCTCGCCATAGTTATGCTGGGCTGGACTCGCCTTTCCTTCACATATCTGGCGAAAGTAGTATTGGTAGCAACTTGGCGTTACCTGCTGCTCCTTCTTCCCCAACTTCAGAGTTTGTACCCTTGCCACCCCTTGCGCGAGGCCGAAATGGGCGAAATATCTGACGGGGGCGGGAGTGACTTTGCCCGGTCGAGGTCGATATTGACGCGATGGCGATGGGGCGCCGAAGACCTATTTTTCAGCAGCAGCAGCTTTGCGCACTCACGCGATATTGGCCCAGGTACTGGTTTTGGGTGGGATAACTCCCCTATCGTCTCTCACACCATCAAGGTTATGTAAGGTACACCGCGCCTCGCTCCAAATTTTCCCCAGCGACGTCCAAGTTGGAGAAGAAGTCTCGTCCGTGCAACTTGGTGTAAGGTTGGCAGTGCGGCTGCGCTTGTGCAGACCACTCCATAATGCCTAGCAATGCGATCTGAGCCGTCCGGGGTATTTGATCTTCTCCTTCGAGTCAACACTGCGCGCCGACTGTCCCAGGCCTAGGACCGCTAACAAAAGCTTAGACGGTCGTAAGCCACAACTATACAGTTTCTCACGCTTGTCTATCATCGGTTCACACTCCCTTTTTTTATATCTTTTTTTATCGCTTTGCGCTCATTGCCTCTACCCTCGACCTCCGGTGCAAGATAGCTGCAAACAAATCAAAGACCTTCCCGCCTTCACAGCCCCTCATTCGACACCCTTCTCGTTGACTTCATTCCCTCCTTTCGAACTTGGGACAGCGACGATCAACTCTAGCCGCGACAGCACGACACTAGTATACCTTTTACATTGAGTCCCTAGCCTTATTTTCATAGTTACTGATCTCTTTTTCATATTTTTGACATCCTTCATACGTCTGGCACAGCAGCAACGCACGCGTCATTCATTTCTGGACTTTATTCTCGCCGACGCAGGCGCTCAGTAGGGACAAGCCTGTATATAAAAGCCACCCTCGCTCGTAGAGGGAGGCCATCGAATCATCGACTCTGAATCCCATTTCCCATTTCCATCTTCTCTCCTCTGTGTGCCCGCCATCTCAGGACGCTTTCTCTTTCCTTCTTTCTATCTTTGCACCCTCGCTGCCCATCTGATGAAGAGCCATGCCGAACTGAGCTGCCGAGCCAACTTACGCTTCTGATCGCCGCTCCGACGCTAACAGACTCCCTTCTCTAGGTCTCTTAACCCCTTAATCTCTGTCTGCTCGGACTCACCTGCGCATTACATCCGCGCTACATTGGGTATAGTACTGTCTGCCATCCAATACGTCGCCGGAGCTGCGTGGGCTACTTGTTTCGCTACTGGGTTCGGATCCACTGGGTGGTGTAATCTGTGGAGGCAGAGGTGCTGTGACTGCTGTCACAGGTCCTGGCGTTTGAGGTCCAGGTGGCGCTAGTGCTATAATAGATGAATACAAGCACGCGATAGCTCCTTACCATTCCTTATGCATGCCAGGGAGTTACTTAATCACAAATCTGACTTATTGGCCTCTTAATGGGCATGGACTTGCTTAGTCGCTAGGATTTTCTTAGGTACAAGTTGGTGAAACACAAATTAAGATAGAAATGCAGCTTAAGACCGTTAAGAAGCCTTAATGGCATCCTTAATCTCACTAAGAGGGTTTAAGACCTATTAAGTATTTTGGGGTTTTCCTGATGCCAATGGATCACGAACTACGTCAAAGGATGCGCCACGTGCCAGCAAAACAAAATCCTCACACATAGGAAGAAGACCCCCATGTTCAGGATATCAACGGACAAAAACGTGCTACCATTCCAGCAAATAGCCATGGACTTAATTATGGGACTCCCACCACGAAAAGGGAAAGACGCGATACTCACCATAGTCGACCACGGATGCTCTAGGGCAGCCGTCTTTCTACCATGCGCCACGGCGATCACAGGGGCTGGGATAGCCCAACTCTACATGGACAACGTCTACAGGTGGTTCGGACTCCCTACGAAGACCATCACCGACAGAGACCCAAGGTTTACATCCCACTTCGCCCGAGCACTAACGGAGAAACTAGGGATCCAGCAAAACATCTCAACGGCGTTCCACCCTCAAACCGATGGAATATCGGAGCGCAAGAACCAATGGGTGGAACAGTACCTCCGAATCGTAACATCGGCACAACCCGAAGACTGGACACAATGGCTATCCCTAGCGTCAGCAGTCCACAACAACCGGAAGAACGCGACGACCGGCCTATCACCCAACCAGATCTTGTTGGGGTACGCCAGATCTTGTTGGGGTACGAAACGAGCATAACCCCGTCAGAGACCCCAAAATACAACAATGAGGCGGCACAACAAAGGGTTGAGCAGCTTATCCAAAACAGGGAACGGGCAACCGAAGCGATCAACGGACTGGGGCAAAACGGGAAGATGATACCGTCCCAATACAAGCAAGGGGAACAGGTTTGGCTAGAAGCAACCCACCTGAAGCTCCGCCATCAGAAAACGAAACTGGCCCCGAAACGCTATGGTCCCTTTAAAATCATCAGGGAAGTATCGCCAGTAGCATATCGGATCGGACTTCCGGCATTGTGGGGAATACACGACGTATTCCATGCGTCCCTCTTATCGCCCTATCACGAAACAGCAGCCCATGGGCCAAACTTCTCCCGTCCCCCACCAGAACTAATTGAGGGAGAAGAAGAGTACGAGGTAGAGAAGATCGTCAATCACCGTCACTATGGAAAAGGGAAGGCGCTCCAATACCTAATCAAATGGAGGGGCTACCCTGAGTACGACAACACGTGGGAACCAGTGGAGCAGATCAATGCCCCCGATCTCCTCAAAACATACCACCAACGTAATCCGTTGGAAGAGAAGTATAAGAGGACAGTGGCCAAAGCAAAAGCAGCGATCCTCTCCCTCTTACACCGCCCCACCCGTGATCAACCACCACCATCCAACATGCCCTACACCGCCCGCGACGCCAAAGCCTCCAACCGACCCTTCCTCGGACGAGCCATGACCATCGATCCACGCCCCAATGCCGACCCCGCCACCTCTGAAGGAAAGACGTTCAAGTGCCCACACGACGGATGCCCCTTTGCGTCAAAAAGGGGTCACAACCTGAAGACGCACATCATGACGCATGATAAGACCGTCGTGCAGTGTTTTACCTGCCCCACTTGTGCCCGGAAGTTTACCCGTCACCACGACCTCTGTCGCCACCATCAAGACCAGCATAAAAAGCCCCTGCCCCCGCTACCCCCTCCAGAAAGATATGCAGCCTACGACACCATCACTCAGACTGCCGACCCTGTCCCGTCCTCGTCCCGCAACCAACTCGCCCTGGCTGACGAGAAAGAAGAAACCCCCGCACCAGCAAACTCCGAGCGCGAGTACCTCACCCCCGAGCTCTCCTACCCCGACGACGACGATCTACTCAACGAGGTGAATGAGGGCATTCACCCTAACGCGGAGAGTGGTGTAACGGGCTCGCAGCCCAACCACCGTAGGTACGCGTTCTGTCAGCATCTATTCCCTGAAGAAGGGCATAACAGAGGGCGCTGCACCTGCTGGGACATCTGACAAGGTCAGGCGAAACCGGCTCCTGGGATGAGGCTAGCACGTATGCCTCATGGACCAGGGTAAGTTCAGGGAACCGGCCCAAAAGAGTTTAAAGTTTCTGGACTATGTTCTGATGCGTACGAATGGGGCTAGATGGTATTGATCTGAAGGATCAATAGAAGCGTCACCGTGGGAATGATCTAGAGGATCATTCTAGGTTCGTGTTCTGATGGGATCACAACATGTCGGCGGCCTTCTGATTGATGCGCTGATGAACAGTTATCTGATGCCCCTGGTTTGTGATATGTGCATAGTTTTGTGATGTGTTTCAGATACATGTGCACGGTTAGACTCCTACTATAGTTACTTACAGACTCCTACCTTAGTCTAGACCCAAGTACTATATAAGTAGCACTCCTTGCGCCTAGTAGAGGCCAAGTTGAGTCTCCTGTCCGACTACCCAGTCTAGCAGTGAAACAAGATACTCCTCACCTATCTGAACACGAAGGGAAGAGTGCTGTCATCACTACAGACTCCGTAATTCCCTGATACTACCGCACCCCGAGTACACCAAGGTCCTTCCTACGCGAAACAAGAGTCTACCACAACTACCGGTGGTGACATTTCTCCCCCGTCCAGGGGAACAACTCCAAAAACTCTTCCCTCTCGCACATGACTCCCTCGCTAGTGTCCTGGGCCTTGCCCTCGCCTACGTCCAGACCATGCACCCCACCAAGCAGGCCAAATCAGACCCTGCTGTGGCGGCAAGTGCCCACATCCTGTCCCTCTTCATAAATGACCTGCTCATCAAGTCTATGGCCCCTCCTAGCTCTCATACTAACACCCCCTCCAAAGAGCTTACCACACTCCAGGGCAAATTCTCCAGCCTTGAAAACACCGTCCTCGCACTTGCAAAAGCCACACTGGCCCACAGCAAAGACACCAAGCCCCCTCCTCCTCCACCTGCCCAAACAGCCCAGCCCAAGCCCCAACAAAGCAAGGGACCCGCCACCCGCCACCCCCCACACCTATGCAGCAAAGGCTGCTTCCCCCCAATGCCCTAGCATTGTGGTGGGAACTGCTGCTTACTCCTGGCCAGACAACCAGAGGCCGAGCCCCTCAGACATCTGCACCACCATCAACAACACCCTGAAAACGTCACACGCCCAGACCCAACTGTCTGCTGCCAAGTGGACACAAAAGGGTAATTTGGTAATCTGGGGTGGACCCAACACCACGGCGCATCACCTCACAGCCGCTCTTCCCACCATATCCGAGGCCCTGCAGTCCTCCCTCTCAGCCCTTTCTGATTCTGCCCCTAGCACCCCCCCTCCAGTCCGACCTAACGTCAAATGGTCAAAACTCACACTCAACAACATCCCAACTGGCAAAACCGCCACCCAAGGAGCCCACACCCCTGAGGATTGCCACCAGACCCTCCTCACTGAGAACCCCTCTTACGCTTCCCTCATCATCACTCAAAAGCCCTCTTGGGTTAGAGACCCCTCCACATACCAAGCCAGCGCATCATCTTCTCTCACCTTCTCTTTCGAAGATCCAGACGGCACGGTCGCCCAGGCCCTACTCCACACCAGACAGCTCTATGCCTTCGGGCACGTGGGCCTTATCAAACGATGGAAACAGAAGCCACCCCCTCCTAAACGTGCCCCTGCAACCCCTCCAGCCTAGGGCTGCACGCCGTAACCGTACAATACGGCTGTATGGCCGTATTTGTACGGGTCCCGTTACCGTACCGTCAGTAATACAACTTGTTTCAAAACGGCCGTACCTTGTACGTGCCGTATACCGTACTCAGCCGTACCATTATGGGTGAAACCAGCCGTAAACGGCCGTACAATTCGTGCAGATGCGCCGCGTGTGCTCTTGCTAGTCTAGGCCTAACACATGATTGCCTCGACGCAGCCTCGTGTTATCTATGCCTAACACATGTTTGCCTCACGATATCTAGGTTTGTCTTTCGCTCCCTCTGTTTTCCTTTATCTCTCACTCCGTGTTCTTCAGGTTTCTCCTCTCTTGTCCTTTTCTCTGGACAACTACCATGGACCTTGTCATACTTCCCTTATCTGTACCCGGTCGCAGTGCATGTAATGCATCCTCGCTGTCACCTCCGGTGATCCACCCGCTCTCCTTTTCCACGTTTCCTGTCGTTTCTCACCCATCGGGCCTTGGTTTGTCTTCCACTCCCTCTGTTTTCCTTTATCTCTCACTTCATGTTCTCCAGGTTTCTCCTCTCTTGTCCTTTCTCTGGACAACCACCATGGACCCCGTCATACTTCCCTTATCTGTACCCATCCTCGTTGTCACCTCCGGTGATCCACCCGCTCTCCTTTTCCACGTTTCCTGTCGTTTCCCACCCATCGGGCGATTCGGGCCTACGAATTCATTTTAGTTTTGTGAGTGTAGGTACGATGTTGCTGAATAAAAACCCCTTGTTACAGCAGAAAATACTTGTCCATTCGCCCCTGTGTGCCTCTAATGTCTGCTCGATCTGACCCCGACCAGTGTGCGCTGGATGAGAATGGCCAACTCAAGGATGCCAACAACATCTGATGGTTCAACTCCCCAAGTGACAAGACCCCCATCCCTCTTCCACCTGTCGAAGGAGTTGAAGGAGAGACTGTCACCGATGTTGGAGGTACGCCTCAATATACCGTCTATCTCGCAATTACTAACGCTTATCATCACAGCTCCTCATACTAGACCTCAGCAAAATGAGTTGGGAGAGAGCGCTGGCTGTGCAGAGTCAGGACCGTCAGGTATGTACTCTGTTGCTTACTATGCCGTGTCGGCGCGTTCTCGCTCTATCATCCGTAAGGTGTGACAGGGGTATGGGTAACACCGTGAGTATCGGGTCACGGGTATTCCCGGGTACGGGTACGGGTTTGGGTTTATCGTACCCGTGAAATACCGTACCCGTTTGCGCGGGTACACGGTTTTCTCTATACCTCAAATCTCTTGGTCTCGAACTTCTTTCCGTACACTGCCTTACCCCAACAAGTTTATCCCAATCAAATTCTCCGCGGGACACAATCCGGCTACCACACTCGTCAATAACATTTCTGATTTTTGCATCTGTACCCCTCCCATCGCCGACACTTTTACCGGCCTTCAAGTACTGCACACCAGTGAATACCTTCAATTGGACCAAATTCGTAGGCGGGGGCATTGTCGGAATGAAGATCTGTAACCCCAACGGCACAAATCCTGTAGGGTATTGTCAACATACTCTTGATCGCATTGGTCTTCCTTACAACATGTCCAACGCCGCACAAAACGGTACATTTGAAGTATGCGATAGTGGCCTCATGGATATTCCTGGAGTATACACTTCAGGCGGGCAAACACTCTCTTACTCTCAACCTGCCGAAACTGTTTCCATTGGGTCGCTTCCCTATACGCCCCGTATACCCTCCAGCTCGAACTGTCAAACATACCAGAGCACGCAGATTTTCACCGACTTCGCCTCACTCGCCTCCTCTACAACTGGTGCCTCAGCTGCTCCGACAGGCTCGGGTGCTTCCCATGCGGGCAGCATCGACAGCTAATCCTACCAAGGCATTCGGATCCAATGGTACACGATCTGTTACGATCCCACTTTTCACAACTCACGAGCATCCTTAGTGTTGTGTTTTCTGTTGCTTTCCTCGCGGCATGAATGCCTGTTCACCGACTTCCCCTCACTCGCCTCCTCTACAACCAGTGCCTCGGCTGCTCTGACAGGCTCATTGATGGAATAGGACCCTTATGCAGTGGGAACTGGGGATGTGTTGCAGAATTCGACGCTCATTAGAATACTGAATCAGCTATACCATTATATACATGTCTTATACACGACTTTTGCCAAAGAAAGGCTTGGTGACCTCACATAATATCGTGGGAAAACTATACAGTTTTCACTTGTGGCTTGTGGCTTGTGGCTGATCTTTGCTTCCGCTCCGATCGTGCGTCGCAAAGAGAACGAGGCACGCCCTAACCTCTCAGGCCTCAGGCCGCCAATGGCTTCGTCAGGTCTCATCGAGGCTAGCGAAAAGGAGCAATTCATCGAGATCTGGCTCACCCACTTAAAGGTGAGCATTTTTTTTTTTATAATCCCACGGTCCGCGGATGCCTAACAATTCAACGAAGTCTTCTGCGAAGTCGTCGTGTTCATCACTCCACTCCCGCACTTCCTCTATATCCAGTGCAGCCACATCAAGTGCAAAGGCAATCGGGCAAGGCATCAAGCGTATCAAGAAAGGCACCGGTGCAATCGTTCGGCCTCTTAAGCGGGCTAAACATGCGCTGTCCAATGTTTCGTCTCCAGTCATCAGTGATGTAGAGGACCCAACTACCGACGATCAAGCCAGCATCAAGACCAATGGATTGCTGGAGGTTATCGCAGTTGGATCCGACGAGGAGCTAGATGACCTTGAGAAGGAACTTGGTGCGTTTACTTACTATTTTTTCCTTGCTGTCTTACTCATTTCAATTTTAGCGGCGGTTAAGGAAACTTGGAGGTATCCTATATATTCTTTCTTCAAACCTAAAGTAACGATTGAGGTACACCATGGCCGTGTCACCCACTTCTTCACCTGCTCCTCAAAGAAATGCAAAACCGAGGCACGAGGCGTTCGGCGCTATTAAGACAAAGGTGACAAGTCTTCGACCGCCAACCTTCGGCACCATGCAGTTCGCTGCTTTGGCGAGGATACGGTCAACGAGGCTGTAGGCGGGGTGTCTGGTAGCCAGCGAAGCGGTAACATTTTCAGTGCCTTCGCCAGTCAAGGGCAAAAACCCGTTGTGTATTCTCATTGTGCACACTCAGGCCCTGAGTTCCGGTGAGTACATGCGCTATACATACCTTTCTTTGACTCATATACATCAGTGCCCACATTGCAAAATGGGTTGCCGAAAGCAATCGCCCAGCAACTATTGTCTCCGATCCCGAGCTTGTCAATCTTCTCACAACAGGACACCCCCACCTCAAGGTTCCATCTCCGAACACCGTTCGTCGTGACATTCTCGCGGCCTATGTGAAGTGCCGCGAACGTATCATCAAGCTCCTAAATGATCACCCAGGGCGTGTCCATTTTGCGACCGATGCATGGACGTCAACCAATCACCACGCGTTCGTTGCTTGGACTGTGCACTTTGAGTACAATGGGGCCATGTTGGCCTTTTTATTGGATATCATTGAGGTTCCTGAATCTCACACCGGCGCGGCATTGGCTCGGGCATTTCAGAAGATGCTCAAGACGTTTGGGCTTCAACATCGGGTAAGTTTGTAGTCTCGTGTTATGCTCTCAAGCTAATTGTTTCTACAGGTCCTTGCTGTGAATGCTGACAACGCAACGTCGAACAACACGCAGGGGGAAGCGCTCGCGAATATGGACAACTCGTTTGTGATGGAGCATCGCGTTCGTTGCTTCAACCACACCTTGCAGCTCTCTGCGAAAACCCTTTTGTGTCCTTTCAATGCTGGGCTAGGCAAGGCAACCGAACGTGACGACAATGATATTGATCCCCTCGACTTGGACATCAATGGCGACGACAGCGAAGATGGTGAAGATGAAGATGAAGATGAAGACGAAGACGAGGACGAAGATGAAGACCTTCTGGACCTAGACAGCACAGATAACCTCGACGATGGTGTCGACAAGTTGGACGAATTGGATCCAGATGCACGCGAGGAGGTTATGGCGGACACAGCTGCTGTCCGTAAAGTGGTAACAAAGCTTCGCCACCTTGCTTTTGCCATCGTACGATCAACAACCATCGCCCTCCCTGCATGGCGCAGATACTGCAAGGAGCTCAAGCTCAAGCCACGCATCCTCCCACGCGACGTCGTCACTCGCTGGAACTCTACTTACTACATGCTCGACTTTGCAATCAGATATCGCACTGCCATCGATGCCATGACAGCCGACAAGTCCCTCAAGCTCCGAAAGTTCGAACTGGAAATGGAGGAGTGGTCTATTGCCGAGGACCTCGTCGCGGTCTTACTCCAATACAAGAACGCGACGCTCTTCTTCTCCCAAGACTCTGCTAGTGTCGCCGCCATCATCCCTGCTATGGACCGGATAACAAGCCACCTTAATTACCAAACCGGGAAAGTATACCACCCCTCCATCGCAGCCGCCATGAAGCTCGCACGCAAGAAGATGGACCGCTACTACTCACTTACTGACTCCTCCTCTACATATCGTATTGCCATGGTCCTACATCCGGGAATGAAGCTCGAATACTTCCGCAACCAGAAGTGGAAGGGAGAGTGGATCGAAGAAGCCGAGTCGCTGGTCCGGGAGGAGTACATTGCAGAATACGAGAAGGTGGCCGATGAATCCAATGCGACGCCCACAAAAAACTCGAAGACCGAGAACAATGGCGGATTTGCATCTTTCGGCGACCTTTCTGTTACCTCTGCTCCCCGTGCCAGCGAGATCCAGGAATACCTCAATCACCCTGTCGAGAATGTGAAGGACCCTTTGAAGTGGTGGGTGGACAATCAACATGTCTACCCCAACCTTCATCGCATGGCTTTGGACTACTTGAGCATCCCCGGTAAGTGCAGTATAATTCTATATAATCATTTCAATCACTAATATAATGTTTAGCGACTTCTACCTCTGTCGAACGCGTGTTCTCGCAAGGCCGCCACCTTCTCCCTTTCACGCGCAACAAACTCTCGCCACCCTCAATTCGCGCTTTTCTCTGTTTTGGCTCATGGGCACGCTGCGGTCTTGTCGTTTTTGAGGATGTGGTAGTGGCTGTCTCTGCAAGGAGCACGGGTAGATAGAACTTAGCTGTAGTAGTTGTAACTCGTAGTACATTTCATATACAAAACCCGCGGTGTTGTACGGTTTCGTACCTCACCCGCGGTGTCTTACACGTGCACGGTTTTGTGCCTGAACCCGTGAAGGAAAACGGTGTCGTGCCTGAACCCGTAAAACAAAACGGTGTACCCGTACCCTTAACCGTTCGGGTACGGTGTTCGCGGGTACGGGTTAGGGTTTATCAAATCATACCCTAGGGTTACCCCTGGAATACCTTAATCATCCGAGACTGTGATTTGTTGACCTCTTAATGGTACTAGGCCTTGGTCGAATTCAGCGCAGTGGTCGGGGAAGGAAGATGGCTGAAGCCCTCAAGTATGAGAAGGCTGACAACGATGGTAACCCAATCAAACGCCTCACGACCCTCACTGTGCGCCCGCCTCGAAAATCTCGCCAAGTCAAGAAGCAATGCATCGACACAACAGACATGGGAGCCTCCTCGGATGAAGATGATTGTGACTACCAGGACACCGAACCTGCAGAGCTTGAATCTGAGAGCTCATCACCCTCGGAAGGCGACTGTCAAGATACGCTCCCATCTAATGCTGAGGCAAGTTCTTATTTTTGTCTTATTGTTTCCATTCTGACACTTGCGGCAATCAACCTGCAGGTCGCAGACATCCTACCGTCTAAGACAATACCCACTGGGCGGGGTACTTCCGGAAAGCGTACACGCACAAAGCCAACACCCTCTTTTGGGGAGATCCAACCCATCAGCCGCGCTGAGAGCATGTGCAGTAACAGCGATACGCGTGAAAAAACACCAAAACCAATGGTGCATTTAGGGCCTTCTTACACTCTCACTTAACACTAACATGCCGAATCGAAGGTTACAAGGAATCCCATCTATCATTTCTATGAGGCAGTCGAACGAAGCTCGAACAGAGAACTCGGAAACCCTGGCGACAGGCACTACAAGTGCCTCCACAGAAATGGGAAGGTGCTGACCATCACAAAGAAAATGAAATATTCTTTGAACGGTAAGAGTAGGACGCAGCTCAATTTGATGTGCGCTCACTACTTCTGGCAGGTCTGATAGGTCATTTAAGATCTGTGTCAGCACCAATGTATCGCCTCTATGTGGCAATGAAGGAGCGGTCTCCCGATCAAATTACCGCAGACGAGATCACCGTCGCTTCAGGAAAAAATATTCTTGATTCGGCAGCACTTTCCCAGTTCCTGCAGAAGCTTGAATCTACGAGTACAACCATCCAGAGAGCATTTGAGAAGCAAGTCAACGCCGCTGCAGTAAGTCCTTTATTTTGCCAATTTACTATCAAGCTAATGTTCCAAAGGGTCCTTGGGATCAGGAAAAGTTCGAAGAAATGCTGGCAAAGTGGATCGTCGCCACAGACCAGCCATTTTATACGGTTGAGGATCCAGAGTTTCGAGACTTGTTGATGTATACGCATCATCCCTCGCCAAACCTCAAGATACCCCATCGCAATGCAGTTAAAACACGCGTCATGAAGATGGGTTACGATGCAGTTGAGGCTACAAAGTGTATGTTCCTGGTTCGTAAACATCTCCCTTCATTCCACAATCAGTCTTATAGACTCATATAATCCTCCACAGACTTCCGTTGAAGGCAAAATTAGTATTTCCCTCGATGCGTGGACATCGAGCAACAACTATGCATTCATGGCTATCGTTGCACACTATATGACAAAGGCTGGACAACTCGGTATGTCAATTTAATTCTTCTCACACAAGTACCGAGAAACTGAGGACACAAATTACTATAGAAGAGCTTCTTATCGATTTCCGTGAATTGGAGGGCGAACACTCTGGAGCCAATATGGCAGAGGCAACGTGGCAGACGTTGACCAGGTTTGGGATCGAAAATCGGGTTTGTCATGAACTCATGAATTACTTAACCATTAGGATATTTAGTATTTTCCTGCAGATAATGGCGATCATGACTGACAATGCGTCAAACAACAATACATTGGTCGACGGGATTGTAGAACGCGCAAAGAAGCAAGGTGTCTCAATGAATGGTGATTGGGTTCATCTTCGTTGCATGCCGCATATGGTTCATCTCGCGGCTCTGAAAGTAAGTATATAACCCATATTTTCCCTGATATGACTCCCTAATGATCGCTCAGCTCCTTGAAGGTATTGGGGCTATATCTGCTGCTGAGTCTAAGAAGGCAACGTCCCGGAGCGGTAACTATCAGGACTCAGTTACTGCATCGCTAAGCCGTACATTCGATGATGACGCTGTTGGAAGAGACGATGAAGACGAACAAGACGAAGTTTCCCTTGAGCCTGACAGATCCGGAAACATTCTTTCCGCTGTTGAAAAGGTAGGTGCTAGCATATCCACACAGATAACCCACTAATGTCGTTTCACAGCTTCGAAAAATTATCCGTGCCATCCGATCAAGCCCCCAGCGTAGTGTTTCGGCGGCTACAAGAGCCGAGCCGAGCCGTTAGCCGAGCCACAATTAGCCGGGCAGTCAGCTTGTTAGCCGAGCTGCGCCGTGGGCACCCATGCCACTTAGCCGCGCCGAGCCGCGCCGCCAAAATAGCCGGCGTTTCTCCGGCTAGAGTGCGGCTCAGCTCCCAATCCAGATCGCGAAAATTGTAGTCAAATCTTAGTTCCCATACATCAAACTACAGCTCTACAACAAAATCGACGCGTGATACATCATCGCCTACATGTACCTCAAAGCCCAACGTCTCAAACTACGAAAACATGCTACTTCCAGGACCTTGTACGAGTGGCCCGAGCGGGTGTTTGATGTATGTACCGAGACGGTTTAGCAATCACGTGAGTCGAAGAGCGAAGGCTAAATAAATCTAGTTAGTGCCGCTATTCATAGAGGGCGAGGTCACTTACACCCGACTAGTGAAGATAGGTGCACGGTCCACGCTGACATGGGGTGGTGCTTTGATGGGCTGATCAGTCACGGTTTCCGAGCACTGTAAGAGGATGGAATGAAGGAACTGATAGTCCGGTTTCTTGTCAAAGCCAAGAGAACGGACATAGGTGACGAATTTGCAGAAGGGAGCGGGTAAGCCTTCGCACAGCTCTTCCACTGTGATCGATGTTTTCTTACGGAGGACTAACTCCTCGTCGTTGCCTGCGGAATTGCTGGTCCAAGGCAACTCGCCGAGTGCTGAATAAATGATGGTATAGGCGAGAGACTCTAGGTCATCACGACGCGACTGGACATTGCCTTGCTGGCCACTGATGGATGCGAACGGAAGGGTACCAACGATCGAATGATTCGTTGTGAAAGGGATATGTAAATAAGTTGCGGGATTACGGAACAATCGTGCCAAGCCGAAATCGATGAGAAAGAGGGTAGGAGGAAGGTTATCAGCACGAATCATGAAATTCCCAGGTTTAATGTCACGATGGATGTAGTGTCGATCATGAAGTGACTGGACTGCTAAGAGCTGCATGTGAGGGTGTGTTTAGGTTTAGTATGATTGTTTGTTTTATATAACGTACCATTTGGGTGGCGTACGAGAATGTCTTCCTGTGGTCAAACTCAAGCTGATCGATCAGGTCGCCCAGTGAAGTTCCGAGATGATCGAGGACAATAACTTCATATATACTTTCCTTGCCGTACCAGAGTACTCGAGGGATTCCTCTGCCACCGGCGATAGTTGTATACACGTTGTGTTCATGACTGAGCCTTGAAGGTAAGCCGCATGGGTGCCCTATCTTCACAGCAACATCACCCCCCGTCGCAATGTCTTTTCCTAGATAGACACTCCCTAACGAACTCAGGAAAGTGTGTCAAACTCGAGTCAGAGTCGAGCTCACCAGATCCCCCAGTACCGAGTAGGTTACATACTCTGTACCGGCCACCAACACGCACAATATCTGACTTCGAGGGAGAGAATCGCTTCTCCGAGGTATGTCGTGGATTTCGAAGGCGCGTAGTCGTCATCAACGTTAAGAGAGAGAAATGATGGGTAAAGTCAACTTGGGGGATGCGTCGGTTCACTAAATTGCGAACTCCGATGTCAAATAAACACCAACAATATCGCACGCAACTGCTGTGCGATCATCTCTGTCAGTACAGACAGTAACGTGGCCAAGGAAAATATATTCTCATTGCAGTGACGTAAAAAAGCTGGGGTTAAGACTCGCAATCATCGTAGTTAATAAGGTCATTCAACAAATTGTCAAACGAAACAACAGGATCATCCACAAAGAGAGAGCTAAGCTCGCCAGTTGGCACCGACATACTCATGGCAGCTTCCGATATTGACCATCCGTTCATGAAGTTGAGGCGTTCTTTCTTGAGTGAATATTTCAGCATTTGAAGGGCCTCCATGAGAATTGGGCTGATTCGGTTTTGCTTCGCGGTGTCCGTGTCCTTTGCTGACGAGAACACACGCTCGCAAGGGACGGACGTTGCCTGGATCGGGAGATAATCCATCGCGATTGAGAACAGTGTTGGGAGTTCCAACCTATTAGCCTGTTGAGGGAGTTAGTTGTAGTACCAAAACGCCATTCAATTATAGGAATCACCTCACCTCCCAGAACCGCAGGATGTTGGTCTCCTCAGACGAGATTGGACCCGAAACATATTTTTGGAATTCAACATCCACACTGGACACATTACGTGTGGACTTTTTTTTGTATACAGAATCTTGGACTTTGAATCGCGTTGGAGCCACAGAAACCACTGGATCGGGTTGGACAGGGGAATCCGTCGTTGTAGCTTCAGACGTTGACGACTTCTGGCTACGGTACTGACGCATCTGCAAGTCGTGAGAAAGATGACTGAGGAGTTGAATTGTGTAGTCTTACGAGCGCCAGAATGATATCTTTGGCACGCCGGATATAGTGACCTTCCCATTCAGCTTGGATCCACGAGAGGCGCATAGCAGGGTTGAGGACTGTTCAATGAAGTCAGAGGTTAGAGCGACAAATCTTGATTCAAAGACTGACACATTGTGACGACATAAGCGTCTGTATCGTCCATTCGAATGTAGTATTTCTTTGCCCACCGCAGGCCGATTTCCGTCCAGGGCCGGAGCATCTCGTGCTGTTCCCCGAGTTTTTCCCATTCTGTCATAAACATCTCAAAACTGGATATCGCACGCGACAAAACCGGTGTGGATTCGGACGACATGCTTTGTTGACACGCGTGCGGAACCTGTTGTCACATGAGTGACTGTCCATGGGTTAAATAGACGACTCACGCTCAAGACAGTTTCTAACCCTTCAAGGATGTACCAATCAATTTCCAACAGCTTCCAATCGGAGAAGTCAACCAATTCAGTGTTAAGATACCGATCGAGAGCCTACATTAGATATTTGATTAGTCTCCACTGTAACACCGTCCAGTCGCTGAGATGAACTTACCGGCCGGAGAACTCTTAGACGTCGCAGCATCATAAAAACCGAATCCCACCTCGTCTTCACATCCCTCAGAAGTTGAAGCTCGGGAACTTGGACGATACAACGTTTGCCACTCTGAGTTTTTTCAGAGAACCATTGTCATTCGTTTCCGTCTTGGATGAACTTACGAAAGCCTTCCCTGCGTTGGTCCGAAGAGCGTAAAAGACGAATAATTCTGCGAGCACGCCTGAGGGGATCGCGCTTGATACCCGCAACCCATTCCTTAAGGTTAGAATGGTCATCGTAGCAATCACCCAGCTTCAACTCGTCAATATGGTGATCACCAATATCAATGTCACCACCATCCAATTCATCCTCGGAGTCATCGCAATCTATGTGGTTTGAATCGACGGCAACTTTGAGCTCGGAGAGATACCCCTTTGAAACAGACGTCATCGATGAAATGACGTGAGACGAACAGATGTTAATGATGTGTGCGTAACACCGGACGCGATGTTTAAGGTGATCGAAGTCAGCTGTGGCGAACGCCTCACGTTCGGCGAGCAGAGACTCTAGCTCTTCCATGGCTACAGCGTTGTTCTCGGCGTTGTCGAGCGTAAAGTGGCCGATCTACAAAGAGTAAGGCAAACGTGCGAATAGATATCATATGAAATACATACCTTGAGTGTAACATTAGCTCGATCAAGTAGGTGTAAGATATTCTTCGCTATATTGACGCCTGTGTGTTTCTTCTTGAGGCGATGAAAGCCGATAAGTGCAGCATTAAGTGCGAGGCGTCCACTTGACTCGTCACTTGAGATCCAGTGTGCGGTCAACGCTAAGTAGGCCTCTAGGTTCGCGTTTGACCAGACGTCTGAAGTGAAACTGATCCGCCCGCAGGATTTCTATGACCGAAGACAGTTGACAAAGCGGAAAGACAAAATGACTATACCCACAGAAAGGTCCGATTTCAACCGTTCGAATGAATTCCGCCATTCACTGATGACTGCTTCCCTCATCTTATCGCGGCGAGGGATGTCGGCGTCAACGAGAGTCTTGCAAAGAACCATACACATCTGTCGAAACTCGGGGCATTCTACAACACGAATCGACTGAAGACTAGTGAGAGTGTGAAAGCACGCGAGATCGTCGGGACTCACCTGATCATCTGCAACTACGAAGCGAACGAGATGCTCCAGGAACGCCTCTGGTGAAAATGATGGGAGCTCGGGGTCGCGTTTGTTGCGAGCATCGTGGGTAGATGGATCGCCCAATTCGCTCGATAGCTTATATGACCACTTGTGCTGTAAAACAGCGCCATCGTACTCCTCAGCGTGTATTTGGCGGAGATGCTGTCGAAGATTCGTGTTTCCGGTATTTGGCCCGTAGATATAATTAGCTACACCATCGGGGAGCGTAGACTTATCGGTGCCATATATCTCGCTGCTTGTTGTAAGAAAACAGAATAGATATTCGAAAGTCCGTACGTACAAGCATAGCTTGCAGATTTTAGGTGGAGGCGTTTCTCCGTTCGAAGAACGCTTGCCTCTAGTACAACCCATGCCAGTGAAGAAGTGCACAAGATCGAGGGCTACATTTGATTTAACTGGTCTATTGAGGGCGTCAGCTTGTTGGGGACTCGTTCTCTGAGGCTCTAGCTTAGGCGAGGGATTTGGAGGACCAGATATGTCAGATATCTCGTCGTCATCGTCTATCCCCTGCAAGTCGAATTCTTCGGCACTGACGACTGCGTCGAGTTGGGTGGTAGTTGCCTAGATTAACTGGTGAGTCTCTCAAGACTAAAGGTACATAGAGGGCCCAGAAAAATCACCTTTGATCGGGTCTGAGACGAGCCAACGGGACGTGCGCTCGGGCGACGAGAACCACCCTTGGCATTGACTCGTCCCACAGCCACAGGTGCAGCTACTGATGACGGTTCAAGGGGCTGTTTTGTCTTGCATGGAGCCATGGCACGAAGAGAAACCAAAGGATCAGTGAGAACGGGGGATTCAAGAGAAATGGGGAATCGAGAGAACAGGGGATTTGTGACGCCAGTGCATTGCTTGTGGGCCGAGACTTGTGCTACCCACGGGCACTCCACGGAAAATGACCAAAATAACCAAATAGATTACGTCCATGACATTGACGTTGAATTGCGGGTCCGTCGGCAAGCATTGGGCGAGCGACTCAAAATCAAAATGTGTGCACTGTGCAAGCGCCGAACCGCTGGGCCTGGGAACGATACTTTGATGGCGTTCTGACGGTCGCTAAACCCAAAGTGAGTGCAAGTGAACAGGATAACTAAGACGAGATGAGGACCTTGGGAAGTAAGATGGGCAGTGAATGGGTGAGCCGCAAGCAGCGAAGGGAGTGCACGTGCACATGCCACGATGTCAGTCTTGTCAACCGTTATCGGTTAGATCGTGTACGTTCAATTGAGTCGCGTACGTTCATGTGAATCAGATTCATGACTCAGAATACTCGGATTGGATCACATCACACTGGACAGACAGGCAACGCATGCCGCACATACAGTACAAACGTGAGAGATGCAACAGTACCACTGCTATACCACTGCACCACTGCTAACCCTGCCGCTTGCTCGCCGACACCATATAAAAAGCCTTCTCTTCGGCCACAGACCTCGACCGCTTGGAACCGGAATGGGTGATGCAAACCATATTTACATGGCAGAATATGCTGAGAGCTGGCCTTGTCACTGGAGGGCCACTCGTTGTCAAGGACCGTCTTGAATTAACTGAGCGTCGGGACTCACCTGATCATCTGCAACTACGAGATGCTCGAGCAGCGTGGGTGGATGCATTGCCAACTTCGCTCGATAGCTTATATGTCCATTTATACTCCAAGACCGCTTTGTCGTACTCCTCAGCGTGTGCTTGGTAGAGATGCCTTTGGAGATTCGTGTTTGCGGTGGTTGGCCCGTAGATATATCTGGCTACACCGGGGAGCATAGACTTATCGAATCCATATTTCTCGCTGTTTGTCATAAGAAAGCAGAATGGATATCAGAAAGTCTGTACATACGAGCATAGCTTGCAGACTTTAGGTGGAGGCGGACCTTGCTTCAAAATTATTGGGCCGCCTTGAGTGGGTTGTTCAATACCAGTGAAGAAGTACAGGAGATCGAGGGTTGCAATCACGTCAACGGGCCCATTGAGGGGGTCAGCTTGTTGGGAACCCGTGTTCTGAGGCTCTAGCTCAGACAAGGGATTTGGAGGACCAGATGTGTCGGATATCTCGTCGTCACCGTCTTTCCCCTGCAAGTCGAATTCTTTGGCATTGGCGACTGCGTCGAGTTGGGTGGTAGTTGCCTTGGATTAACCAGTAAGTCTCAAGACTCAAGGTACGTAGAGAGCCCAGGAAAGTCACCTTTGGTTGAGTCAGAGACGAGCCAACGGGACATGCACTCGAACAACGAGAAGCATCCTTGGCATTGGCTCGTCCCACAGCCACAGGTGCAGCTACTGATGACGGTTCAAGGGGCTGTTCTGTCTTGCACGGAGCCATGGCACGAAGAGAAAACGAAGGATCAGTGAGAACGGGGGATTCAAGAGAAATGGGGAATCGAGAGAACAGGGGATTTATGGCCTAAAATCCCGAAGGCCAGTGTATTGCTTGTGGGCCGAGACTTGCGCTACCCACAGGCACTCCACGGGAAATGACCAAAATGACCAAATAGATTACGTCCATGACATTGACGTTGGATTGCGGGTCTGTCACCAAGCATTGGGCGAACGACTCAAAGTGAAAATGTGGTGTTGTAGACTTGTAATCTTGGCGCTAAATACAGCATTCTTTTTTGGATACTGAGTGAAAGTGAACGGAATAACAAAGACAAGATGAGGACCTTGGGAAGTAAGAAGGGTGAATGGGCGTGCACATGCCACGATGTCAGTCGAGTCACCGTACGTTCAAATTGAGTCGCGTACGTTCAATTGAATCACGCGATTCATGACTCAGAAATACCCAGATCGGATTGGATCGGATCACATCATACTGAACGGCACATTAGGCAGTAACTTACGTACAGAACAAACACGAGAGAAACATAGTAACCACTGCTAACCCTGCCGCCGCTTGCTCCCAGACACCTTATTAAAGGGACCCCCCTCATCCGCTACAGGCCTCGACCGCTTGGATTGTGATTGGGAATAGAAGTGGATCGAAGCATTCGATCGTGCAATACTCTGAGGACTGGCCTTGTCATTGGAGGGCCACTCGGCGTTAAGGGCCTGCTCGAATTGCTTGAGCAGGGTGTCATAATCCTTCAAAAACGTCAACCCTATTTCATAATTCTTGTCTTCTTCCTCTGGATTCTTGCGTAGACTACGACCAGAGAGTATGTAGGGGTTGAGCTTTGTAGGCGGCGCTTGGTCTGATGGCCGTGGACGATATTGGCCGGCGACAGAATCATACAATTCCATCGCAAGCTTGTGAAGGATAGGATTGTCGCGAATTCGAAATCCTTTCTCCCTCAGCGGATTACCTGCTTTCAGCCACGTCGACTTCTCTGTGCTTCCGATGTTAGAATATACCTTTGGGTTCATCACCCCGTTGATGAAAATTGAGCGTGCGCTCTCATCCCAGGTAGTTGGCACCCGTGTCACAACAATCCACATAAGAACCCAGAAAAATGATTCAAGGTCATGACTGAATGTGTGGCGGATCTTGGGGCGTTCGATAAGCTCAGCAGCCATAAACTGCCAGGTTCCCTGGCGGAAAGATATGTCAGGAGTCGGGAATACTGGGTCATGTAATAACTTACAGTGCGTGTTTGCTGGCGTGCGGTACTGCCACTGTGTTCGTCATCTCGGTCGATCACCTTGGAGAGATCCCAATCGATGAGTAATCCGCCCTGAATCTTCGATTCATGCGGGTCATTATGGTCCAATTCATCGTCGCAGGCGATCAAGATATTTCCTGGACTAATGTCTCGATGAAGGATCCCAATGTCATGAGCAGCTTTGTGAGCTACAATGTGAATCAGGTTACATAGACAAACTGCTAAGAAAATAGTCATCTCACCTTTCAGGGCAGCATACATTGCATTTACAAACTCCCGAGTACATTTGAATTCCTCCAACTTCCTCCCTATGGTACCTAGGACAATACGGTAGTGCCGATGAGGAGTTAGTTTATAATTCATGTCGTTGCCGACTTTGTGAGTTTGAGTTTGGTGATAGATGTCGGCGCCAACATCACCAGCCGATAAGCAGGAAGGAATGTTGTCAACTTTTCCTCGATGGAGCAGATCATAGAGCTCCCCTTCTGGTTTGATGTCCTTCAAAAGGACACGCCAAGAGTCCTTGACGAGGACACGACGCCTTTCTTTGACATCCAAGGCGAATAACGACCGAGTCCACCGACCTACGGGGATATCCGGTCGAGGTTCTGGGCTGGAGATGATATATCGGCGCTCTGACGGTCGATCTGAATCATCTGGTATGGTTAGGACTAGAAACGACTCCACGTCTTTCAGTTCAGGGACGATGGCTCTGGCAAGTGCAATTTCTTCCGGGGTGGATGATGAGTGAACCGTAGAATCATGGCCGCGAACTTCGGAATCTGCGATACCATAGCGGACGAGAAAGTCGAAAAGGTGTGGTTGCGAATTGTAATATATCGGTTCGGTGACGACTGCACCACTACGGTCCCATCGAATGAGTCTTGCATAGTCTTTCATAATGAGAACCGAGAATGTATGTGTGCGGTACTGAGCGCTCATTATCGCCGTGGCATACGCCGTGATCTGGCCTAGATTTGATCGTGAACCAGATGTCAGGTGTAGGAAGGAGTTTAAGTCGTCGCCGCTGTTGGAAGTGTGGTCCCTGGGGTTAGACGGAACTTTGAGGACAAATGGGTCCGCCTCCAATTTCATCTCGATGACAAAATCCATGCGAGAGAGGTCGAGATCATCTTTTGTCCTTTTCCCATGCATATATACCGAGCAGTCGGGCTTCAGTTTGAGATGGAATTTGCCACACGGTGCTTTGTCTGAGGAACGGGATGTGTTGACTATGATTAAACTTGGGACATGCGGAGAAATGGCTTCAATCTAAAAGGGTAGGATTAGTCACAGAACAAGTGCGGTGGGCGACGTGGGTCAGAACTCACAAATTTATCATACGATGCACTCTCCGTTTGTGAGAGCGATTTAATGAAATCGTCGAACAATCCCGTGGGGAATTGGGGAACAGAGGAGGGATCCGAGGGAGGGGGTAGGAAACGATTCAAAAAGGCTTCCGCGCTTATCGGTCCAACGAAAAAAGGGCTCATTTCAGTTGCAAGACGGGAAAAAATTGAAGTTCTATCTTCATATCTGTCGATATACCTGTCAGTGGTGGTGCTCCGTGTGTGAACAGGAGTCCCAGGCGGTAGAGAAGCGTTTGAGGGGGGGGGGGGTGCTCATAATGGCAACGGGTGACGTGGAGCCGGCTTGCGCCGGCTTTCAATGGCTTGCGCCGATTTTCCCAAGTCGACTAAAAAGGTCAGCTCGGTGACATGCGGCGCGGCTCGGCTAGCATTTTAGCCGACTCAGGCGCCGGCTTTAGCCGAGCTTTAGCTGGAGCTGCCGAAACACTACCCCAGCGCAAACAGAGTTGGGTCAATCAAGTAATCGCGTCACGACGTGGTGAAACAAATGTCGATGGGCCTCAACGGCCACTCATGTTGATTCTCGATGTGAAGACACGATGGTCATCCACACATCAAATGATGCGTAAGTTCTTTAATTTTGTAGCACGCTCTCAGTGTCTCATTGCCATTCACTGTTAATTCACAATATAGGCCGCGCTCTGCAATTTCGAAACGAAATAGATGACTTCGTTGGGCGGAATCGTGACCTCCGATCCCTTGAGCTAGATGAAGATGAATGGGACGCGATAGCTCAAGTTGCTGACTGGCTCATGGCGTTTCGGGCAGCAACGACCCAGATGTCTACATCGAAGGTCTCCATGCTTTCCACAACGCATGCTATTTTTAGGGGACTTCAGGAGCATATCCAACGAATCTACCGCGATCTTCCGATGTCTACAGCCCCCAAGATCAAGGCTGGTCTTCTCGACGCTCACAAAAAGCTCAGTGACTACTATTATAAGTACGACCAATCACCCTTTTATACGTGGGCCGCTTGTGAGTCTTGTTGATCCTCTGTTAGTTATGTCAAAAGCTTATCACAACGTTATCCATTAGTACTTGATCCCCGTATATCTTATGAGGGTGCGCTGCAGGATTACGCCAATGATCCTGATCTGCTTGCATACCTCGAATCTGCAAAGTCATCACTTCATACCTACTATGCGATACGCTATGCTGACTCCATGCCGCAAACCCTCGATGATTTTGCTGATGCCACTGATGCAGTTTTACCTGCTGTGGATAGCTCACCATCTAAAGTCAACTTCACATCAAGATATAGGAAGAAGGACCGTGTTCTACGCAATGAACTTGAGGAGTATTTCAAGCTCCCGTGTGAGGATTTTGACGCTTGCAAACCTGTCCAGTGGTGGGTAGGTCGACGAGCCCAGTTCCCAAGCCTGTACTGCCTTGCTTGGGATTTATTGACAATTCCTGGTATGTTTTCTTTCGTTTTTTATGTGACTCCAACACTTATGCGCTCCTCACCAGGTTCTGCTGTTGCAGTTGAGCGAATATTCTCTGGTGGGCGTGATACTATCTCGCTGAGACGTGCAAGTCTTCAACCAGAGACTATTCGCACGCTGATGCTCCTTAAGCAGCAGCTGAGGCTTTCTCGTACAAGTAGTATTGACAATTAGCGTAGGGGCGATCGGGGCGAATCGGGGCGATGAGAAGTGAACTTGTTGAAATACCCGGCATGCGACATGTTGGTATAAATTTGTTTAGAAGCCCTGTCTGCAGTCGCTACTACACGTTATGAACTTATGATCAGGCATTTACATCAACGAAAAAGGGCCAGTGTAGCGAACAGAAATGGAACGCGAGAGGTGAAGACGATGCGGCTGGGCGATGAGGCGGCGCCAGAGCAAGACGGCGATGGAGCTGATGTGCGACTGCACTCACACGAGAGGGAGGGAGAAGAAGCTGGAGATGATGGTGATGGCATTCCGGGCACTAGACACTGTAGACAGGGGGCTTAAGTATATACAGGACTCATGTCTGCGAGCACTGACTCATGATACGCCTTTTTGCGCGCCTCCCACTCCCTATCTCTCAATGCTTGTGCATCCGCTAGCGATAGCTCGCGCAGCAGCTGACGGGAGAAGGTGAGCATACGCACAGCGCATCGCACCCACGACTGCTTCAGCACTGAGCGGAAGGTGTCTACGGCCGCTTCAAGCTCACCTTGGATTTCCACCCAAGGAGGCGCAGCGCCTGCCGCTGCACGATCCAGTTTTGCTCGCTGGATGGAAAAGGGAAGGGAAGGGTTTCATGATCATTGATGGAACACAATGCACCTCAATGCGCGCCTCGACGAGCCCTGCCCACCCTTTCACACTCACGGGGTTGGACCGCGCTGCACAGCAAACGTTCCTCGACATTGCGTGCTTTTTGATCGAGCGCGGTGCAGCGGTGCTTGCCCGGGATAACAATGGGTGGACGGCATTCCACATGGCATCGGATTGTGGGCATCTCCACATCGTAAAGTTCCTGCTGGACTCAGCTGGAGTGTGGAGTCGATGTCAATATTCGGAGCGGAAATGGAGATTGGAGAGATGTCATTGTACCTGGCATCTGTGGGTGGGAGGCTCGATGTCGTACGCTTCCTAATCGAGCAAGGTACGGACAGCAATGGCTGGACCCTCCTGCATGCTGCATCGCATAGTGGACACCTTGGAGTTGTGAAGCTGTTGCTTCGGCGAGGCGTTGATGTGTTGGTCCGGCCGTACGACCGTTTTCGGCCGTATCACTACCCACACCGTACCGTATAGAGGTCTCGGGTTCGATCTTACGGTACGGGTACGTGACGTCACCATGCCGTAAGTGACCGTCAAAATACGGCTGTAAGCCGTTACGGTACGGCGTGCAGCCCTACTCCAGCCCCCCCACGTACAACTTCACCAACCGCAGCCCCAGCCACCCCTTACACGTTGACGTCCACCCCCCACCAGGAACGCCTTCGCCTCGCGGCGGAGAGAATCCAGGCGCGCAAGGGAAAGACTCCGAAAAAGGGCCAAGACACTGCATAAAGTTCACTTCCATTCTCACCGGGCCTGCTCGCCCACCACGACCACCATCCACGCTAGCCTTTACAAACCTAGTATCTCACACTTGGACCCTGTCCTCACCACTCACATCAGACTGTACTACTTCCCCGAGCTTCCCTGGCTGCCCTTCTCTGTGCTTCTGGCCCCTTCCTCACCCTTTGACCCACGCTTGACCCTGCACCTTATTACGTCCCTCTCGGTTATCCACATCAGGAAAACGTCAAATTACTTATTTTGTCTTAACCCCATCTTAACTTGTCTTAAGTGGCAAATTAAGTAAATTTAAGTAAAATTTGATTAAGACAGTCATTACTTAATTTCAGTAGAGTCGATTTCTGAAACCTCACTTAATGCACTTAAATTAAGTATATTAAGACACTAAGTCACTTTCAGGGAATTAAGATTTTCGTGAAAATAATATATTTCAACATCTAACTAGGTAAACAAATAAGGTAACTAAGCACCTAAGGATGTTTAAGGCACAAAATGGGACATCAAATGCTGCAAACCGTTCGTATACCCGTATGGAGGAAGATAGGATGGAGCGCGTGGGTGGGAAATCACCTTCAAACAATGAATGTGATAACTCTTCCTTGTCGGAAGGAGATGAAGCACCCGAAGCAAGGATAAGGTAGCGTGCCGAGTTGGCCTCGCGGTTGCGTAGATTGAGCTTATAGTTGTCATAGGCCCATAGTGACGAGGAGAATGAAGGCGAGCGGGGCGATGTATGTTATAAGGAAACCTACCGAGGATGTAGGAAAGGGGGGATAAGGATGTCAGATTGACTCAAAAAAAGCGACAATATTACGGAGAGAATGAGAGTGCACCAGTTCTGAAGGCAGGAATGAATTGGGATAGGGCGACGAGGAGGAAATAGAGGTTGAAGAAAAACTTGAGCTGTTCGTAAAGCGCTTGCCACATCCGAGGAACAAAAATGCTTATCCGCCACGCCAGATAAGCCCGACTCGGGAAGATGGCCAGTCGCGTGCACCACGGCGCGGCCTCGGCGAGTAAAAAGTTGGAAATCACACTGTACTGTATGCCATGTGAAACTTTTTAGACAATGGGACCTGTAATGGTTGTTGTCAGCAAGGCGTGCGCTGACCGAAAAGGTTATAAGCACGAGGCCGCGTCGAGGCACAATGGGCACTCCAATGGTACGTTAATGCATTCTTTGGTCGTGTTACCATACGGCGGGATGTGTCATTGTCAGCCATGTTTGGTGGGGCCTGCATGGCCGTAGGATCATCTTTTCTTTCTGG
Source organism: Russula emetica (assembly GCA_015178925.1). Taxonomy (NCBI): domain Eukaryota; kingdom Fungi; phylum Basidiomycota; class Agaricomycetes; order Russulales; family Russulaceae; genus Russula; species Russula emetica. The sequence continues at coordinate 4,406 of WHVC01000094.1, read as the reverse complement.
CTCGTCTGGTTTGAGACCATCCTGCTTTGAGGTTGGTCCATGTCCCTCCTCGGTAACGGTCTCGTCCACATCCATCCTAGGCTCAGACGGGGAAAGCTCGGGGACGGTGTTTTCGTTTTTCTCGGTATTATGGACAGGACTAGGACCAGTGTGATCCTCTGCTTTGGCTGCCTCTCGCTCCACCTGCTTGCGAGCCTCCTCTTCAGACACTCGCCGCCAAAGTTCCCAAACCTCGTTAATTGAGGTATCGCGCTCGTCAAGGAAAGCACTCCACTCCTTCTCAGCAGTTTCAGCCGCCTTGAAGATCAGACTCTGTCAGTATCATGGTGACATAGCGATAAGACAACAATCACCTCTGCTTTTCTCTTAGCGATGAAAGCCTCTTGAGAAGGGGTCAAGACCGCTGGAAGGTAATAGAGCGGTGGAGGATGTGATCGCGATGGTTCAAGGGTCCATTTGTGCAAAGGCAGAGGGCTTGAGTCGTCAGAAGGAATCACATCTGATGTGAGCAAGAAATCGGCAAGAACTGGTAGCCTCGAGCGATGTAGTCGATGCTAGCAAGAACCCAAGAAGTCTTAACTTCCAACGTCAAGACTTAAGCAGAAAAGACTCACGATAGTGTTCTTCAATTGGATCTCCTCCTCCTTTTGGTTTGTGGTATGCTTGTCTTTCTTCGCCTCTTCGGCTCTCCTGACAGAGTCAGTTTCTTTTCGGAGTCTATCCTGTAGCCTTTTATCAATCAAATGTCGTTTCTTGGCCTGAAATGAGGTCAGAATTGGTGCAGTTGCGGAAGCAGATAGCGGTGGACGTGCTGGGTATATGAGAAGTCGCTCAGCGGTATTGAAGTTGATGTGTGAGTGTGACATGTCACAAATTGAACCGTGGAACTTTGGACTTAGCGGAATTTCCTCAAAGTGAGCCGCACAGCTCACAACAGATCCAACATCTTCGTTTCTTGGCGAACCGTCCCACATTGGACTGTCATGCGACCCTCTTTCCCTTGACCGTCTACACCTCCGTCATCTGACGCATCTGACAAACTCATGGATTCACCAAGGTCCAAGGACACCCCCTTCATCATATTTTGTTCTTGGTGTCCATGGTGCAACATGAACAAACTCGAAGACGACATCCCCCCTACACCACACCCAACGCCAAGCACATCCCCATCGATCTCACCCATCTTTGGCACGAAGGAAGGGGCTCGTGTTCCCTTTTCCGCCTCTGGCAAAGGGAAGATCAATGTTGAGGGCTGCGCACAAATATCCAAGGGAGAGTGTGCGCTCGTTTGCCAGGACGTCGCGCCTCCAGCGGAGGGCGTGACCAAGCTTATCGTTCTCGACACGCTTGTGTGGACAGCGAGTGGAAGCTCGAGTTTGCGCGCTGGCGTGCACCGTCTCGTCGCACAGTCCGCGCCAGCGTCTCAATTGTCGAGCCATTGGCCTCTGTGGCATCGCACACATCGTCGCGCCTCCACTTGTCACCTGCACAAATTCACGCCCACAGTCCATCACTCTCGACCTCCCGCCGTCTCCACCATCACACCGCCAGTCTCCCCGGCATACCATGAATGCTGCGTCTCCGCTGACCTTGGAGCGACCTCTATCGATACACGCAGTGTAACACGAAACCCGCGGTGTCACTGATACCCATGGGTAAGCGCAACCAATATTACTATCAAGAAAGAGCCTCCTGAGATTGATTTATCTTGCCTTCCTCCTCCATCGCCCACAGATGACCCCCTTCTGCTCCATGGTTGCGTGCGACGTCCACGGCCGTTGGTCCCAACAAATGCGCGCGAAACCCTGCTGCTCGAGAGTACACCTCCCCTTTGGGAAAACAGCTGTCTCCACTCAACCTCTGCGCATTTGATGTCTCCCTTCCAGGCATACCCTCTGATGTGGATGATAACAAAGATATCGACTCCCTCAAACAACCAGTGTTCAACTTGGCGGCAAATGGTGAAGATTCGTGGAGTTCGTCTGATGGCGGCAGCTCGGAACAGTGAGTCACAACGATAATAGAAGTTGGTGTAGAACTGACCACATACGCCTGCCTTTCCCTCTGTTTGTTTGTCCTCGTGCTCATCTTTGCTCCCCTGCGCCCGCTCTTACTTTTGTTTGTGCGCCACCAGTCACCACAACTGTGGCGCAAGCACCCATCTGGCTCATCAAGCTTCAACGCCTGCAATGCGCTCGACTTCCTCACGACCGAACATCCCAAAGTGATGTCCACCCTCCCCATCAGCTCGAGCAGCACCCATGGCTATGGTTCAAACACCGTCTCTGTGCCTCTCGTCCGTCGACACGTTACAAGATGCCTCAAGGCCGCCAGGCAGGAGTGCGACAAAGAGCTACAACGTGTCACAAACGCCATCACTTCCTTCTTCGAGGAGAAACTCCACGAGGGTGAGCTGAGCTCGAGCTACGAAACCGGGAGTGTGACAGTGATTAACAATCTCCTGATCCCAAGTTCTTCGTGACACATTCGTCCTTCAGCAGGGAGCAGAGAGCCGAAATCTGCTTCTGCGTTTTTCTTGGACAAATGCTAGCTCAGACGGTGGCTACAAGGCCGAGCCAGAGGGAAATCACAGTCGACAATGTGCGTCCCTTGACGCCAACCCTCGCAGCCCACCCACTCTGACACATTCTTCCTCCTCCCCTGGACTCCATGTAGCCTCCCTAGCTTCCTCAAGTCCGGGTGTCATCCGTAGACAGGCAACCATTTCCTAGGATAAGAAACCAGCTCCTTCACCCCCCTCCGCTCCTAACTCTGCAGTCAGGTCTTTTCAAGCAGGAGAAGGGACTACCAGTCCACGTAAACAGAGCAGTGCTACGAATACTTCCCAGTCATCTAATGGCGTTGCTTATCGTCGTCTATTGCGTTCCATTCACATTCCTATACGTCCCACACGCTCTGGCCATAGTTCCTGTTCCACTCGCTCCCGCTCGCCCCTTCCTCCGAACAACCATTCTAGTTTCTCCAAGTCCCTTTCCAATCCTGCTTCATCAAGCAACTGCCGCTCTTCCCATATCCTTATTGACAACCCTGTTGATCCTATCATGAACAAAGAGCGTCGAGGGCCATCATACAGTGGGTGCAAACCATTGGCAAGATGCGGGACAACCACCTGGATTGGCATGGCCGCAATTGGTACGTGCAGGTGCTCCTTACGGTCGCCAGCCTCAGCTGTGTTGTCCGACCTCGACCTCGCCTCCACACTCACCGCCCAGCGTTGGGCGACCTGTCAGCTTTGTGCACAGCGACAGATTGGGGACTGGAGGATCAGAGAAGGAAACAGATACAGAAGGCAAAGCAAAGAAATGGAAGGTCGTTGTGCCACTCATACCACTCATTAAAGGCCCATGTTAATTACCTTTAGTTTGCTTAATTTTACTTACAGCATAGTAAGTGTCTTAATTACTTGATTGCCTTAAAATCACTTTGACATTAAAAATGATAAGTCAATCTAAGAGTACTTAGTTCTCTTAATCATCTTAATGCAGACTTAAGAAACCTAAGTGCACCTAAGTAGAGTTAAGTAAATTACCCTTTTCCTGATGTAGGGTTACCCCTGGAATACCTTAGGAAGGCGCTATGAGCGGGCCGGTGGTACACATGGTGAGAGAATATAAGTACAAGTGAGCGCGTGACACCAAGAACAGACGAAAGGTGTAACAGGCTGACTCGTACGAGATATTGCTTTGAAGTCCTTTTGAGGGCATATTGATACAGTATGTTCCTGGTTGGTTCTTGGTTTGTGTGTGTCCTTGATATCAGCACTAGCACTAATACAGTTGCGCGCCAGGGAAGCGTTCACCTTTATTGTGAGCGATTGCCCAGTACATGGAACACACGGTGCAAAAAGATGTACCCATTCTCGATTGCAACATAACAGTTGAAAAATATGTACATATTCACATTTCTGTCCCTTACGCTCTATTTGTCTCCGTCTGCTACGATATTGATACTGTCAAGTGCTGCAGACCATGAGGGAGCATGTTGATCTGCATAACTTCAGGTACATGTCAAGACCATCATCAATTGCTTTCACATCATGAGAGTGAAGTGATTTTTCACTGTGTTCAGAGCAGACGACGCTGGTCGCAGAGATGTACCCTGGGAGTTTATCAGACATCAGTGAAACAGAACTTGTGCGACTTTCCGTATTTGCCTTACGGGACCCAACAGTTTCGATCCCGTCACGGTGCTTGGGCCAGTGCCTCATGTCATGAATTCGAAAATACAGCTGAAGCTCTTTTTTTTTTTTTTTTTTTTTGGAATCCATTAACATGCACTTCAGGGCCTGCTGCCCTATGTAGCACTAGTCGGGTTATTTACATGTAACTACTAAGATGAGAGTCTCGTGTGGCAATTGGTGGGACAATAACTATTTATGAGCTTTG